>JAVGWW010000017.1:34009762-34029762 GCA_036924055.1 Leuresthes tenuis
GCAGGCAGGTCAGACGTGACGCCTCAGGACGCCCCGCCTGGTTCCGTGTGGTCCGTCCTCCACGGTGCTGCCATCATGGTGTCTTATTCATTCCCAGAGCAGTCAGAGACAGTTAAAGTAATTAAATCATGACATGATGAACGCCAGCCTTTTCCTCAGCTCTGCAAAGAGATCTGTGAAACTGGACTTCTGTCCACAGCAGACCCCCCCCACCGTGTTACCATCCTGATTAAACTCTGTAGATGATGATAAAACACAGATTAAATCACAGAATGCTGAAAGAAACACTTTCAATGGACACTCAATCTATCCGTTTCTATTTCATGCACAAGTATTGATTTAAAAGTCCACACAACTCTGGTGAGATTCTTCCTGATTTCATTCTGACTCTGAAAGCTGTCTACAGCCTTTGAAAAGCCGTGTCATGTAGGCCAGGTTCAGTCCCACTCCAGCTGGATCTCATGTTTCTGTGATTATTCTAAAGCGTGAGCGGCAGCAAAGAAACCTGGAGCCCATCAGCATTCAGAGGAGAATTAAAGCAGCCGCTGTGGTTCAAACAGATTCTCAGAAGAATCCGTCTGATTTCACACAGATCTGCTTCCTTTCCAGCAGTTATCCCGTATCCTCCTGGTTTACTCATCTTCACCCCAGTTATTTCAGTGAAGTGGGAGGTTTTAGACGGAATCTAAACATGGATGGAGGAAAAGTGGTTCAGATGGAAGTGCTCTGGTGCTGTAGGTGATGCAGGTGCAGCTGTTAGAGCTGACAAAAAGAAGTGCTTCTCACACTGCTGTTGAAGGTCAGACCGCAGAATCCCGGCCCGGGGGTCGGTCCCAGCAGCAGTGATGCAGCCGTTTAACCACCGTTGTTCTTTTCTAAAGGCTGCTGTGTCGCACCAGTGTTTCCAGAACTCTGTTAAGATCTCCGTTATAACTGTATAAATGTCCAAACGTCAGGCTGAGACTTCAGCACCTCATCAAACCTCTGAGACCACCAGAACCTGCAGAAAGGAGCTGCCTTTAAAGCGAAAAGGCAGATTTACAGTGAAAGAGGGACTCAGCCTTTGGTTCCTGGCAGGTCACCATGAAGCCCCAACACACACCGCTGGTTCAGAAATGTCACTTTCACATCACTTTAACAGGCTGTTCTCACAGCTTTCAGCCGGATCCACTCAGGAGGACCATTTCCATGACTTTAAATTCAAATCCTCAGCTCAGTTTTGTGCCTCTGCTTATTATTGTGACATGAACGTATTCTGCAGTGTAACGGCCATAAAAATGACACCATCAGCATTGAGATGGTTCCCTGCGTGCTTCATTATGGGGATGAACTCCCCGGAGGAAAGAGCAAAGGCAGAGGACAGGGCTGAGATTTCCCCAGTGACTGCAGGAAGCTCCCCTGGGAAGACGAGAAGCCTGTTGGAGGTAGAGAGAAAACAGTTGAAAACAGTGTTGTTAAAGAGGCAAAGAAGGTGAGAAAGGAGGAGGATGCATGGGAACATGAAAGTGAAACTCAGAAAGGTAAACAACTTATTAATACGAGGGACTCAAAGGAAGACGACAACATGATGTGGAAGGATGGTGAACTGGAGGCTGGATAAGCAGAAACTAAACTTAGGAAAAAGTAACCAAAGATGAACGAGTGGCAGCATCAAAGACATTTTGGATATATTAACCTCATTAAACAATCAGAAACATGCCGATAATCTAACGTTAACACAGCGAGAGAGAAAAAAATAATAATAAATCAGTAAATAAACCATGAGGAGTTATTTCATTAGCTAAGCTGTTAGCGTTAGCTGTCAGCGTTAGCTGTTAGCGTTAGCTGCTGCTAAAGGAAGAAATAAATCAGTAAATAAACCATGAGGAGTTATTTCATTAGATAAGCTGTTAGCGTTAGCTGCTGCTAAAGGAAGAAATAAATCAGTAAATAAACCATGAGGAGTTATTTCATTAGCTAAGCTGTTAGCGTTAGCTGCTGCTAAAGGAAGAAATAAATCAGTAAATAAACCATGAGGAGTTATTTCATTAGCTTAGCTGTTAGCGTTAGCTGTTAGCGTTAGCTGCTGCTAACAAAGTAATGTGGGAACAATAATGTTCATCTTTCAGGAAGGAACAGCAGTAACTCCTTAGAAGTTGGTGTACGTCATCTTCATTAGCTAAGCTGTTAGCGTTAGCTGCTGCTAACAAAGTAATGTGGGAACAATAATGTTCATCTTTCAGAAAGGAGCAGCAGTAACTCCTTAGAAGTTGGTGTACGTCATCTTCATTAGCTAAGCTGTTAGCGTTAGCTGCTGCTAAAGGAAGAAATAAATCAGTAAATAAACCATGAGGAGTTATTTCTTCATTAGCTAAGCTGTTAGCATTAGCTGCTGCTAAAGGAAGAAATAAATCAGTAAATAAACCATGAGGAGTTATTTCATTAGCTAAGCTGTTAGCGTTAGCTGCTGCTAAAGGAAGAAATAAATCAGTAAATAAACCATGAGGAGTTATTTCATTAGCTTAGCTGTTAGCGTTAGCTGCTGCTAAAGGGAGAAATAAATCAGTAAATAAACCATGAGGAGTTATTTCATTAGCTAAGCTGTTAGCGTTAGCTGCTGCTAAAGGAAGAAATAAATCAGTAAATAAACCATGAGGAGTTATTTCATTAGCTAAGCTGTTAGCGTTAGCTGCTGCTAAAGGAAGAAATAAATCAGTAAATAAACCATGAGGAGTTATTTCTTCATTAGCTAAGCTGTTAGCATTAGCTGCTGCTAAAGGAAGAAATAAATCAGTAAATAAACCATGAGGAGTTATTTCATTAGCTAAGCTGTTAGCGTTAGCTGCTGCTAAAGGAAGAAATAAATCAGTAAATAAACCATGAGGAGTTATTTCTTCATTAGCTAAGCTGTTAGCGTTAGCTGCTGCTAAAGGAAGAAATAAATCATTAAATAAACCATGAGGAGTTATTTCTCAGATGCTTCCATTTCCCTGCTCTGAAGTTCAGGCTCTGAGAGCTGGAACTGATCCTCTTTGTGGCTCAGTTCCTTCAGTCCAGCGTTGAACTGGACCAAGTTGTTAAAACAGTGGGATGAAAAGTGTTTGCTGCACATTCACAGTCTTTAGCTAACTCTGCTGGAACATTAGCCTCAGATATAGTTTATCCACTGGGCTCTTTCAATTGAAAGGGACTTAAAAGAGTTTTACACCTGCTGGTGACCTCAGACGCCCTGATATCTGCTCCCAGGAGCAGGAAGAAGGAGTTTTACACCTGCTGGTGACCTCAGACGCCCTGATATCTGCTCCCAGGAGCAGGAAGAAGGAGTTTTACACCTGCTGGTGACCTTAGACGCCCTGATATCTGCTCCCAGGAGCAGGAAGAAGGAGTTTTACACCTGCTGGTGACCTCAGACGCCCTGATATCTGCTCCCAGGAACAGGAAGAAGGAGTTTTTAGACAATATGGAAGCTTAATCCACTGATCTCACTGGTTTTTAGTATATTTGGAGCTTTTGATTGTTTTGCTTTTAATATTTTCTGTTTTTTCACATGTTTTATTGTTGCTTCTTTTTATTTCTTTTATTTCTCTGCCTCAGTTTTTATGTTTTTCTTTGTTTGAAACACTTTGGGGTGCATTTAAGAAGTGTGATAAAGGCCCTGCCTGCTCTAAACTATATTTATGTGCGTAATCAATATATAGAAAACACGTATAATTAATACAGACTGGATTTATTCTCTGGAGCTTTGTATCAAACTGCAGTTTAACAACAAACTAAAGCCCAGACGACAGAAAGAATCCGACTATGTTTCTTATTTGACTGAAAATGTTTACGCTCAGCTCATCTCATTCAGAGCAGATTCCAGGGAGCAGGGATGAATTTCCTGAGGCTTCACGGTGTCCCGGTGTCCCGGTGTCCCGGTGTCCCGGTGTCATGTGTCCTGGTGTCATGGTGTCCTGGTGTCCTGGTGTCCTGGTGTCCTGGTGTCATGGTGTCCTGGTGTCATGGTGTCCTGGGTGTCCTGGTGTCCTGGTGTCCTGGTGTCCTGGTGTCCTGGTGTCATGGTGTCCCGGTGTCCCGGTGTCCCGGTGTCCCGGTGTCCCGGTGTCCCGGTGTCCTGGGTGTCCTGGTGTCCTGGTGTCCCGGTGTCATGGTGTCCTGGGTGTCCTGGTGTCCTGGTGTCCTGGTGTCCTGGTGTCATGGTGTCCTGGGTGTCCTGGTGTCCTGGTGTCCTGGTGTCCTGGTGTCATGGTGTCCTGGGTGTCCTGGTGTCCTGGTGTCATGGTGTCCTGGTGTCCTGGGTGTCCTGGTGTCCTGGTGTCATGGTGTCATGGTGTCCTGGTGTCCTGGTGTCCTGGGTGTCCTGGTGTCCTGGTGTCCTGGTGTCATGGTGTCCTGGTGTCATGGTGTCCCGGTGTCCCGGTGTCCCGGTGTCATGGTGTCCCGGTGTCCCGGTGTCACGGTGTCACGGTGTCACGGTGTCCTGGTGTCCCGGTGTCCTGGGTGTCATGGTGTCCTGGTGTCATGGTGTCCTGGTGTCCCGGTGTCATGGTGTCCTGGTGTCCTGGTGTCACGGTGTCACGGTGTCCTGGTGTCCCGGTGTCCTGGGTGTCATGGTGTCCTGGTGTCATGGTGTCCTGGTGTCCCGGTGTCATGGTGTCCTGGTGTCCCGGTGTCCCGGTGTCATGGTGTCCTGGTGTCATGGTGTCATGGTGTCCTGGTGTCATGGTGTCCTGGTGTCCTGGTGTCATGGTGTCCCGGTGTCCCGGTGTCCCGGTGTCCCGGTGTCATGGTGTCCTGGTGTCATGGTGTCCTGGTGTCCCGGTGTCCCGGTGTCCCGGTGTCCCGGTGTCCCGGTGTCCCGGTGTCATGGTGTCCCGGTGTCCCGGTGTCCCGGTGTCCCGGTGTCCCGGTGTCATGGTGTCCTGGTGTCCTGGTGTCCCGGTGTCCCGGTGTCCCGGTGTCATGGTGTCCTGGTGTCCCGGTGTCATGGTGTCCTGGTGTCATGGTGTCCTGGTGTCCTGGTGTCCTGGTGTCCCGGTGTCCCGGTGTCCCGGTGTCATGGTGTCCCGGTGTCATGGTGTCCTGGTGTCATGGTGTCCTGGTGTCATGGTGTCCTGGTGTCCCGGTGTCCCGGTGTCATGGTGTCCTGGTGTCCCGGTGTCCCGGTGTCCCGGTGTCATGGTGTCATGGTGTCATGGTGTCCCGGTGTCCCGGTGTCCTGGGTGTCCTGGTGTCCCGGTGTCCCGGTGTCCCGGTGTCCCGGTGTCCCGGTGTCATGGTGTCATGGTGTCCCGGTGTCCCGGTGTCCTGGGTGTCCTGGTGTCCTGGTGTCCCGGTGTCCCGGTGTCCCGGTGTCCCGGTGTCATGGTGTCCTGGTGTCCTGGTGTCCTGGTGTCCCGGTGTCATGGTGTCCTGGTGTCCCGGTGTCCCGGTGTCCCGGTGTCCCGGTGTCCTGGGTGTCCTGGTGTCCTGGTGTCCCGGTGTCCCGGTGTCCCGGTGTCCCGGTGTCATGGTGTCATGGTGTCCTGGTGTCCTGGTGTCCTGGTGTCATGGTGTCCCGGTGTCCCGGTGTCCCGGTGTCCCGGTGTCCCGGTGTCCTGGTGTCATGGTGTCCTGGTGTCCCGGTGTCATGGTGTCATGGTGTCCTGGTGTCCCGGTGTCCCGGTGTCCCGGTGTCCCGGTGTCCTGGGTGTCCTGGTGTCCTGGTGTCCCGGTGTCCCGGTGTCCCGGTGTCATGGTGTCCTGGTGTCCTGGTGTCATGGTGTCCTGGTGTCCTGGTGTCCTGGTGTCATGGTGTCCCGGTGTCCCGGTGTCCCGGTGTCCCGGTGTCATGGTGTCCCGGTGTCCCGGTGTCCTGGGTGTCCTGGTGTCCTGGTGTCCTGGTGTCATGGTGTCCTGGTGTCCTGGTGTCCCGGTGTCCCGGTGTCCCGGTGTCCCGGTGTCCCGGTATCATGGTGTCATGGTGTCCCGGTGTCCTGGGTGTCCTGGTGTCCCGGTGTCCCGGTGTCCCGGTGTCATGGTGTCCCGGTGTCCCGGTGTCCCGGTGTCATGGTGTCCTGGTGTCCCGGTGTCCCGGTGTCCCGGTGTCCCGGTGTCCTGGTGTCATGGTGTCCTGGTGTCCTGGTGTCATGGTGTCCTGGTGTCCCGGTGTCCCGGTGTCCCGGTGTCCCGGTGTCCCGGTGTCATGGTGTCCCGGTGTCCTGGGTGTCCTGGTGTCCTGGTGTCCTGGTGTCCTGGTGTCCTGGTGTCCCGGTGTCCCGGTGTCCCGGTGTCCCGGTGTCATGGTGTCATGGTGTCCCGGTGTCCCGGTGTCCTGGGTGTCCTGGTGTCCTGGTGTCCCGGTGTCCCGGTGTCCCGGTGTCCCGGTGTCCCGGTGTCATGGTGTCCTGGTGTCCTGGTGTCCTGGTGTCATGGTGTCCTGGTGTCCCGGTGTCATGGTGTCATGGTGTCCTGGTGTCCTGGTGTCCCGGTGTCCCGGTGTCCCGGTGTCATGGTGTCATGGTGTCCCGGTGTCCCGGTGTCCCGGTGTCCCGGTGTCATGGTGTCATGGTGTCCTGGTGTCCCGGTGTCCCGGTGTCCCGGTGTCATGGTGTCATGGTGTCCCGGTGTCCCGGTGTCATGGTGTCCCGGTGTCCCGGTGTCCCGGTGTCCCGGTGTCATGGTGTCCTGGTGTCCTGGTGTCATGGTGTCCTGGTGTCCTGGTGTCCTGGTGTCATGGTGTCATGGTGTCCTGGTGTCATGGTGTCCCGGTGTCCCGGTGTCCCGGTGTCCCGGTGTCCCGGTGTCAATGTGTCATGGTGTCCCGGTGTCCCGGTGTCCCGGTGTCCCGGTGTCCCGGTGTCATGGTGTCATGGTGTCCCGGTGTCCCGGTGTCCTGGGTGTCCTGGTGTCCTGGTGTCCTGGTGTCATGGTGTCCTGGTGTCCTGGTGTCCCGGTGTCCCGGTGTCCCGGTGTCCCGGTGTCCCGGTGTCCCGGTGTCATGGTGTCCCGGTGTCCCGGTGTCCTGGGTGTCCTGGTGTCCCGGTGTCCCGGTGTCCCGGTGTCATGGTGTCCCGGTGTCCCGGTGTCCCGGTGTCCCGGTGTCATGGTGTCCTGGTGTCCCGGTGTCATGGTGTCCTGGTGTCCTGGTGTCATGGTGTCCTGGTGTCCCGGTGTCATGGTGTCATGGTGTCCTGGTGTCCCGGTGTCCCGGTGTCCCGGTGTCCCGGTGTCCTGGGTGTCCTGGTGTCCTGGTGTCCCGGTGTCCCGGTGTCCCGGTGTCATGGTGTCCTGGTGTCCTGGTGTCATGGTGTCCTGGTGTCCTGGTGTCCTGGTGTCATGGTGTCCCGGTGTCCCGGTGTCCCGGTGTCCCGGTGTCATGGTGTCCCGGTGTCCCGGTGTCCTGGGTGTCCTGGTGTCCTGGTGTCCTGGTGTCATGGTGTCCTGGTGTCCTGGTGTCCCGGTGTCCCGGTGTCCCGGTGTCCCGGTGTCCCGGTATCATGGTGTCATGGTGTCCCGGTGTCCTGGGTGTCCTGGTGTCCCGGTGTCCCGGTGTCCCGGTGTCATGGTGTCCCGGTGTCCCGGTGTCCCGGTGTCATGGTGTCCTGGTGTCCCGGTGTCCCGGTGTCCCGGTGTCCCGGTGTCCCGGTGTCCTGGTGTCATGGTGTCCTGGTGTCCTGGTGTCATGGTGTCCTGGTGTCCCGGTGTCCCGGTGTCCCGGTGTCCCGGTGTCCCGGTGTCCCGGTGTCATGGTGTCCCGGTGTCCTGGGTGTCCTGGTGTCCTGGTGTCCTGGTGTCCTGGTGTCCTGGTGTCCCGGTGTCCCGGTGTCCCGGTGTCCCGGTGTCATGGTGTCATGGTGTCCCGGTGTCCCGGTGTCCTGGGTGTCCTGGTGTCCTGGTGTCCCGGTGTCCCGGTGTCCCGGTGTCCCGGTGTCCCGGTGTCATGGTGTCCTGGTGTCCTGGTGTCCTGGTGTCATGGTGTCCTGGTGTCCCGGTGTCATGGTGTCATGGTGTCCTGGTGTCCTGGTGTCCCGGTGTCCCGGTGTCCCGGTGTCATGGTGTCATGGTGTCCCGGTGTCCCGGTGTCCCGGTGTCCCGGTGTCATGGTGTCATGGTGTCCTGGTGTCCCGGTGTCCCGGTGTCCCGGTGTCATGGTGTCATGGTGTCCCGGTGTCCCGGTGTCATGGTGTCCCGGTGTCCCGGTGTCCCGGTGTCCCGGTGTCATGGTGTCCTGGTGTCCTGGTGTCCTGGTGTCATGGTGTCCTGGTGTCCTGGTGTCCTGGTGTCATGGTGTCATGGTGTCCTGGTGTCATGGTGTCCCGGTGTCCCGGTGTCCCGGTGTCCCGGTGTCCCGGTGTCAATGTGTCATGGTGTCCCGGTGTCCCGGTGTCCTGGGTGTCCTGGTGTCCTGGTGTCATGGTGTCCTGGTGTCCTGGTGTCCCGGTGTCCCGGTGTCCCGGTGTCCCGGTGTCCCGGTGTCATGGTGTCATGGTGTCCCGGTGTCCCGGTGTCCTGGGTGTCCTGGTGTCCTGGTGTCCCGGTGTCCCGGTGTCCTGGTGTCCCGGTGTCCTGGTGTCATGGTGTCCTGGTGTCCTGGTGTCATGGTGTCCTGGTGTCCCGGTGTCATGGTGTCATGGTGTCCTGGTGTCCTGGTGTCCCGGTGTCCCGGTGTCCTGGTGTCATGGTGTCATGGTGTCCCGGTGTCATGGTGTCCCGGTGTCCCGGTGTCCTGGGTGTCCTGGTGTCCTGGTGTCCTGGTGTCCCGGTGTCCCGGTGTCCTGGTGTCATGGTGTCCTGGTGTCCCGGTGTCATGGTGTCATGGTGTCCTGGTGTCCTGGTGTCCCGGTGTCCCGGTGTCCCGGTGTCATGGTGTCATGGTGTCCCGGTGTCCCGGTGTCCCGGTGTCCCGGTGTCATGGTGTCATGGTGTCCCGGTGTCCCGGTGTCATGGTGTCATGGTGTCCCGGTGTCCCGGTGTCATGGTGTCCCGGTGTCCCGGTGTCCCGGTGTCCCGGTGTCATGGTGTCCTGGTGTCATGGTGTCCTGGTGTCCTGGTGTCCTGGTGTCATGGTGTCCTGGTGTCCTGGTGTCCTGGTGTCATGGTGTCATGGTGTCCTGGTGTCATGGTGTCCCGGTGTCCCGGTGTCCCGGTGTCCCGGTGTCATGGTGTCATGGTGTCCCGGTGTCCCGGTGTCCTGGGTGTCCTGGTGTCCTGGTGTCCTGGTGTCCTGGTGTCCCGGTGTCCCGGTGTCCCGGTGTCCCGGTGTCATGGTGTCATGGTGTCCCGGTGTCCCGGTGTCCTGGGTGTCCTGGTGTCCTGGTGTCCCGGTGTCCCGGTGTCCTGGTGTCCCGGTGTCCTGGTGTCATGGTGTCCTGGTGTCCTGGTGTCATGGTGTCCTGGTGTCCCGGTGTCATGGTGTCCTGGTGTCCTGGTGTCCCGGTGTCCCGGTGTCCTGGTGTCATGGTGTCATGGTGTCCCGGTGTCATGGTGTCCCGGTGTCCCGGTGTCCTGGGTGTCCTGGTGTCCTGGTGTCCTGGTGTCCCGGTGTCCCGGTGTCCTGGTGTCCTGGTGTCCTGGTGTCCTGGTGTCATGGTGTCCTGGTGTCCTGGTGTCCCAGTGTCCCAGTGTCCTGGTGTCCTGGTGTCCACCCTCTCCAGCTGGTATCACACGGATTAGACCCCACGGAAAGGAGAATGAGAGCTGGCTGACAGAGGGAGGAACACAGCGGCTGAAGCAGCCGTTCATACATAAAAATCCCTGTTTGTGAAACACTTAAACCAGAGAAAGGATGTTCAACTCTCTGCCTCTGGGTCCTTGCTGCTGAGGGATAATACTATGGGGGGGGGGCAGGAGCTGGACTGCAGACTGTGGGGGGGGGGGGGGGGGGGGGGGGGGGGGCTGGGGGGGGGCTGTGGGGGGGGAGCTGTGGGGGGGGGGGGCTGTGGGGGGAAGCTGTGGTAGTGCAGCGCTGCTGCCACCTGGAGGCCACATAGTGTAAATGTTGTGCTTGCTGTGGTTAATGTGACAAATCCATTTATTATGTGGTGAGAGCTCAAAGTCACAGTGAACTGCACACGGCGTGCACACGACTCGTTTGTCATGTTTTTCTACCCTTTCGTGTCTTTCTCAGCCTGAAATGTTTTCCCTGCGCTGTGACACACCCATCAGATCCTTATTCGTGTCACTGATAAAGTTATTGATCTGTGAGACTGCTGGTGATGTCACTGTCACTGGATGCATCACCATGGTAACCTGAAAAATGGAGAAGCTGCAGACAGTAAGACAAAGCTGACAGTGAAACTGAAGAAACAAGCATCAGGAAGAAGCTCCACGTGATGATCAATGAATCAGAGCATTGATCAGTTAATCAGAGCATTGATCAGTGAATCAGAGCATTGATCAGTTAATCAGAGCATTGATCAGTTAATCAGAGCATTGATCAGTTAATCAGAGCATTGATCAGTGAATCAGAGCATTGATCAGTTAATCAGAGCATTGATCAGTGAATCAGAGCATTGATCAGTTAATCAGAGCATTGATCAGTGAATCAGAGCATTGATCAGTTAATCAGAGCATTGATCAGTGAATCAGAGCATCGATCAGTTAATCAGAGCATTGATCAGTTAATCAGAGCATTGATCAGTGAATCAGAGCATTGATCAGTTAATCAGAGCATTGATCAGTTAATCAGAGCATTGATCAATGAATCAGAGCATTGATCAGTTAATCAGAGCATTGATCAGTGAATCAGAGCATTGATCAGCAGCACCTGGCTGCTGCTCACGCTCTGAATTCCTGTGGAAGCAGTCAGGGTTCACTTAGTTTTCCACCCGTCTCCTGTTTTATTCGATGTTTTATTCGATGAATGATAGGTTGGGTTAGGGTTAGGGGCTGAGTTTTAACTCCTGATTATCTTTTTTATGCCCTGATCTGTAAACTCTGGGACCAGCAGCCGTCTGACTTTGGTCTGCAGCTGATGATGAGATCAACTTTATTGGCTTTGACAACACTACAAAAAGCTGAATTCACAATCAGTCACAGAAAAGTTCCAACACTGAGAAGGATTAACAGGTCAGAATATAACTATAAAACATTACCACAACGATTCACTGGAAAAGCATCGATGAAATATAGATTAATGCTTTTAAACAACCAAAGGACTGAAAACTCTGACCCATTTAAGGACGCAGATGCTCAGCAGTGACAGTTTAGAATCATTCCTCTTGGATTTAATGTCTCCCAGATGGTAATAATTCATATTCAGAATGTGAAATACATAAGAAGGTCTGTCGGAATTCAACCAAATCTGTCTATAAGGACTGGAGAGACTGCTGAGTATCACTTTCATGGCTGTTTTCACCAGTTTCTGGAGCAGGAAGCAGGAAGCCTTGCATGATGAAAGGAGGTCACGATCCTGTGCTGAAACAATCGTAACCTGCCAAGGAAATGGGATCTTTGGGCCATTTTACCGCACCAGTAGTTGTTTTGATTTGAATTATTTGTGAGGCAGCTGATGATCCTCGTTCTCTCCACTTTAAATCATGAGTTCTGCTTCATGAGATTCTTCCTCTTTGTTCATAATGGTGTCAGTCAGAGATCAATAAGTGGTTAAAGTCAGACGCAGGAGTTCGTGCACAGTGAGAACGACGCGATAAAAGCTGCTGCTGCAAGGGATTGTGGGACAGAATGAGCTCCTTTCCCCCGTAAAGGAGGGCCGCTGTTTCCTGGAGGCAGCAGAGGAGCTCCTTCCATTCGTATTTGGAGAATCCTAATGTTTTATTTAATTCAGACAGCAGATTTGCCTCAGTTTGGAAGGTTCTTATTGAAATGAACTCGTGGACCGGACCTGGTCTCTGCTGGTGTTCCTCATGGACTCCTCAGCACCCCGGATCAGGTCTCCTGCTCACCTCAGCAGCTCTTAAAGCTCCAGAGATGCTTCAGTCTTTTTTCATCTCCTGGAAATGATTTAGCGTTCCGCTTATTCAGAACCGCGGTGGCTTCAGCCGTCAGATTAATGGAAAACACCTTTGGTTCAACACATGGAGCAGATTCAGTCACAGATATTTTGTGCATGAAATGTGTGGTGAAGGAGAAGATGAGTCTGGTTCTGAGTGGACTCTCTTATTGTTGGGTGTGAAGCAGAACCCTCCATCAGGCCCTCGAATCAAAGCCTCATTATCTCTGACCGCATTGCTGCGATTGTTCTCCTGACACCAGGGGATGCTTAATTTCCCTCTCTGCATGTGATAAATGAGAGGAAACTAACCCATCAGTCTGATATCCAGGCGGCTTTTTAAGGTGTGAATTTCTTAAATCCCTTTAATGTGATTTGGATATGAGTTTGACAGTTTGTTGCCCGTCGCTGTGCTCTGCAGCTGGCATCAAACGCTTCTCAGAGACAGCAGGAAAGCCTCATTTTCCATATGAAAGATACCAGTGTGGGACGCATCCTCCACTCCCCGCTGTGCTCAGACTCAGGAGACCAGTGATGTAACTGCAGCTGAAATCTGATGGGAAGCAGAACATTCTGTTCCAGCATGAACACGGGGAGCTGAGGCCCACAGGAACCAAACAGCCTTCAGAGGATCAGCTTCATCAGAGCTGAACCACCTCAGCTGTCCACGACTTTCAACTAAACATACAATAAAAACACTTCACTTTCTTTCCCTCCTACTTTAGAGATAAAATTCAGTTAATTGGACAGAAAAAAGTGAAATGCAGCTAAAATTCGCCTTCTGTTCCAGCTACTTCCTGCTCAGCAAAGCAAATAACAACAACACGGCAGCTATGAGCTAACAGAGCTATGAGCTAACAGAACTATGTGCTAACAGAGCTATGAGCTAACAGAGCTATGAGCTAACAGAGCTATGAGCTAACAGAACTATGTGCTAACAGAGCTATGAGCTAACAGAGCTATGAGCTAACAGAGCTATGAGCTAACAGAGCTATGAGCTAACAGAACTATGAGCTAACAGAACTATGAGCTAACAGAGCTATGAGCTAACAGAACTATGAGCTAACAGAGCTATGAGCTAACAGAGCTATGAGCTAACAGAGCTATGTGCTAACAGAGCTATGAGCTAACAGAGCTATGAGCTAACAGAGCTATGAGCTAACAGAGCTATGAGCTAACAGAACTATGTGCTAACAGAGCTATGAGCTAACAGAGCTATGAGCTAACAGAACTATGAGCTAACAGAACTATGAGCTAACAGAGCTATGAGCTAACAGAACTATGAGCTAACAGAGCTATGAGCTAACAGAGCTATGAGCTAACAGAACTATGAGCTAACAGAGCTATGAGCTAACAGAGCAATGAGCTAACAGAACTATGTGCTAACAGAACTATGTGCTAACAGAGCTCTGAGCTAACAGAGTTTTCTTCCATCCCAAATGCAGTTTTATTCCATCCCAAATGCAGTTTTATTCCATCCCAAATGCAGTTTTATTCCATCCCAAATGCAGTTTTATTCCATCCCAAAGGACGTAGACCGGCGGAATAAGTGTTTGGCTGCTATAAGAAGAGAGGCGTGATCTGAGTTCACCACAAACTGTCAGGTTTACATGAAAACTTTCCCTTCATGGATGATAAAGCAGGAGCTGGCAGCAGGCTCTTAAAAGCCTTCAGGCTCAGGGGAGGAGATGTGGATCCAATAGATATAAATACATATAAATGATAATGAATTTAATTCCCGTCGGCTTTAATTGGACTTTATCATTGAAGTGAGATTTGTTGTAATTTGGCGCTTTATAGATAAAACCCTTTGGACCGAGCGTCCCTCCAGTCTGGAGCTCTGCTCCCCATCAGATGGCAGCCTTCATCCTCAGAGGGTTTAAAGCCAGCTAACGCTCGCTGTCAGCGGGTCCAGTCACAGCTAAAGATGGGAAGTCAGGCTCATGCACGTGTTTACACTTCATAATGATTAGAATCTGTTTCCAGCTCATGGGGAATCTGTCCTGTCCTGCCTCAGCAGAAGCAGCACATTGGCATGAACTACGCTGATATGATCTGCTGCTGTGAGAAAACTTCATCTTTACCTCACTTCCACAGACATAAATAAAGAATAAAGAAGAATAAAGAACACCAGCTTTAAGGTTTCCAGAGCCTGAACACTTCCACAGACTGAAGACTGTGATGTAACGAAGAGGTTCTGATCCCAGAACCAACTCCCTTCATTCACTCGGGCCACTCCTAAAGTAACCAAAGGGTGACAGATGGAAGAAGTTCAGTGAAAGAGAACTCAGATAGGCCGAAGCTGCCATCTTTGTGGAGTTTCCTGCCTTTTAAATCGGACTCACACTTTCAACACGTCTCATTTTTCTTGGAGTTTTGCTGCCACCTGCTGATTAATCTTCAACATTACAGGCCTCAAACTTCAGAGCCAGATGTTTGCCCAGCTGTGTCTGTGAATGCTTCTAATGCAGGTCTGAATGATCTGTGTGACATCATCAGCTGAGTTGTTGCTAAGCAACAGAAACAACAGCCCAGCCCGCTGATGGAGACCCCTGAAGGTTCCTCTCTGCTTTGTCAGCTGATTTATATTCTCTTTTATTCTCTATCTGTGACAGCAGCTGATCTTTAATGATAATGAATCCTGCAGAGATATAATTTACCTTCAGGGATTAATAAAGTATCGATTAACTGAATTTAATCTGCTGAAAAATGGGAAACAAAAGACACTTCCACTCCTCCAGAACAGGTCTGAGGTCCTCATCCGGCTGCATCTCTTCTATGAGGCGACTCGATGTGTTGCCTTTCTGTGCCCCCCCCCTTCCCTGATCCCCCCTTCAGAGGGTTTGGGCTCTGGGCCGAGGCCTCCTGCTGAGCGTTAGAGCATCGCAGCCTGCAGTCGACACAGCAACAAACTCCGTTCACCGCGTTAAAGTCTCTTCAATCTCAGCCCCAAAACGTGTGAAATATGTCTGTGAAAGACTAATGCAGCCTCCAGGCTTCCAGGTCTCCATCCTGGAGCTCGGAGATGGTTAAAAACTAAATGACCTTCTCAGATCTCTTAACCAGCTCTCAAATCAAAACTCTGTGAAAGAGCCTCAGTTTACGTGAAACCGAATGCAGACTGGAGTAAATTTAGATCCACTCCAGTCTCTTTAGGCAGGAGGCCTTGGCCTGGAGGAAGATGTGCTCCCCCAGTGCAGCGCATCGGGTTTCATTAAAGAAGTCTGTGGACAGGGTGTTGGGCTGGCCCACATTGCAGCAGAGCAGCGGACTATGAAACCACACAGCTGCTTATTACATGCAGGGAGATGCCATCCCGTCCGGCTCATTATGGAACATGATGCTCTGCAGGCCTTTGAGTTGGCACCGACTTCAGTGATGCTACAGATCCAGCAGCTGTCACTCATTTTCTGCCTCTCTCATGTTTCCCTGCAGCCTGTTCAGAGTCTGGGACTGTTTACCAGCCTCAGGTTCAGACTCTGGGACTGTTTACCAGCCTCAGATTCAGACTCTGGGACTGTTTACCAGCCTCAGGTTCAGACTCTGGGACTGTTTACCAGCCTCAGGTTCAGACTCTGGGACTGTTTACCAGCCTCAGATTCAGACTCTGGGACTGTTTACCAGCCACAGGTTCAGACTCTGGCCACAGATTCAGACTCTGGGACTGTTTACCAGCCTCAGATTCAGACTCTGGGACTGTTTACCAGCCACAGATTCAGACTCTGGGACTGTTTACCAGCCACAGACTCAGACTCTGGGACTGTTTACCAGCCTCAGGTTCAGACTCTGGGACTGTTTACCAGCCTCAGACTCAGACTCTGGGACTGTTTACCAGCCTCAGGTTCAGACTCTGGGACTGTTTACCAGCCTCAGATTCAGACTCTGGGACTGTTTACCAGCCACAGACTCAGACTCTGGGACTGTTTACCAGCCACAGACTCAGACTCTGGGACTGTTTACCAGCCTCAGGTTCAGACTCTGGGACTGTTTACCAGCCTCAGGTTCAGACTCTGGGACTGTTTACCAGCCTCAGGTTCAGACTCTGGGACTGTTTACCAGCCTCAGGTTCAGACTCTGGGACTGTTTACCAGCCTCAGGTTCAGACTCTGGGACTGTTTACCAGCCTCAGGTTCAGACTCTGGGACTGTTTACCAGCCACAGACTCAGACTCTGGGACTGTTTACCAGCCACAGACTCAGACTCTGGGACTGTTTACCAGCCTCAGACTCAGACTCTGGGACTGTTTACCAGCCTCAGACTCAGACTCTGGGACTGTTTACCAGCCTCAGACTCAGACTCTGGGACTGTTTACCAGCCTCAGATTCAGACTCTGGGACTGTTTACCAGCCTCAGATTCAGACTCTGGCCTCAGATTCAGACTCTGGGACTGTTTACCAGCCTCAGACTCAGACTCTGGGACTGTTTACCAGCCTCAGATTCAGACTCTGGGACTGTTTACCAGCCTCAGATTCAGACTCTGGGACTGTTTACCAGCCTCAGGTTCAGACTCTGGGACTGTTTACCAGCCACAGACTCAGACTCTGGGACTGTTTACCAGCCTCAGACTCAGACTCTGCACATTCTTATTGATCAGTGTCTCCTCTGGATCGCACAGCTGTCACACCATATCGATATAAAGCAGATGTTAAGATGTTGCTGCACTTCCTGTGTTGCCTGGAGACTGGTTTAGATACTTTAATCAGATTTTACTGCCAACACAATGACATGAGGCACTAAAGCCCAGGATCAGTGTGACTCTTTAGTCAGACACCAAACAGGAAGTCCTTTAGCCAATGGCTAACTCATACTCACCCCTCATACTCACCCCTCATGCTCACCCCTCATGCTCACCCCTCATACTCACCCCTGGTTGTACAGCTGGTTCTGCAGCTGGTTCTGCAGCTGGTTCTGCAGCTGGTTCTAAAGCTGGTTCTGCAGCTGGTTCTGCAGCTGGTTCTAAAGCTGGTTCTAAAGCTGGTTCTGCAGCTGGTTCTACAGCTGGTTCTGCAGCTGGTTCTACAGCTGGTTCTACAGCTGGTTCTGCAGCTGGTTCTACAGCAGGTTCTACAGCTGGTTCTGCAGCTGGTTCTACAGCTGGTGCTACAGCTGGTTCTGCAGCTGGTTCTACAGCTGGTTCTACAGCTGGTTCTACAGCTGGTTCTGCAGCTGGTTCTACAGCTGGTTCTACAGCTGGTTCTGCAGCTGGTTCTAAAGCTGGTTCTGCAGCTGGTTCTGCAGCTGGTTCTAAAGCTGGTTCTAAAGCTGGTTCTACAGCTGGTGCTACAGCTGGTGCTACAGCTGGTTCTACAGCTGGTTCTACAGCTGGTTCTGCAGCTGGTTCTGCAGCTGGTTCTACAGCTGGTTCTACAGCTGGTTCTGCAGCTGGTTCTACAGCAGGTTCTACAGCTGGTTCTGCAGCTGGTTCTACAGCTGGTGCTACAGCTGGTTCTGCAGCTGGTTCTACAGCTGGTTCTGCAGCTGGTTCTACAGCTGGTTCTACAGCTGGTTCTGCAGCTGGTTCTACAGCAGGTTCTACAGCTGGAGCTACAGCTGGTTCTACAGCTGGTTCTGCAGCTGGTTCTACAGCTGGTTCTACAGCTGGTTCTACAGCTGGTTCTGCAGCTGGTTCTACAGCTGGTTCTACAGCTGGTTCTGCAGCTGGTTCTAAAGCTGGTTCTGCAGCTGGTTCTGCAGCTGGTTCTAAAGCTGGTTCTAAAGCTGGTTCTACAGCTGGTGCTACAGCTGGTGCTACAGCTGGTTCTACAGCTGGTTCTACAGCTGGTTCTGCAGCTGGTTCTACAGCTGGTTCTACAGCTGGTTCTGCAGCTGGTTCTACAGCAGGTTCTACAGCTGGTTCTGCAGCTGGTTCTACAGCTGGTGCTACAGCTGGTTCTGCAGCTGGTTCTACAGCTGGTTCTGCAGCTGGTTCTACAGCTGGTTCTACAGCTGGTTCTGCAGCTGGTTCTACAGCAGGTTCTACAGCTGGAGCTACAGCTGGTTCTACAGCTGGTTCTGCAGCTGGTTCTGCAGCTGGTTCTGCAGCTGGTTCTGCAGCTGGTGCTACAGCTGGTTCTGCAGCTGGTTCTGCAGCTGGTTCTAAAGCTGGTTCTGCAGCTGGTGCTACAGCTGGTTCTGCAGCTGGTTCTGCAGCTGGTTCTGCAGCTGGTGCTACAACTGGTTCTACAGCTGGTTCTGCAGCTGGTTCTACAGCTGGTTCTACAGCTGGTTCTGCAGCTGGTTCTGCAGCTGGTTCTGCAGCTGGTTCTGCAGCTGGTGCTACAGCTGGTTCTGCAGCTGGTTCTGCAGCTGGTTCTAAAGCTGGTTCTGCAGCTGGTGCTACAGCTGGTTCTGCAGCTGGTTCTGCAGCTGGTTCTGCAGCTGGTTCTGCAGCTGGTTCTACAGCTGGTTCTACAGCTGGTTCTGAGCAGAGGGAGCAGCAGCTTTAAAGACCTTTTCCCAAGAGAAAATAACTTCCTGCTCTTTTCCAAAAGATGGAGCTCTGAAGGTGATCTGGGAGCAGAGCAAGAACAGCTTTATAATGTTTGAATAATAGGTTTGAATCTACAGAACCTCAGAGCATCCAGCTGGAGCCCCCCCCCATCCGGGGGGAGGAGCTCAGAGCCGCTGCTCCTCCACATAGAAAGGAGTGAGCTGAGGTGGTTCCTCTGGTTAGATGCCTCCTGGGAGGAGGCTCCGGGTCAGAACCAGAACTCACTGGAGGGGTTATTTATCCCATCTGACCCGGAACCCCTCGGGACCCCCAGGAGGAGCTGGGGAGGGTCGCCTGGGTTTCCCTCCTGGACAGATAAGAGGAAGATGATGCATCTTTAGTACTTTAATGTTACACAAACTGATGTTTTGTTATTTTTTCTCAGAATAAAAGTGAATAAAAGCATTTTATAAAATGTTATAAAACTTCCTGAAAATACTGCTTGACGTTCAGTAACTTTGAACAGTTTGGGCAGGATTTGAGAAATAATTTATATCCTGCTTGTTTCTCTGTGTGTGCACGTTAGTCAGACTGAAAATGAATGAAATGTCCTCTGAAGTGATGAAAACCCTGCGTGTGTTTGTGTGTTTGGGGGGGGTCTGCAGAGGCGTGCACGCCCCCCTCGACGACCATGTCACAATTTATTACGTGCCATTTTTCTGCGAGCCGTGTCCCGGTTATGGCATGTGCCACAGGCCCGGCCCACAGAGCACCGGGGGGCTGTGCGTATTTCACAGGGTTAAGTGCAAACCAATCTGCTTTATCCAAACACAGCAATCCAAACAGAGCCTGGGAGACTGATGAGTAACACGCTGCGGGCCCCTCAGACCCCTCTGCCCCCCTGCTTCCACCTTCCCATCGCACTGATTGGCTCTGATTGGTTGTATAAAACACAGCTTTTTGATTACATTACAGACGGTCACGCATGGGCTGAGCCGGCGCTGCCGAGAACCGCGGCGGCCCAGAAACGCTCAGCAGGGCTGCAGATTACTGCGGGGAAGCGTTTGCAATGTTCCCAGAGAGCATCCAGCGCGGTCGGCCTCTGCTGCTCAGCGGCGGTTAGCAGCATGAGGCCCAGATCAGGCCCTGACCCGCCTCACCCCGCTCACGGGTTACGGCGGGTTCACCGGTGTCACATGACGCCGAGGAGGACCTCCAAAACACACTCAGTGGGCTGGAGGGAAATTGCTTTGGCATCCTAAATGGAACACCTCCATAAGCAATCCCGTGTGACCTCCGGCTGCCCGCCGCCCGCCGCAGGTTCAGCGCCGCAGGTTCAGCGCCGCAGCTTCAGCGCCGCAGCTTCAGCGCCGCAGGTTCAGCGCCGCAGCTTCAGCGCCGCAGCTCTGCGGTCTGAGCGGCGCCCTGAGGGACACCAGCAGATAGTATAATCCACAAAGCCCTCGGCCAAAGCTGATTTCCCACACGGCGCCGTCAGCTTGAGTTACAGAGCTGCCGGACTCGAGCCTTCATGCATCACTTGCCTTTTCACCTCTTTCAGCTCAGTGATTTCCTGGTTTTAGAGTTCCTTTTAGAGTTCTTAAACTAACCTCGCAGCACGAAGCGCTCGAACCCACTGAGGGAGCAAAACACACCAGG
>JAVGWW010000017.1:34034762-34117262 GCA_036924055.1 Leuresthes tenuis
GCTGATCACAGCTCTGTGGGACGAAGCCTTCAGCGCCACCTGTTGACCAAACTACAAACTTCACCTTCAAGCAGCTGAGAGTTTGCAGGAGGCTGCTTTATATCCTATATATTAGTATCTGAGCATCAAAGCAGCTCTTTTCCTGAGAACACAGGAACTGTTCTGTCTTTTCACGGATAGTAAAAAAGTGTTTGTTTAGATTAAAGTGTTTCATCGTGAACTTTCCTCGGTCCATCTCAGTTATTGCTCCAAACAAAATGAGGGAAACCACTCAGGAAACATTTTCTGCTCATATGTGTGAACTTTTACAACGGAAACCCAACACTGAGTGAAGGTGTGAACTGCCGGCTTTTCTGTTCATTTTACCAGGAAGTCTCACTGAGTTCAGCTTCCAGTTCCAGCAGCTGCAGACTGCAGGAACAGAACAGCTCTGTTCACCCTTCTTCTTCTGCAGAAATCCTATTTTCTGTCTGTCAAACTGTGTTTTCTTTGCTGTTTTTCATAGATGCAGCTAAAGAAATGGGAACAAATGATGTGTCTTTGTGACAGGCTGCTGGTAACAAAGTGCCTAAAGATCCAGTTTAAAGTGGCTTCTTTGCTAAGTTGTCTGTTCTGTGTCGACACAACACTGGTTCATCCCTTGAGTTAGGAGCCTTTTTTCTGCCTGAAGGGTTCAAAGGTCAGAGTTAAGTGGCTGAACAAAGAAAAAACACTGAAAATGCTCAGGAACAAGGACTGAAGATGAGGCAAAAAGCAGAAAATGTCCAACACAGAGTTGTCAAAGACTGTGGTGGTAAGGCAGGATCCAGATGCAGAACTCAAGAAAAACAAGATTTATTTACAAAAAGCCCGACTGAGCCGGATATCAAAAAGCTTAAGAACGGGACAGCAGGGTCCTCCGGGAACTGGGAACAAGACGAGACTACCAGGCAAAACCTGACAAAACGTGACTCGAACCATAGGAAGTAAGGCGAGGGTTCTGCCCCGACTGAAGGAAACTAACACCGAGGCAGGTGATTGGTCAGGGAGGGCAGCTGTGGACGGAAACAGGTGACTGAAGGGAAACTTAACGGGAAGCTGACCTGAATCTGACAACAAGACAAAATAAAACACTCAAAACGGGCCGCAACACGGGAAGGACTCTGGATCTGGACTCTGGATCCGGACTCTGGACTCTGGATCCGGACTCTGGACCCAGACTCTGGATCTGGACTCTGGATCCGGACTTTGGACTCTGGATCTGGACTCTGGATCCGGACTCTGGATCCGGACTCTGGACTCTGGATCCGGACTCTGGACTCTGGATCCGGACTCTGGACTCTGGATCCGGACTCTGGATCCGGACTCTGGATCTGGACTCTGGACCTGGACTCTGGACCTGGACTCTGGACCTGGACTCTGGATCCTGACTCTGGTCCGGACTCTGGATCTGGACTCTGGACCTGGACTCTGGTCCGGACTCTGGATCTGGACTCTGGACTCTGGATCCTGACTCTGGTCCGGACTCTGGACTCTTTTCTGAGGTCTTTTGTTTCTTCTCTAGCAGCAGGGCAGCTGGGAGCCTCCTGCCCCCACAGGTCCTCCCCCAGTCTAAGCTGTGGATCTGAAGCCTGATCATCTTTGTGCTTCTCTGAGGTGTTTCTTCTTCTTCTTCTGCTGAAACAGATGTAGCAGCCGTGCTCCAGCAGGGGGCAGATGCAGGCTGCAGACCACCATCCTTCAGCCCCGCTGTTCCAGCGCTGCGGCCTGCAGAGTAAATCAGACGCAGCGGTCGGTCTGCCGGCGGCATGTCGGCCGTAAGCAGATCCAGCTGCTCCTGAGTGAGGCAGCAGCTGCAGGGGAAGCTGATCAGGACACACATGCTGACAGATCTGCACTGATCGCTGCCCCCAGCCTTAAAGGCAGCAGAACAGACCCTCCTCAGCCTCTTTATCAGGACATGGGGCAGCAGTGACAGAGCTGAGGCTCTAAGGCTCATTCCCTCCTCAGGTGGAACTCCTGGAGGTGTTTCAAAGCCCAGCTTCTAACCTGAGCCTCAGATCTGTTTTCAGTCCTGTTGGCTTCTCTGTTTCCGGCTCAGAGTGGGCGTGGCTGGGGATCTGAGGGCTGCTGCAGCAAAGTGTTCATGCTGGATCAGGGTCTGCCGGCTGGACCTCGCTTCAGAATCAGAACCAAAGGGGCTGAGCTTTGAGGCTCTCGCTCCTAAACTCTGAAACTGAGAATCTGTGAACTTTTAAAAACCAGGTGAAGGTTCAGCCTTTGGATCCTCTGTCAGTCTGACTTTAATCCAGAGGATTTATTTCTTTCTGTCTGGTTCTGCTGAAGCACTTTGTCTCCTCTCCAAAGGTGGCTTTGGTCGTTTTTGGACCCAGAGGCGACCGTATTCAGACAGAAATGTGGAGCTGAAGAGTGAAACCTGGGAAGGTTTAAAGGAAGATAATTTGCACTCAGTATCTTCCTTCCTGAAACAAAACTGAATCCCTTTTTTAAATGTATTAAATGAGCATCTGGCATGAACCAAATCATCTTCAGAACACAAAAGCAGCAACACTCACTTCACAATGTGACTCCTGATAAAGTCCATTTTAACGACACCAGATCTCACCATCTCACACGGTCCATCCTGGGCTCCTCAGGATATGATGCTGCCTGTTCAGGCGGATCAGGAAGGTGAAGCCAGGAGGCTCAAAGCAGGCAGGAAATCCTCTTTCAGCCACTTAACCGTCCGTGTTTCCGGTTTAAATCCATCACTGTGATTAGGACCTCAGTGTTTGTGTAAATATTCAGAAACTAACTGTGAATAACTCACAGAAAACCATTAAAACAGGGTCTGATGTAATAAATCAGCATAGATTGATATGAGCTAACGCATGATGGTAACAGATAACCTGAGTGGCTGAGCTCCCTGCTGCATGCAGCCACGTGCACGCTCTCTGTTAACCTGCAGCTTGGTGCTGGCCCTGTTTTTATAGCTCTGTTTGTGTGGAGCAGCAGCTTTCTGCCTGTTTCTCACTGTCCTGCAACACTTTTATCCAGTTAAGGAAACTCTAGGACCAGCAGCTGACTGCAGACACGTCTCTGCAGAGGAAACAGATAACATTCAGGTGGCTGCATAACCACTGCTCAGCTAGAGGCAGACTGAACCACCAGGTAACATTTCAGACACTTTTCTACAGTGAGGAACCTTGGAGTTATTTCTGACCAGGAATCCTCCAGTTTCAGCTTCTCTTCATTGGCTCCCTGTTAGATTCAGAATAGAATTTAAGATTCTTCTCCTCACATATAAAGCTCTGAATGACCGAGCTCCATCACATCTTAAAGATCTCACAGTTGGATATTTCCCCAACAGAGCACTTTGCTCTCAGGCTGCAGGTTTCCTTGTGGTTCCCAGAGTTTCTAAAAGCAGAATGGGAGGCAGAGCCTTCAGTTATCAGGCCCCTAAAAGCAGAATGGGAGGCAGAGCCTTCAGTTATCAGGCCCCTAAAAGCAGAATGGGAGGCAGAGCCTTCAGTTATCAGGCCCCTAAAAGCAGAATGGGAGGCAGAGCCTTCAGTTATCAGGCCCCTAAAAGCAGAATGGGAGGCAGAGCCTTCAGTTATCAGACCCCTAAAAGCAGAATGGGAGGTAGAGCCTTCAGTTATCAGGCCCCTAAAAGCAGAATGGGAGGCAGAGCCTTCAGTTATCAGGCCCCTAAAAGCAGAATGGGAGGCAGAGCCTTCAGTTATCAGGCCCCTAAAAGCAGAATGGGAGGCAGAGCCTTCAGTTATCAGGCCCCTAAAAGCAGAATGGGAGGCAGAGCCTTCAGTTATCAGGCCCCTAAAAGCAGAATGGGAGGCAGAGCCTTCAGTTATCAGGCCCCTAAAAGCAGAATGGGAGGCAGAGCCTTCAGTTATCAGGCCCCTAAAAGCAGAATGGGAGGCAGAGCCTTCAGTTATCAGGCCCCTAAAAGCAGAATGGGAGGCAGAGCCTTCAGTTATCAGGCCCCTAAAAGCAGAATGGGAGGCAGAGCCTTCAGTTATCAGGCCCCTCTCTGTGGAACCAGCTGCCAGTTTGGCTTCAGGAAGCAGACACCCTCTCTACCTTTAAGATCAGGCTGAAACTTTCCTTTCTGATAAAGCTTATAGTTAGGGATGGCTCAGCTGGGCCTGAAACATCCCATAGTTCTGCTGCTATAGGCCCAGCCTGCTGGGGGAGCTCCCATGATGCACCTCTCCTCCCTCCATGTACAGATGACATCATTGCTGTCATTAACTTGTGTTTCTCTCTCTCAGCAGGTATCTCTGGCCTGGTGTTACGCTGCTTGTTGTCCCCTCTTTCCTGTCCTCTCAGCCCCAGCTGGTCCAGGCAGATGGACCCTTCCTGGTTCTGGTTCTGATGGAGGTTTCTTCCTGGTTCTGGTTCTGATGGAGGTTTCTTCCTGTTAAAGGGAGTTTTTTCTCTCCACAGTCGCCTCCTGCAGCTCAGGATCAGAGAGAAGTTTCAGAGCAATCAGTTAGTTTTTAATAGAGTGCAGCACCCGCAGTGAACATTAGAGTGAAGACCCAGGAGTTCTGTTCCTATCAGTGATGAAATGCTGAAATGCTGCTTTGATGTGAGACTGAATGCAGATAAAACTGCCCTCAGAAACCAGATGTGAGCAGGTGTTCCTGGATTTTTGTGTGATGACGAACGTACTTCCCAACAAGAACTGGAAGAACCAGGACTGCAGCGTCCTCCAGAAACTAAGCATCAAAAGATGAAATGAAACTAAAACATGCTGAAAACTCAAAAACAGCAGCTGAAGAAACGCTGCATTAATTAAAAAGTTGGGTCACATGACCTCAGCCGTGAACCTGAAGGTGCAGCGTTCAGGATGTGGTGACATGTGAGGGGGCGGCGGTGATGTCGTTTAAACGTCTTTCTGAGGTTACAAAGCTCCTGATTGTTATTTTCTTGTGATTATCCTCTAATGAAAACACAGATGTGGATATGATTCTGCTCTGTTTCACTTTAACAGACCCACAGAGGACCGCTTCCTCACAATAAAACCTCACGAGTCCAGTTTGGTTCAGAAAGCAAGACGCAGCTCAGGAGCTGACAATGGATGGAATAAATGTGGCGGGGGGGAAAGGTGCGCTTGGCGAGCAGCGGACAGACAAACGCGGGGTTGTTTAGCACTTGGACTCCACTTGTTGAGTTTGGCTGAAGTATCAACGCAGAAAAGCCAAGATTGAGATCTGTGAGCTGCAAAAAACGTCCAAGTCGACAACAAGTTTGTAATAACTGGCCAGACCCCCCAACAAAAAGACCTGTGGAAGGTGAGCAGCCATCACTCAGCACGCCGTGGTGTTTCCAATTCCGCTGATCCTGCAGCAGTCAGTCTGTCGTGTTGTTTCGTGTGAAGAAACAGCTATTATCAGATAACGCTCTCCTTTCCACTGATGATCCGTCTCCTCGGTCCTCTGGGAGCTCCGTTCCATTGTTGATACAGCCTATAATTTTGATTTATCCTCTGGGTAAATACAGAGCGGTTTGTTCTAGCACTTGGAAGAACACAGCCTTCAAATCACTTGATCATTAATCCACACATTGTTTTATTTAGTCCTGGCTCTCAGCAGCCGGAAGACAGAGTGGGGGAGGACAGGGGGACACTCCGGGGTCAGGAACAAGCGATCCACTGTGAGTCCCTGCTGCTGGGGGAGGCCGGCCGCAGGATTCAGGTGCTGCAGAGGCTTCAGGGACAGGCTGGTGACAGGGCAGCAGCAGCAGAGCACCGAGGGTGAAAGGTCATCAGAGGGAGTCTCAGCCCAGACTGTTGCACAGATTCACTCTGCAGGCACCAAAACTGGACCAGTACCAAACTTTCTGGGATACACAACCATGGAAAAAGTGTTTGTGTGACATGAAACTTTCTGCTTGCCCAAGGAATGATAAAATTCCTACATTTTTAAGGCTCCTGAAACGTCACATGCCAAATACATCCTGCTCCATGTTTCTGAGACTAAGAAACATGGAGCTGAGTTCTGTCTCCTGGTCTCGGTCACACTCGTCTCCTGGTCTCGGTCACACTCGTCTCCTGGTCTCGGTCACACCTGTCTCCTGGTCTCGGTCACACCTGTCTCCTGGTCTCAGTCACACCTGTCTCCTGGTCTCACTCACACCTGTCTCTTGGTCTCAGTCACACCTGTCTCCTGGTCTCGGTCACACCTGTCTCCTGGTCTCGGTCACACCTGTCTCCTGGTCTCAGTCACACCTGTCTCCTGGTCTCGGTCTCACCTGTCTCCTGGTCTCAGTCACACCTGTCTCCTGGTCTCGGTCACACCTGTCTCCTGGTCTCAGTCACACCTGTCTCCTGGTCTCGGTCTCACCTGTCTCCTGGTCTCAGTCACACCTGTCTCCTGGTCTCGGTCACACCTGTCTCCTGGTCTCGGTCACACCTGTCTCCTGGTCTCGGTCACACCTGTCTCCTGGTCTTCAGCAGCACGTTTTCAGCACTTCTTTCATTTCTAACCACATCGTTAGGTTTAGTTTTTACCTAAATCTACATTTATTCATGGATTGTGGTGATTGTTTGATCTCATCCTGATGACATCTGATCTGTAGCTTGTTTCCATCTCGTGACTTAAAGCAATGAATTATGACCCTTTGGACATGTGAAACAACATTTTGTCCATGAGGTTTAAATGTGGTTCAGAGCAGGCAGACCTGATCCTATCCAAGCTGACTGGTTGATCCAACCACCTGTTGGAGCTCTTCCCACAGGTGGGTTAGGGTGTGAAGCTACAGTCCGATTTGGAGTTCTTATTCAGAGGAGCTGCTGTTTGTTTTAGGAAAACACACACAGCTGCAAATCTGCGTAAACATCTGTGTAAACATCTGTGTAAACATCTGCGTAAACATCTGCGTAAACATCTGCGTAAACATGTAAACATCTGTGTAAACATCTGTGTAAACATCTGCGTAAACATCTGTGTAAACATCTGTGTAAACATCTGTGTAAACATCTGCGTAAACATCTGTGTAAACATCTGTGTAAACATCTGCGTAAACATCTGCGTAAACATGTAAACATCTGTGTAAACATCTGTGTAAACATCTGTGTAAACATCTGCGTAAACATCTGTGTAAACATCTGTGTAAACATCTGCGTAAACATCTGTGTAAACATCTGCGTAAACATCTGTGTAAACATCTGCGTAAACATCTGTGTAAACATGTAAACATCTGTGTAAACATCTGTGTAAACATCTGCGTAAACATCTGTGTAAACATCTGTGTAAACATCTGCGTAAACATCTGTGTAAACATGTAAACATCTGTGTAAACATCTGCGTAAACATCTGCGTAAACATCTGCGTAAACATCTGTGTAAACATCTGCGTAAACATCTGTGTAAACATCTGTGTAAACATCTGCGTAAACATCTGTGTAAACATCTGCGTAAACATCTGTGTAAACATCTGTGTAAACATCTGCGTAAACATCTGTGTAAACATGTAAACATCTGTGTAAACATCTGCGTAAACATCTGCGTAAACATCTGCGTAAACATCTGTGTAAACATCTGCGTAAACATCTGTGTAAACATCTGTGTAAACATCTGTGTAAACATCTGCGTAAACATCTGTGTAAACATCTGTGTAAACATCTGCGTAAACATCTGCGTAAACATGTAAACATCTGTGTAAACATCTGTGTAAACATCTGTGTAAACATCTGCGTAAACATCTGTGTAAACATCTGCGTAAACATCTGCGTAAACATCTGTGTAAACATCTGCGTAAACATCTGTGTAAACATCTGCGTAAACATCTGTGTAAACATGTAAACATCTGTGTAAACATCTGTGTAAACATCTGCGTAAACATCTGTGTAAACATCTGTGTAAACATCTGCGTAAACATCTGTGTAAACATGTAAACATCTGTGTAAACATCTGCGTAAACATCTGCGTAAACATCTGCGTAAACATCTGTGTAAACATCTGCGTAAACATCTGCGTAAACATCTGCGTAAACATCTGTGTAAACATCTGCGTAAACATCTGTGTAAACATCTGTGTAAACATCTGCGTAAACATCTGTGTAAACATCTGCGTAAACATCTGTGTAAACATGTAAACATCTGTGTAAACATGTAAACATCTGCGTAAACATCTGTGTAAACATCTGTGTAAACATCTGCGTAAACATCTGTGTAAACATCTGTGTAAACATCTGCGTAAACATCTGTGTAAACATCTGCGTAAACATCTGCGTAAACATCTGTGTAAACATCTGTGTAAACATCTGCGTAAACATCTGTGTAAACATCTGTGTAAAGAGAGTAAATCTATCCCTTATAATAAAGAGTTAACATGTTACCTAAATTATTATCTTAATCCTTTGGTTCTGTGGAAATATAATGGATTAAAGTTCAGTTTGTATTAATCAATAATCAATAATCAATAACTGAAACAGAGCCAAGTTACCTGGTGGAGTTCCACAAGGATCTTTTCTTTGACTCTTGTTGTTTTTAATCAACATCATTTCACTGATTTAGGAAACAAAGGAAGTGAGTTTCTGTTCATTTTAAATAGTTTCAAATGAAAAAAAATATTTTTGCAAAAAGTATAATTTTTTACGACTATAAAAATTAGCCAAAAGATAAAGTGAAAATATTGTTAGTTAAAATAACTCAAGTTCTTCTAATTAAATTTATGCTTCATGTCCTACAATTATTTAATTTAAGATGTTTTTGTGTCTATAAGTAATCCCACATCTGATTGGGCTAAAAATGGCATGTGGAGTTCCCCAGGGTTCGATTCTGGGGCCACTTTTTATTTCTTTCATTAACATCAGTCTTCAAACACTTTGTTTCATCAATAAAACTTTTAAAATTATTTTTTCATCTTTTTTGTTTGTTTTGTTTCTTTCTGATTAAAATTTTTCCCTTTTTTCCCTTTTTTTGTAAAATTAATTAACACTTTGTATTAGTACAGAGATTAATTCTTTATAAGCTTTATTTTTCACACACAAACACAATTTTATTATTTGAATAAACTGTTCTGAAGCAGAGAAACCTGATAACTCTCTGCAGGAGAGTCATTCTTTATTGAAAATAAAATCAAAAGAAACTCTTCATGAGCTGTAATTCTGTGTTTCTGTCACTTTGGGTCCAATAAATGTGTTCATGAAGTCCAAAGTGAACAGTTTGTTTGACCCGATGAGCAGAACCCTGAGAATAAAACTGAGTTCTGCCTCCACAGAGGGCAGCAGAGCTCTGCGGATCATCCGGAGGTTCTGGTTAATGTCCCGTGGTTCTGCAGTCCAACTCTGACCGGGTTCTCAGCTTCAGCCCAAACACAATCACCTTCCCTTCTGTCTGATCCCATCAGGCGGGGGGGCAACAGAAGAAATATATACATAAAAATATAAATGTTTTATAAAGCCCTGTGATGGGGGTGTACACCGCTCCTGCCCCCCCCCCCCCCCCCCCCCCCCGCTACCAGACCCACGGATTAAGCAGGTATAGAAAATAGATTTATATCTATCTTATATTCATATCTTTATATAATATACATAAAAATATATATAAAGAAGAAATAACTAAAGCAACAGATGAGAACAAAAAGTTTGATGTAAAGAAAACTGAATAAAAGTCAAATATTTTTTATGTAAATATTGAGAAAATAAAAAAAATAATAATTATTTCTGTAGTTTTATTAATAAATTTGGATCCTTTTGTTTTACTTCATTTAATGTTCATTTCTCCAACATTTTTAATTATTTTGGGGAAAAAAATCTAAAAATAATAAAATACAAAGAAAAAAATATGAATTTTTGAAATAACTGAATAATCTTGATTTTTCTCATCCCTTCATCTCACCTTTTTCTTCTTTGCTTTAACTCTGTTCTCTCCTTGTAACCTGCGGCTCTGACCCCGGGGGCCGCGGGCTGGGGGCCGGGGGCTGGGGGCCGGGGGCCGGGGGCCGGGGGCCGGGGGCCGCGGGTCGGGCCTTGTCTACACCCTCAGACCTTCATCCCAGTTTACTTCATCAGCAGAAACCACAGTGACCCCCGACTGAGTGTTTTCATTGGTTCACTTTATGTGTTTGCTTTGGTGTGAATGCCCCCCCCCCCCCCCACACACACACAGAGCCACGGCTGTTTGAAATCATATTTTTCATATTTAATCATTTGTACGTTAAGGTGAAGTAAATAATTAAATCTGCACATGAAGTTCCTTTTTATCAGTTTTACAGCTTTTTAGGATCTCTGTTTTAAACATTTATCCAGAATTTATGGGATAATCAAGGATGATTTTTATATGATTTGAAATATCAGAACAGAAATATAAAAACAGCTCGTTTTATTTGGTAAGAATGTGAATTCATCATGAAGGTTTAAAAAAATGAACAAAAAGCGTGTAAAAGATGGGAAATAAAGAAGAAAAATAGATAAAATGCCAATATTTCAACATTCATATGTAAAAATATGTTTGTAAACAGTGAAAAACAACTAACTGAATTATTTAAATTTGTTCATTTTATTTGATTAAAAATCCAACAGAAATATTAAAAAATATCTAAAAAAACAACATGAACTCATTTAATATTCAGATGAAACTGATGAAAGGAATAAAATATCTGTGACCTTCCTGTTTCCTGTTTTTAAAGTCATGTGACGTCGTGCACGTTTTCCACAGTGAATGCACGTATAATATATAATATATATATATTATTTATATATATATAATATATATTATTTATATATATATATAGTGCTGAACCACGGTGTTCTGGTTTATATTTATCAGTTTAAACTTACAGCTCAGGATGAAACACTGAGGGGCCCGAGGGGCCCCTGCCCCCCACCCCTGTAATCTCAGGGTTCTGGTACCGTATCGGTCCAAAGAAGAACCTTTTGGATCCGGTTGGTTGGGAGCCTCCATCCTGACATACTGCGGCGAGGTCATGTGACCCGGGAGGATTGAACCGTTTCCCACTGCAGACGGAACCAGATGTTGGTGGCTGTGAGAAGCATTTAGAGGCAGTCGTATTTCTCTCTGTCAGGATCAGCGTGATCGGCTCTGCCTGCCGTGTAAATTTAACCGAAACACGCTGTGAACACGCGTGTTTCGGTTTGTCCTCTGATCAGATCATAAAGTGGAAGTTACTGAACGGCATGGAAATCTACAACATGATCAATCAGAAAGTGAACTTTAAGATAAAGATGTGTTTGAATTCCAACAGATCAGCAGGTTAATTCCAGGGGTTCACTTTTAATAAGTTCACATGAATTTAAAGTGAAATCAAACAGTAAATTTAAAGTGAAATCAAACACTAAATGTGTTTTCAGGCACATTTTATCAGAAAGAGGGTTTTTAAATCAGAATGAAATGATCTGCAGAGTTCATTTAGTCAGATAACATCCTGTAAAGGTTAAGTTTAGGGTTAAGTTTAGGGTTAAATTTAGGGTTAAGTTTAGGGTTAAGTTTAGGGTTAAGTTTGGGGTTAAATTTAGGGTTAAATTTAGGGTTAAATTTAGGGTTAAATTTAGGGTTAAATTTAGGGTTAAGTTTAGGGTTAAGTTTAGGGTAAAGTTTAGGGTTAAGTTTAGGGTTAAGTTTAGGGTTAAGTTTAGGGTAAAGTTTAGGGTTAAGTTTAGGGTTAAGTTTAGGGTTAAGTTTGGGGTTAAATTTAGGGTTAAGTTTAGGGTTAAGTTTAGGGTTAAGTTTGGGGTTAAATTTAGGGTTAAATTTAGGGTTAAATTTAGGGTTAAATTTAGGGTTAAGTTTAGGGTTAAGTTTAGGGTTAAGTTTAGGGTTAAATTTAGGGTTAAATTTAGGGTTAAATTTAGGGTTAAATTTAGGGTTAAATTTAGGGTTAAGTTTAGGGTAAAGTTTAGGGTTAAGTTTAGGGTTAAATTTAGGGTTAAATTTAGGGTTAAGTTTAGGGTTAAGTTTGGGGTTAAATTTAGGGTTAACTTTAGGGTTAAGTTTAGGTTTAAGGGTAAAGTTTAGGGTAAAGTTTAGGGTTAAGTTTAGGGTTAAATTTAGGGTTAAGTTTAGGGTTAAGTTTAGGTTTAAGGGAGTTATCGGAGCCTTAATGAGTCTGAAATTTGTCCACACTAATTTACATTGAGTTCTGCATTAATTTACTTTTGCATTTCCTTGGTTTGTTCTTTTCTGTGTCGCTGATTTTTTTTCCTCCAGATTCTGACTTCATGTTTATTCATTTTCAGATTTTACGGGACGAGAAAAAGAAAACTGCAGAAAACCAAAGCGTGAGCCTGACCTCCCAAAAGGAGGCGGCGGCTCAGCTCCGTGTGAATAAACGTGTGAAATGTTGAGCTCCGTGTGGCTCAGGCTCTGATGAAACGCTTTGATGGAGATACCTCTCAGTGAATCAGCTTCTGTGCGACGCTCTCACAGAAGAAGAAAAACACTTAATCCAATAAGAGCGTGAGGCCGGCGCTGGGAGCCGGTGAGCTGCCTGCAGCAGCCACATGTCGGGCATTTAAACGCCGCTCTGCAGAGTTCCCTCCAGCAACGAAGGGGCCCCAGCTCCCTGGAAAGATCCAGAGCCCAGAAAGATAGTCCTGGACGCAAACAAAAACAAACTGCGAACCGCACGTCACCCCGGTCCAGCGTGGTAATAATACAGAGGGAGTTTACATTTAGTAAAAATATGCGTTATTTGTCTTTGCTTTGGTTTATGACCGGCTGAGGGAGGCCATTTTCTCAAATGTTTCTGCATGTGGACCACAGAGCGGCCAACACCCCTGTCTATCTTTAGAGCCGGAATCCACCCAAGAGCTGTCAGTTCAGCCGCCAAATCCCTGACTGCTAAAGCTCTCCAGACCCCCAAACCCTCCCAGCATCGCTCACACACTCCCAGCATCGCTCACACACTCCCAGCATCGCTCACACACTCCCAGCATCGCTCACACACTCCCAGCATCGCTCACACACTCTCACACTCACACACACTCTCACACACACTCTCACACACTCCCAGCATCGCTCACACACTCCCAGCATCGCTCACACACTCCCAGCATCGCTCACACACACTCTCACACACACTCTCACACACACTCTCACACACACTCTCACACACACTCTCACACACACTCTCACACACACTCTCACACACACACACTCACACACACTTACACACACTTACACACTCTCTCACACACTCACTCAGACACACACACTCTCACACACACTCTCACACACACTCTCACACACACACACTCACACACACTCACACACTCTCACACACTCTCTCACACACTCACTCAGACACACACACACACTCTCACACACACACACTCTCACACACACTCACACACAGTCTCACACACACACACACACTCTCACACACACACTCTCACACACACACTCACACACACACACACTCTCACACACTCTCACACACACACACTCTCACACACACTCACACTCTCACACACACTCACACACAGTCTCACACACACTCACACACTCTCACACACTCTCTCACACTCTCACACACTCACTCAGACACACACACACACTCTCACACACACACACTCTCACACACACTCACACTCTCACACACTCTCACACACACACTCACACACTCTCACACACACTCACACACAGTCTCACACACACACACACACTCTCACACACTCTCACACACACACTCACACACTCTCACACACTCTGACACTGTGACTTCAGGAGGTATTTCTGAAAAAAAGGCAGCAGCCGTCAGCTGAGCTTACGTAAGAGCCGCTCGCTGAACGCAGCACCAGCAGGAAGATTTATCTGCTCTGAAAGTTAACTCAATACCTAATTTTTCTTGGACTCCACCTTTGTTTTTCCAAGTGTTGGGAACTGTGTATAAAAAGGTCAAAGAAATAATGGTTTCAAAAAAATGAGCTGCATTAAATTTGTGAAATAGAAAATTACTGCCGCAGAAAAAGAGATTAATGACTCTGGCTGTGGGCTCTGCAGCGAAGCACTTAATAAATCACTGGTGTACATACAAGGAATTAATAGGGATGGTGTGTTTCATGGTTTGTGTTGGGTCCACATCTCAGAGAGCCTGATCTGACTCCGGCTCTAATCTGTTCTGTAAAAGCTGCTGCTGCTGCAGGAACGACCACCGGAGGGCGAAGTGCGCCTCTCCCTCCACAACAGAGGGCTGAGGATACGTCTCATCTAAATTATTACCTCCACAGATGGGAATTTCTCACCAATCACAGACTGAAATCTGTTTATTTTGCTGCAGTTTCCCAGAGCCAGACTCAGGGTGTATCACATCACATCCAGACAAATAATGCACTTTTTACACTCGTTTTAATATCAAATGTGTCTGAAAAACTGCTCCAAACTGACAGGAATATGTTAGTTTTGAGTATTTTTCCAAACTTCCTGCAGTCGTATGAAGTCTAAAAGGAGAAAAGAAGCATTCATGCTGAAGTTAAAATGTTTCCAAACCTCTCAGAGGCTGATGTTCTGGGCTGTGAAACCCTGACGGAGAGTCCCACCAGCGGGGCTCATTTCTTCTTCAGCAGCCTTGTAGCCCCTAAAGGTTCTGGTTTATCAGATGTAAATGTGACACACGGCTCTACTTTGACCTTTGACCCCAGCGAGCACACTTTGTGTTCTTCGGTGTTGAGCGGTCTGAGGATAACCGTGATGTCAGATGTGGAGCTGTGCAGCTCGGTGTCAAACTCTACTCCGAATGATCAGAAAAAAGAGTTTCCATCAAACCCACTGACACCTGAGCTGACTCACCTGAGCTGACTCACCTGAGCTGACTCACCTGAGCTCTCAGAGCTGACTCACCTGAGCTCTCAGAGCTGACTCACCTGAGCTCTCAGAGCTGACTCACCTGAGCTGACTCACCTGAGCTGACTCACCTGAGCTGACTCACCTGAGCTCAAACACACAGTTACAGAAAATAAGAAACTAATGAAGGATTCAAGGGGAATCTGAAGTAAAACTATTGATTTTTTACACTGAACCGTCTGCTTCATACAGGCTGAGAATGAAGAAGAGTTCAGGAGCCTCGACATATCAGTCAGAACGGACCATCATGCATTGCAGCTCAGAGCCAGGGTGCTAATGCTAGCTACCGCTAACTATCACGTCATATTGTAATTTAAGAAATATTTTAGAAATGTAAAATATATCCAGGAACTTTAGAAGAATTTGTATGTGAGCTACAGCAGAAACCTCATCTGACACATTCAGTCACTTTTTATGGAAAAATATTCATAAGTTAAAGATTATTATGTATTTCGAGCTGCAGTTAATGCCTTTGTGGGTGGATACGGAGCAACAAAGGAGGCTTACAGATTTGTGCCATACAGTGTGATAAAAAGAGATGTTAAAGCAGCACGTTTTCATCCAAAACAGCACTTTATGGCATCCATCCCCTCAGATCTGTGTGTGAAACTTTGTTTATGTGAATTATGAAGCCCTGCCGCATTCAACAAGTGTCTGAAACATATCAAACACAGAGGCTGAGTGGACAGTCTGGCTTTGTGTTTGTAATGCTTTGACCTCGCAGTGAGCCACATTTCTTCCTTTTATCTGCTTACAGCTAACGGGGACCTCAGGTTTTCATCCACTGCGGTGATAAAACCACCCGCAGGATCCACATCACGGCGCAGCTTTCTATCAGGATGCTGAGTTGAGGCAAAGCATCTGCTCTTATTTAAATGCTGCTTTGTGGAGTAAATCACCAGAATGTGGCATATCCTGATGTTATGAGATGTGACCTGATGTATCCTCTACTTTTGACTTATTATAACCTGATTTAAAAGCTTTTGCATTCACTAAACAAAGTAAGTCTGGTTTATTATTCTCTCAAAGCCTTCAGTGTGAACAGCCTGCTGGCAACTCTGCACAGTTTCAGCTTTAGAGTTTCTTATCTGATCTGAATATTGATATAAAAGATTAGATGTTTTCTCTACAAATCCACAGCTGCTTTCAGAGCAAACGGCCCAGGGTCTCTGAGGCTAACAGGACCGAGGAACTGATGGACAACATCCCCTCGTGTTCGGCTCGCTGGCTTCATTCACATCGGCCGGCCGGCGGCTGGTAGGAGTTAAAATAACACGAGTTCCTGTCACATATTGGGGACATTAACTACTGTTGCTTAATTTTTCCAGCTGTCTTTAGTCGTACTTCAGCTCCCGCAGTAACAGTTGGAGGATGACTCCAGTAGAGAGTGGAAGGCAGCCCCTGCAGCTTAGACACCTCAGCTGCTGAATAGAAAATGCAAACTAAAAATACTAGAACCGCTGGATGTGAAAACGAGTGAAACCAGCCACTCGTCTCAGTGGATCTGTCTTATGAAACATGCTGTTGTTGATGACTGCTGGGCAGCTGAAACCGTTATTCCCTGGCATACGTGACTTTACATGATACCAGAGAGGAAAAGAAAAACAAAGCTGACCTTCAGAAAAAGGGAAAACAGTTAGTTTGTAATCCTCAGTCCCCGTTTACTTTATGAGCTGACTGGCATCATTACCCACATATGACCTTTAACACCAAATTTAGCACCTATAAGTGCACACGATGCTAAAGATGGTAGCTAGCTAGTCTGACTGCACCAAAACTCCTCAGAAATCTCTACAGCTCTCATCCTCAGAGCTTTAGCAAGATGCAGATTAGATTAGAAGAGTCGACTCTTAATATTTAGCCGGCATCAACTCTGATTTTAGCACTTATAAGAGTACAAGATACTAGAGGTGGAAGCTAGCTAATGTTAGCAGTCTGGTTCTGTACCAAACCTCCTAAAAAATGTCTTCAGCTCGTATCCTCAGAGATTTAGCAGACATACAGATTAAATACCTGTCAGGTACTTCTGAACGCCAGCTTCCATCTGATTACGACCGAGCAAAGAAGCTAACTGACGAACTGGCAAAATGAAGGTTTTTCATGTACAGTGAGAAGGTGGGTCACAGGTCAAGTGGTTTCACAAAGTCCTGCAGAACCAGTCCAGTTGTTTTATGGCTACGTTTGTCCACAGTTGAAAAGCTTAGCTGTGAGTTGGCTGGGTTTAATGTTGCCTGTTGGCTTGTTTTTTTGCTTCAGATGATGTGAACTGGTTGAACTTTGGGTAATTTGTTTGTCATGTTGCCACGATCTTAAAAGTATCTGCAGGGACCAGCAGCAGAACATCGGACCAGCAGCACCTTCTCTGCTGACCCGATCGGCCTGGTAACCAGAACTTTTATCCAATCAGATCACTTTATCTGGTAAATAAAATCAGTGGTCTCTGGCCAATAATCCCACCTTAGAAATGAGGCTAATTAGTTTCTGGATGTTGGACATTACATTGTGATGTTGGGGTTGATTCTATCACACGTGGGAATCTGTGCGATTGTGATCTTTTTCTTTAACACAAGTTGAATCTCTCGTCAACGTTACGTCATCTACTCTTCAGACTCAATTCAGTTTATGTATATATTACGCTTTGAGAAAGAATAAGTACATCTGATATAAATCCAGTTGAATCCCATTCGACCTCATCATAATTCATTTAAATCTAAATAAGCCCAATTCATTGTATTTGGATTCATATGAAGCCAATTCATGAAAAATAGTCTGTCAAAACAAAGATAACGTTGTTTAAAGCAGTCGTAGGTAGGTCAGCTAAGCTAAGCTACGTAGCTTCCACACATCAGGGAGGAGTTTCTTTAATGCAGCGTGTCTGAAGCGGATTTGTCACAGATTTACTGGCTACAACCCTGTGAGGAAGCAACATGTTCTCCTGGAAATGCGTATGGATAGCACCCCATTTCTATGCATTTTAAGCTTTTAGCGTGTCATTTTACATCGTTCAAATAACATGTCAAATGGTTTGGGCTGGAAGTCATTTCCTTGACATACGTAGCGTAAAATGACACAAAAGTTCAAAAAAGGGTTATAATAACAACACCTTTTTATGAGAGCAGGCCGGGAGGAGGCTGCCCGGTGGCCTGGTTTACGTGCGTGTGCCTGGAAAACTGTGCTGGTTGGGTTTTAACCACCATTTTGTCAGCATTTGACCATTTTCAGCCTTCATTGTTAAGCAGTATTTTCCAGCTGTTGGACATTGTGGAGTTAGACTGTATCGACATATTCAGCATAAATATTTATTTTCATGATGCTCGGGAACCTTTAGCCCCTGATTAATAAATCGTGTGAATTCGACCCATAAAATGTGCAGTAAATGCTTATTAGAGTGAAAGTTCTCACTCTGTAACTTCTGGTGCATCAGATCTGGTTCAAACCAGATGAAACCGCAGAGAAAATAACTATCGGGTCATAAAATAATTCTCATCTGGGTTCACAGACGGTCTAATGGGAGATATCAGAGGCAATCAGCTGTAAAACAAGAATAACACTGACAGGACCTTCACACATGCACAGATGCACGGATCAGATCCTCTTTGGATGCTCATCTGACAGACATCAGCAGTTTATCTGCTGTGTTAAAGACGCCTGCTGCAGCTGCAGTTCCCTCCGACTCTGCACAGGAAACATCTGTCGTCCTCCACAGCTTCTCTGCTGTGAAGCTGCTGCTGCACCGGAGATTAATCTGTGAACATCTGACTGCAAACCGGCTTCAAACCGGCTTCAAACCGGCTTCAAACCGGCTTTAAACCGGCTTCAAACCGGCTTCAAACCAGCTTCAAACCGGCTTCATCCTGGATCCACAAATTACTCACAAATATGATCAATAATCTGAGAATGAATAATCTTCTGGAGGCTCCACCTTCAGTGCATCTTTGTATCTGGTCAGTTAAAATGTTTAAACACCCACATGTGGAATCGTGTTTAAATCTTTGTTACAGCAGCTTCTGAGTCCACAGGCAGAGGGTTCCAACTTAAACCAGAGCAGGGACTGGAAGGAAAACTGATGTGGAAATATTCAGAAATGGACATTTTTTAACAAATAAATCACTCAGAATTATTTAAGAATGTGAGCGTGAGAAGATTAAAATGTTTTCCTTCTCTTCTGAGGTTGCTCCACACATGTGAGTTTGTTTGGAATTCCACAGCAAAGTGTGGGAAAATCCCACTTTTTAACACATCAGAGAGAAGAAAAATCTGATTCTAAGAATCTGTTTCATGTTCAGTTGTGAGACGAAATGTGAGAGCAGTAGGATTATTCTGAGACTCAGTAATACAGTCCGGTCCGTTAAAACACTGAGATTCCACCACAGAAGAAGAAGAGCTACAGCAGATTATTCTGAGACTCAGTAATACAGTCCGGTCCGTTAAAACACTGAGATTCCACCACAGAAGAAGAAGAAGAGCTACATCAGATTATTCTGAGACTCAGTAATAAATTCTGACCAATTAAAACACTGAGATTCCACCACAGAAGAAGAAGAAGAGCTACAACAGATTATTCTGAGACAGTAATAAATCCGGTCCGTTAAAACACTGAGATTCCACCACAGAAGAAGAAGAAGAGCTACAGCAAATTATTCTGAGACTCAGTAATAAATTCTGACCAATTAAAACACTGAGATTCCACCACAGAAGAAGAAGAAGAGCTACATCAGATTATTCTGAGACTCAGTAATAAATTCTGACCAATTAAAACACTGAGATTCCACCACAGAAGAAGAAGAAGAGCTACAGCAAATTATTCTGAGACTCAGTAATAAATTCTGACCAATTAAAACACTGAGATTCCACCACAGAAGAAGAAGAAGAGCTACAGCAAATTATTCTGAGACTCAGTAATAAATTCTGACCAATTAAAACACTGAGATTCCACCACAGAAGAAGAAGAAGAGCCATATCAGATTATTCTGAGACTCAGTAATACAGTCCGGTCCGTTAAAACACTGAGATTCCACCACAGAAGAAGAAGAAGAGCTACAGCAGATTATTCTGAGACTCAGTAATACAGTCCGGTCCGTTAAAACACTGAGATTCCACCACAGAAGAAGAAGAAGAGCTACAGCAGATTATTCTGAGACAGTAATAAATCCGGTCCGTTAAAACACTGAGATTCCACCACAGAAGAAGAAGAAGAGCTACATCAGATTATTCTGAGACTCAGTAATAAATTCTGACCAATTAAAACACTGAGATTCCACCACAGAAGAAGAAGAAGAACTACAACAGATTATTCTGAGACAGTAATAAATCCGGTCCGTTGAAACACTGAGATTCCACCACAGAAGAAGAAGAAGAGCTATATCAGATTATTCTGAGACTCAGTAATACAGTCCGGTCCGTTAAAACACTGAGATTCCACCACAGAAGAAGAAGAAGAGCTACATCAGATTATTCTGAGACTCAGTAATAAATTCTGACCAATTAAAACACTGAGATTCCACCACAGAAGAAGAAGAAGAGCTACAACAGATTATTCTGAGACAGTAATAAATCCGGTCCGTTAAAACACTGAGATTCCACCACAGAAGAAGAAGAAGAGCTACAGCAAATTATTCTGAGACTCAGTAATAAATTCTGACCAATTAAAACACTGAGATTCCACCACAGAAGAAGAAGAAGAGCTACATCAGATTATTCTGAGACTCAGTAATAAATTCTGACCAATTAAAACACTGAGATTCCACCACAGAAGAAGAAGAAAAACTACAGCAGATTATTCTGAGACTCGGTAATAAAATCAAACCCATTAAAACACTGAGATTCCACCACAGAAGAAGAAGAAGAAGAGCTACAACAAATTATTCTGAGACTTGGTAATAAAATCCGGCCCGCTGAAACACTGAGATTCCACCACAGAAGAAGAAGAGCTACAACAGATTATTCTGAGACTCGGTAATAAAATCAAACCCATTAAAACACTGAGATTCCACCACAGAAGAAGAAGAAGAGCTACAACAGATTATTCTGAGATTTGGTAATAAAATCCGGCCCGTTAAAACACTGAGATTCCACCACAGAAGAAGAAGAAAAACTACAGCAGATTATTCTGAGACTCGGTAATACAATCCGGCCGTTAAAACACTGAGATTCCACCACAGAAGAAGAAGAAGAGCTACAACAGATTATTCTGAGACTCGGTAATAAAATCAAACCCATTAAAACACTGAGATTCCACCACAGAAGAAGAAGAAGAGCTACAGCAGATTATTCTGAGATTTGGTAATAAAATCCGGCCCATTAAAACACTGAGATTCCACCACAGAAGAAGAAGAAGAGCTACAACAGATTATTCTGAGATTTGGTAATAAAATCCGGCCCATTAAAACACTGAGATTCCACCACAGAAGAAGAAGAAGAGCTACAACAGATTATTCTGAGACTTGGTAATAAAATCCGACCCATTAAAACACTGAGATTCCACCACAGAAGAAGAAGAGCTACAGCAGGATGTATTAAGGTGACTTATTGGTTATTTGTCTTCATGATTTTAATCCATAATAAAATGAGAAGAATTGATCAGCAGACGTTTAAATGGTCAGAAATAAACTCTGTTTTCTTCTGTCTGAGGACTGAACTTCGGGCCCGTTTTTGGGAACATTTAAATGGACCTCAGGTTCTGTTTGATTTAACCGCGCGTCACCATCAGGAGCCGCGCGTGCACGTGTTGGATTCAATGAGCACACACCTGTTGATGAGCTTTCATTATACTTTAATGTTATGTTACGTTGGTTTTCTTATTTCTGCAGAATAACACATGAGCGCGTGCGTGTTTCTGTTACCAGCTGCGTGGTGATGCCGCATGCACCCTCTGCGTGCACCTTTGTCCTCCCCACGTGTCGCTCCAACAGGCCCCGTGCACATTTACAACATTTAATTTCCACACTGATAAACACAGGACGGGGCGCGCGCGCCCCCCGCGCGCGACAGCTTACAAAAACAGCTTAAATTAAATATAAATAAGAATCACAGAGTCAATAATAAAGTGTGAATATGTACATCTGTGCAACACCACGGCGTGTCCGCAGTCCACGTCACGGACAGGTACACGCGCGTGGCCGTGCCTCGCGCCTCTCACTATCAGCTGTCAGAGTCCGCGTCGCTTTTGCTCTCGTGGCTTTTCTCCGTTTTGGTGCTTTTGCTCCATTTCTCGGACTCTTCTGAGGAGGAGCGCTTCTGCCGTCGCCACTTCGCGCGACGGTTTTTGAACCAAACCTGCGGGACAGAACACGCACGAGTCAGCCGAACCGGTTCCGAGCAGAACGTTTCCTCTCGTTTAAAACACAAACAGCTCGTTTAGAAGCTGAATTTAACCTAAAAATGATTGAATCTATTCAACGCAATTTAATTCATTTTTAAACTGATTAAAATATTATTTCAGTTTCATCTCAAATATCCAAATGAATTCTTTCATCTTGAATTTAAACCTTTAATTCGGTTAAAATCTAATTTCATGTCTCATTGAATTTAGAATTTAATTCATTGAACTAAAATGATTTAAAAAACTGAATTAACAGCGAAAGTAAACATGTAATAATTCACATTATGCCAAATAAATCCCTCCTGGTCTGTCTCATATATTATTATTATTATTGTCAATATTATTATTATTATAATTATTAGTATTATTGTTGTTGTTTTCTACAGAAAAGTTCTGATAAGATTTGATTTATTAATTATTTAAAGCTACATAAATAAATTTTTTTATAACAGATTCATATAAATAGTATAAATAATATTCAACATTACAATAATTAATAACAAATACTTAAATATACATTTTAAATATAATAATCCTTTCTCACCTCCACCTTCTCCTCGCGCAGGTGGACCTTCCGGGCCAGCTGCTCCCGCGTGCCCACATCTGGGTACTTGGTCTCCTGGAAGAGGCCCTCCAGAGCCTCGAGCTGCTCGTCGGTGAAGATGGTGCGGTGCCTGCGCTTCCGGCGGCAGTGCAGCTGGTTGAGCAGCTGCAGCTCCGTGCGCGACAGGCTGCTCATGTTCATGTAGGACATCATCTGGTGCGGAACCGGGGAGATCAGCACCGAACCCGGGCCGTCGTATCCTGCGGGGGGGGGCATGAGAAATGTGACAGAATAAGAAGCTGACAAACTTCATGCGCGTGAACGTTTGCAAAGCGCTCAGCTCGCACACTGCACCGAGGTTCGGTTCCGTTTATTCGGTTATAACAGAACTTATATTTTAACATCATCTCATAAACGGACAGAAACGAGCGTTTCGAGCCTTTAAAAAGTTTCTGTTATCTTTTAAAGTGAGACTAAAACACGGTTCGGTTCGGTTCGGTTCGGGCCCGGTGGTCCTACCTGTGGGGATGCAGGGGCACTGCTGCGGGCTGAGGCCGGGCACGGCCCCGCAGCACGGCGGCCCTCCTCCGGCGCCCTGGACCTGCAGCTGTCCGTAGTAGTAGCCGTTATATCCGATTCTGGTCCCGTTCACGGAGTGGACCCCCGGGGGGGACGGTCCGCGCGCGGCTGAGTACAGTCCGTTGTAGTCGGTGTAGATAGAGTCCGTGAGGCCGGCGGACAGCACCACCGGGCCGCTCCGGTGCAGCAGCAGCGGCTCCTTGCAGCTCGGCCGGCCGGACAGGATGCTGTCGATGCTGAACATCCCAGCGGGCATCACAGGGCTGCCGGGCGGGGGGCGCGAGCGGGACACCGGCGGAACAAAGTTCAAGTCACGGTAAAAAGTCCCGAACTGGAACCAAACCGGAATAAAACCGAATTAAAACAGTTCAGCAAAAACGCGACATGATGGCGCGGGTGCGTTTCTCTCTGCTCTGCACGCGCGGCGGAGCGAGCTCCTCTTCAGGATGGGACTGGTAGTTTTAACCAGGCCAGCTGCGCGCGGGGCAACTCTTATAGTCCGTGACGTCACCGTGGAGGGGCCGCGCTGGGGTCTGAAGGGCCACAGATCTGTGTATTGAGAATTAATTCAATTAAGATAATCCGCGCGCGTGTTTGCAGACCTTTGGGTCAGGAGGCTCTTCCTGTGGGGTAATCTGATTATTCATCAGGTCCACAAACACCTTCCGGTTCTGATTCTGAATGAGAGGACGAACCGAGTGATGCGTTCAGGGACCGCAGGGCTGCTGTTTGTGTCTTAAATGAATATTAAACATATTTCATGTCCCACACTGAGCTCGACATCCGGGACTCATCCCATTATCCGCGCTCCGCTCGCCTCTCCACGGGGAGCAGATCAGTTCCTCCCCGGCAGCAGCGCGCTGTCCGCGGCCCTGACCTGGATGAGGTAACGGCCCATTATCACCTGCATTCAGCCCGAGGAGCGGAACATATTGCTTATTTACACGCTAATCAGGGGGCTGGGGGCTGTGCAGGAACGTGGATTCCCGGTTCAGACCTTAATGGAACTCACTGATTACATTTAAGACTCAATGGGCTGTTAAGATATGCGCGCGCCAGGTGGACAGATAAGTTCGTGATGTCGGAAGGTACCGGTTCGATCTGTGAGCTGATTAACTTCAGATTATTGTCCTCCTTCAGAAACTCTTCCTCCAGGAAGAAGCTGATGTCAGGATCTTCAGAAAATTAAATAATTCCCGTGAGAAGCCGCTTAAAAACGGAACATTTTACATTTAAATCTGTTGAATTATATTTATTTTATAAATATATAGACTTTATATATATTTATAAAGTATATCTGAGATCCGTTTAATTAAGTTTAAATTATTAAAAAAAGAGTCTTTATTTCAAACTTTACGGCTTGTTTTTTATTTGATTTCATCTGAAGACAGAAAATCCACATTTATTAAGTCATAAATGAAACATTAAAAATGAGGGTTTTCTGTAATTCAAACGTTTATTTTATTTATTCGCTTTTTCTCTTTTTATTTTTCTCGTGGAATAAACGCAGATTTCATCCTCTGATTATTCATTTCGCCGCAGAACACCCGGCTGGACCCGTCCTGTGCTCCGGTTCTGATCCGGTCGGCCTCCTCTCCGTGGACGCAGCAGAATTACAGATTCCGCCCGAGCTCAACACCACGGCAGCAAAATATCTTTATTCCACATTTAAAATGAATTAAACTGAGACATTAAACATTCAGTTTCAACATTTTCTGTTTTAATCCTGAAGTTTTAAATTATAAAAATATATTTTACAGCTAAAATAATAAATAAAGAAGATTTTCTTTCTTTCTTTCTGTGATGCAGTCAGAACAGAAACAGGCTTATTGTCCTGCTTCTGCTTTCAGAAAGAAGGAGAGAGACGGAAGAGAAGGAGGGAGAGAAGGATAGATAGATAGATAGATAGATAGATAGATAGATAGATAGATAGATAGATAGATAGATAGATAGATAGATAGATAGATAGATAGATAGATAGATAGATAGATAGATAGATAGATAGATAGATAGATAGATAGATAGATAGATAGATAGATAGATAGATAGATAGATAGATAGATAGATAGATAGATAGATAGATAGATAGATAGATAGATAGATAGATAGATAGATAGATAGATAGATAGATAGATAGATAGATAGATAGATAGATAGATAGATAGATAGATAGATAGATAGATAGATAGATAGATAGATAGATAGATAGATAGATAGATAGATAGATAGATAGATAGATAGATAGATAGATAGATAGATAGATAGATAGATAGATAGATAGATAGATAGATAGATAGATAGATAGATAGATAGATAGATAGATAGATAGATAGATAGATAGATAGATAGATAGATAGATAGATAGATAGATAGATAGATAGATAGATAGATAGATAGATAGATAGATAGATAGATAGATAGATAGATAGATAGATAGATAGATAGATAGATAGATAGATAGATAGATAGATAGATAGATAGAATACACAGCTCACACATGACGGCCTCCCTCCGGATCTGACTCACGGAACACGGCTCGGTTCTAACCGAACACGGCTCGGTTCTAACCGAACACAATCCTCACAGCTCCTGCAGCTTCTGTCACACATGAAAACAGGAAAAACAGATCATAACTAACACTTTGCCTTGTTGTAGTCACGTGATCCCGGAGTCTGACCACAGCTGAGCACGTGACCCGACTCTAATAGTCCTGCATGCAGATGTGAGGAGATGCATAAAGAAATAAAATCATCGGAGTGAACAGGTGGGAAACATTTCGAACATCAGTCTTTTAAAGCTGCTCTGCAGAAGGTTTCAAAACACCTGACTCCAGTGCCTCCTGGCGGTGACACGAGGAACTACAGCCAAAGCACCAACTCGAGCTGCCGTCACAGAAGTGGAAATGAGCTTTGCCCCCTGATCCAACCCCATACCATCACAGAGCCTGGCTGCAGGGACTGGTTGCTGACAGCAGGCTGGATGCTGCTTTTGCTCTTTGCTCCATTTCTTCCAACAAAGATGTGGAATACTGATGGGTCTGACCACAGCACACGTTTCCACCGTGTGACGGTCCATCCCAGACGCCTCCGAGCCCAGAGAAGTGGACGAGGTTAACATCAGGCTTCTTTCCTGCACAGTAAAGCTTGTGAATGGAACTCTGTATTGTGGTGCTGGACAAAGGTTTCCACAGTAATCCCTTGTCCATGTGCTGCTATCAGCTGCTGATGAATGACGGTTCCTGATGCAGCGCCGTCTATACAGAAGGCAGAGAGGGTCTTCATTCAGCTAACTGAACACAAACCATAATAAAGGAACACTTTTAATGCTACAAAATGTGTAAAATACGCTTGTTTTTTGGACACTCTAATGAAGGTGAGTGAAGAGCCCTAAACCCCCGTTTTTTAGGACATTTTTCCTTTGGGTAATTAGCCATATCTTGTGTTTTTAAAGGTTTCTGTGCAGAGTCAGACCAAAGCAACTCATCTGTGATTTAAAATGGACCAAAGTCATCTGGAGCTGCCTTCGTTCAGCTCTCTGCTGTTTCTGAAAGTTACACAAAGGAAAGCTGTCAGCATATTTCTTTTTACCTTAACTTAGGAATCAGAGTATTTACAATAATTACTCCAAATCAGCAGAGGGAGAGGCATAGAGACAGCCCATAGTGGTTCTGTTTGCTTCCAGGGTGACAATAAGAAACATTAATAATAATACGGGCGTTAAACGTATGGCTTTGATATAATTCATGCTCAGTTAGAGGTGAATTATGTCCCTCTCTGCCTTCCATAAATGAGAGATCATGGTGTCCAGCTTAGGCTTGCTCCTTTACACTGAAACTCCTCCAGGTTCCCTGAATGCTTTAATGATATTCTGCTCTGTAGAGGCAGAAATATGCAGATCCCTTCCAGTCTTCCTCTGAGGAACGTTGTTTTAAACACAAACTGGAGCTCCTCTGAACATCTTGTCATGGAGGCTGATTTAGGACCAGATCAGGGTTAAAATCAGCTGGTGGAAATAATATGATTGTTTTTTCTCATCTATAGTTAACGGGTTTCAAAGTGTTCTGAAACGTTGAAATGCATTTAATGAACAAATTAAAGCTGATAAGACAGAAAATTAAATGTGTTCAGTTCAGACTGTGAAACAGAAGCCAAAGAAAATGTGTTTTTCCTCCTAAATTTATATTTCTGTACCATCTCCATGTCATCCGATGTGTGGAAACGATTATTCTGAATTTTTTAGAAGTAAAAAGCTCAGTTTGATGGAGTTGTGAGTCTCGACTGTTAGAGTGGAAATGGAGGGTTATATTCAGAGCAAACATCCAGAAACAGGAGCCAGAGTGTAAAAAGTGTCCACACAGATGATGTGGACATGATGAGGGTTTTAGAGCCGACTGTGGGCAGCTCAGCTGAAAACAGTACAAACAAAACAAAGTGCTCAATTTACGCACTTCAGGCATTAAAGTCTGTCGTTTTCTGAGCAGCGCCGAGCTGTGGGCTGCATCTCAGATTTCAGGAGTCGGATGAATATACAGACGAGTCAAAGAAAGGCAAAAGCAAACATGTCCATTTTGAAAATGGCAGCTTGGTACCTGCTTTTGAGCCCTTCCCGTGTCCACTCATTTTCTACTTAAATGGTTTCAATTCAGTGCGAACATCATGCTGTCAGAGGACAGAAATGGCCCGGCCGCTCTCTTTCAGCGGTCATCAATCATTCATTATAACTAGAATCCATCAGCCAATCCTGGTAATTACTGATTACAGGCAGCCGGTCATGTGGCAGGATCAGAAACACACACATGCACGCTCTGCCTGGGTGTCACGTCAGGAATCAAAAACACATTTACACATTAGAAGGTCTGAAACATGCTCTCCTCCTCCCTCTGCTTTCACAGAGGTGCTACTTAACACACTTTGGAATTATAAGAAATTCAAATGAGCTCTGCAGGCTGGCAGCAACATAATGGAACCTAGAATTATTCTATCAAAACAAGCTTCAGGCACACGGAGCAGAATTTAAACCCAGCTCTGTCTGAACACAACATGGCACTTTAACATGTCTTTAACATACCCCCACCCCGCCGTGCATTTACATCCAGCTCCATCGCTTCTAATAACTCAGACTTACAATCCATAAGTCTGCTCCCGTTTTAATGCTCACAGTTTGAGAGGAAAAACACAAATTCAGTTCATGTTTGATATAAAACTGTTGGACAGAGAGGCTGCTGTGGATGAGATCTATGAGATAAAATGACAGAAACAACAAAATAAAAACGCTCATTAGTTAACTCTGTCTCGTCCCTGCGGCTTCTTCTTCTTTTGCTGCAGAGGAAACATTAATGTACCTCAGCAGGGCTGAAACGCCTCCTCAAATAACACAAGAACAAAATAATATCCTAATCATTTCCTTTGATGCTTTGTTTAATTCACACAGATATGTTCTGCTCAGTGGTCAAACAAAAGAGAAAATACTGTACAGTGTGTCCTTTGTAAAAGCCCGTTAGCTTAGCACGATAGCACAACCTCAATGCTACAGCTTCTCAGCAGAAAGCAGCAAGTTCACATATCGAGTCCACTGAGTGGAACAAACCCAAGAGAACATTTCATGTTAGCATTTTAATGGAAATCAGTCGGCTTGTTAGCTGAGAAGGATGCTAGCAGAGAACAGAAGGAAGCTAGCAGAGAACAGAAGGAAGCTAGCAGAGAACAGAAGGAAGCTAGCAGAGAACAGAAGGAAGCTAGTAGAGAACAGAAGGATGCTAGCAGAGGACAGAAGGAAGCTAGCAGAGAACAGAAGGAAGCTAGCAAAGAAAAGAAGGAAGCTAGCAGAGAACAGAAGGAAGCTAGCAGAGAACAGAAGGAAGCTAGTAGAGAACAGAAGGATGCTAGCAGAGAACAGAAGGAAGCTAGCAGAGAACAGAAGGAAGCTAGCAGAGAACAGAAGGAAGCTAGCAGAGAACAGAAGGAAGCTAGCAGAGAACAGAAGGAAGCTAGTAGAGAACAGAAGGATGCTAGCAGAGGACAGAAGGAAGCTAGCAGAGAACAGAAGGAAGCTAGCAAAGAAAAGAAGGAAGCTAGCAGAGAACAGAAGGAAGCTAGCAGAGAACAGAAGGAAGCTAGTAGAGAACAGAAGGATGCTAGCAGAGAACAGAAGGAAGCTAGCAGAGAACAGAAGGAAGCTAGCAGAGAACAGAAGGATGCTAGCAGAGAACAGAAGGAAGCTAGCAAAGAAAAGAAGAAACCTAGGAGAGAAGAGAAGGAAGCTAGCGGAGAACAGAAGGAAGCTAGCAGAGAACAGAAGGAAGCTAGCAGAGAACAGAAGGAAGCTAGCAGAGAACAGAAGGAAGCTAGCAGAGAACAGAAGGAAGCTAGTAGAGAACAGAAGGATGCTAGCAGAGAACAGAAGGAATCTAGCAAAGAAAAGAAGAAACCTAGGAGAGAAGAGAAGGAAGCTAGCAGAGAACAGAAGGAAGCTAGCAGAGAACAGAAGGAAGCTAGCAGAGAACAGAAGGAAGCTAGCAGAGAACAGAAAGAAGCTAGCAGAGAACAGAAGGAAGCTAGCAGAGAACAGAAGGAAGCTAGTAGAGAACAGAAGGATGCTAGCAGAGAACAGAAGGAAGCTAGCAGAGAACAGAAGGAAGCTAGTAGAGAACAGAAGGATGCTAGCAGAGAACAGAAGGAAGCTAGCAAAGAAAAGAAGAAACCTAGGAGAGAAGAGAAGGAAGCTAGCGGAGAACAGAAGGAAGCTAGCAGAGAACAGAAGGAAGCTAGCAGAGAAGAGAAGGAAGCTAGCAGAGAACAGAAGGAAGCTAGCAGAGAACAGAAGGAAGCTAGCAGAGAACAGAAGGAAGCTAGCAAAGAAAAGAAGAAAAGAAGAAACCTAGGAGAGAAGAGAAGGAAGCTAGCAGAGAACGGAAGGAAGCTAGCAGAGAACAGAAGGAAGCTAGCAGAGAACAGAAGGAAGCTAGCCACTGATTGATGTTTCATTTAATTTGCGTTCTGGTTACCAGAGAAGCGAGGATGGAGCAAGGCAGCGTGTTGACTTGAAGCCGTATGTGTTTCTGCCTCCAGGAGTTCTGTTTTGGTCACAATCAGCTGTATCACAGCTTACTGATCCAGGGATGATCACTATCAGCTGAACAGAACCTGCCACAATGGCTCCATTAAATAAGACCTCTGGAATAAACTCCCTGTGAGATAAATCTGGGAGTAATGCGTGACCATCGAATCCAGATCAGAGTGAAATAAGCCCTCTGTCACAGTTAACGCTGAACTCCTCTGGTTACGTTACATATCCTGAACAGAGTTAAGTTGGTGTTGAGATGAACTCCATTCCAGAGCTGAGAGTGGAGACCTTTAAAGACAGAGCAGCTCATTCAGTTTGATTCTCTGTGAGATGCCACATCAGCACATTGTGCACACCTCAGCCATCTCACACTGAAGTCATTCTGATGGTATGCAGTGGAAAGAAGGCGATCTGGGCCCTAACCATTTGACATATGGCATAAAGTGACACCATTCTGCATCCAGCAGGCTGTGCAGGACCACAGTTTCTGACTGGACCGTCTGTCCGCTCAGCAGAACCGAGCTGCCAGCTACTTACAGATGCTAAATTCCCCCAGTGTCATCTCTGTTTGTCCCTGAGTTGCTGCCGTCAGTCTGGAAGCTTCACAAATGAAGATGTTCACTCTTTCAGCTCAGAGTGCAGCATCCTCCGTGAGGATGATCGTGTTCCCGTTGAACCTGAAAGTCTTCTAACTGGTACCATAGACTTTAAAGCAGCTCTGCTCCCGTCTCCTCATGGTCTCAGTCCATCTCTGTTAGAGCCACATGAACCAGCTGGGACTCTGAGGACCTCAGGGAGGGTCTCCTGCTGGGGTCCAGCTTTAGGCTAAAATCTGGATCTGGGATTTGGAGTTATTGATCTTCATTTTCTGGTTAATTCTTTGCTCTGTTTAGCTTCTTGTTTTCTACGTCTCGCCCACTTTTCCTTTGCTTTGGTTTTGTTGCTGTGAGATATTCAATCATCGGTGCTAAATAGAGAGCCTGTTTTCTGGTTGATCAGATTCTAGATTCTGGTTTAGCTTCATGTATTTATTCTCTTGCCATTTGCTGTGAGACTGATTGAAGGTTTAAGTTTTTTTGACCAGTGTAAAAAGCTCCTACATTTAGTTTTGTTGCTTCAGTGCCAAACGTCTGAGACACATTGACTTTGGTTAGTATTTATAATTGTTAAAATGACTCTCCAGAGCAGCCAATGAGTGGTTCTATCAGGAGTTAAACCACCTGAGCATGTAAACATCCTTTCGTCAGTCTGTGTTCTTTCAGTCTTCTGACTCTCATGTGGGGTTAATGTTCTGTGGCTTCCTGAACCTGAACGTGTATTTTTCTGGAGAAGAGGATGGTACTTTTGGACGTCTTTGCTGTTTCAGTCAAACTGCCCCAGAAATGGTTTGGAGTCTGAACTGTGTGATTTATTAGAGCTACTCAGAAATTGAACACATTAACTTTAACTTTTAAAGTGTTTTTTCTTCGATCTTCATCTGAAGTCAGTTGCATTCGCTTCACTCGTCCATCACATGTTGCTGAAAGTCCAGAATACACAAGAAAAACCATAGAAGTCGTCCTGCAGCTGCAGTCTTTACAGTTTCAGCCTCCAATCCACAGTAATTCACAGCTTCCTCTGCCTCCAAAGGCCTGAAGTGTGATGGCTCACCACCAACATCCCCCAGCAGGGGAAGGGGAGCCCAGCACAGCCCTGAAACAGAACCAGATTGTTGAAACCTGGGAGGTTTTTACCCAGCCAGCACCTGGCCTGCGTGGGTCCCACCCCTCTCTGTAACTCAATCTAAAAGCTTAACTCTGTGGAGCTACTGGCAGAGGTTCCCCGTTAATCCAGTACAGGTGCCAAAGGGCCCAGTTTACCCTCTGCAGGGGGAGAAGACTTCAGGTCCTGTTCGGGTGGGTTTGTGCACATGCATTTTATACTTTCTACATGGCTGTTTGTTCATGTTTCAGCAGAATGTGTGGAGACAACAGACAGATGTTTCTGTACACGTTGAACCAGGCTGCAGAAGTTAAGTAGATTCTTTCAACGAAATCATGTAAATCCCTTAAAAACCTGGAGGCCTTATGAGGGATTGATATGAAACAATGCCCCGCTTAAACTCCCCGATCACTTCTTACCTCTGGAAATTAAAGCTGATTTTAACAGTGCTGCCATTGTGATTTACAAATAATTTGACAGAGAAGCTAAAAAACTTTAATATCCACTGATGACAGAATGGAATTAGCTACATATTTCCCTCCAAACTTTCAATTTTCCTCTGGTTTGTGTAAGCCTGGGCCCTAATCCCATCTTTATGTGTCCGAGTATTAACCTCCGTCAGGAACACACTCGCACGGGTTGCCAACCCGCTCTGAGGACCCCCGGCGAGCTGAGGGGCGTTTTTCACCGGCCTCAACATGGCCTTTGTTGGATGGCCGGGGGCCCTAGCAGCGTGCCAGCATGAGGGGTTATTCAGGAGCCTGAGAATCAATCCAGTATTACAGTTAAGCCTTGTAATAATTACCATCATTAGGGGTAACTGGAGCATGGAGATGACCAGGCTGCACTCATAAAGCTCAAGCTAAGGCTGCACATTCCTCCAGACGTTTGTCATATTCATAATTCAGTAATCCTGGAAATACATATTAGCATTCCCCCGCAGCTGAAAACTGTCAGAGCTGTGCCCTGCACTCCCAGGAGTTTACAGGGTCAGCCTCCATGTTTCCCCCTTCCTGTCCCAGCACAGCCTCAGAGTGGCTCAGATAATCACCACGATGGGTTTTAATCAGACAGACAAATGTTTGAGGAGCACCAAACTCACAGCAGACGCAGCAGCTTCTGGGTTCTGTGCGTTTAGCAGCTCTAACGGATGGAACTGAAACCACTCCATGCCTGAAATCGACAGAACACTTCATTACAGCGAGCGTATCTGCTGCAATAAACAATGCCTGGTAATGCTTTAAAACCTTTACTCAACCCTGACTACAGCCTCTTCAATTAGAGCCCCTCAGTATGTTGTTATTGGCACGTAACTGCTGCAGATGTCTATCGCAGGTCGGGTAATTCAATAAGCATGAGGGCATTTCAGCAATAGCCTCCGAGCAGCTCACTGGGTTATGTTATGGTTAATGTAATACTGTTTTAATGTGCATTTATGGGAAAAATCTGGAAGATATGCAGATAAATACAACTTGGAATCAGCAGGACTTTTTTCTTTGGACACACAAAGGAAACAACAGAGATGTGCAACGACTCTCAACCACAAACTCCGCCTCATATCCTTCTCAATCAAATGCTCTAATGCAAAACAGCAGCAGTGAATGCAGAGAGTTCAGCACAAAGCGGAGGACAACAAACATTAAAGTCTGAAACTCATCGGGTCAAAGCAAAGAGGGAACAACCGGTGAGACTTCTGAGAGCTTTGGTGCTTTTATTCTCTTCAAACAGCTTCCTGTTTATTTCAGCTTCTGAAATAAAGTTTCTGTCAATAAAGAGCCTAAAAACAGATTTTAAAACTGTGAAAAAATAAACCAGTGTTGTGTCGACACAGAACAGAGAATTTAGCAAAGAAGCCATTTTAAACTGGATCTTTAGGCACTTTGTTACCAGCAGCCTGTCACAAAGACACATCATTTGTTCCCATTTCTTTAGCTGCATCTATGAAAAACAGCAAAGAAAACACAGTTTGACAGACAGAAAATAGGATTTCTGCAGCAACAAGGTGATTCCCAAAGAGCTATTAGCTGAAAACTTGGCATATCTCAGCATGGTGTGCAGTGTGTCTTTAAAACATTTGAGGAAACTGGACAAGTGGAGGACAAAAGAAGAAGTGTCAGGCCTAAAAAACTATCTCCAGCAGATGAACAGGATCTGAAAGTGATGTCCTTAAGAAAGAGGAAAAAATCCAGCTGTGACCTGACAGGACCTGAGAGATGCATCTGGACCTTCAGCTGATCCATCTACTGTTGGCCCAAGCCTCATCAGAAATGGTCTCCATGGAAGGGTGGCTGTCAAGAAGCCGTTCTTAAGGAAGGGAAACAGGGAGAAAAGGCTGAGCTGTGCCAAATGACACAAGAAGTGGACTGAAAATCAGTGGCAACAGGTCTTATGGAGGGATGAATCCTCCCCAGAGGAGGGTGTTTTAAGCTTTTCATCCAGTGTTTTCTCTCTGAGGTTTGACGGTCCGAACCATCTGTACCATGAAGGCCACATCTTTTCCTGGGACGTCCCAGCATTGTTCAAGCAGACCATGGAAAACCACATTCTGCCACCTTCCAAAGGCCTGGCTGAGGAAGAAGAGGTACGGGTGCTGGACTGGCTGCCTGCAGTCCTGACCTGTCCCCAGCAGAGAAACAACCACCCCCCCGCACTGCTGCACACCTTAAGACCTGTTTAAGGAGGAATGGGACAAAATAACAGCTGGAACTCTGCATCACCTGGTTTCCTCAGAGTCAGAGCGGCTTTAAGTGTTGGCAGAAGGACACAAAGTGGGAAAAGGTTCACTGACTTTATGGGATGCTGCAGGTCTGAGGTGTAAAACTTCTCGAGACCTCTGACCTGCTGCTTTCGTCTATCTAACATCTTGTAGAACATGTACTGAATAAGAAAATGATTTTCTCCCCTTTCTGCAGTGTGTGGTGGGCTGAGCCTGGCCTGATGTCTACACCTGCAGCCGAATACACATCCACCCAGCCGCAGGGATCAGCAGGAATCCACCTCACTAATTAGGTCTTAACTTTCCAGGCACGTTTCAGCCTGAGACAGAGGGGAAGAGCTGGAAAAAAAGCATGTTTTCAACTCTATTGGCTTTCATTTCCACTGCAGAGAAAGAGAAGGACGATATGTGAAATATCCCCAAATCCATCCTGTTTCTCTTCAATTAAATAAGCAGCGAAATTCCAGCATCCTGCAGGAGGGGGACTCTGGGATAAAGTTTCTCTGTTGCTAAGGAGGCTTGGGCTGCTTTGTGGTGCTGATATTCTGAAAATCCAATTGTTGCTGAAGTCTGTGTATCAGGTTGCAGCTTGAATCCCCCTCAGAGTTCTCACCACGTTTGGGACGAATAAGTTTGTAACGCACACATTCTGCAGATTTGTGTATCCAGTCAGAGGAGCTGCTGTCACAAAGGAGGCTGAGCTGGAAAGTATCAATACAAATGCAAACAGCAGCCGCCTCTGTTGCGTCGTCTGAAAAACAGAGACGAGCCGATTGGCTTAAACCCCGTGGAGCCTCCTGATCCCGTCTCATTAGAAGCTCCGCGATGAATCTGAGAGAAGAGGAAGCTGCAGGACAAACGTCTGAAAGCGTTAAAGCTTCTGCAGCTGTGTGTGGGGGGGGGGGGGACATAATGAGAGATTAAAGCTGCAGCTTCAGTGTTTCTGTTTACAGACGTTTTAACTGTTTTGTTGTGAAAGATTTAACGGTTTAACAGATGCTCGTGTTTCAGGTTAAATGTTCCAGATGAAGAGTAAAATCAGACTTAAATGTCGTCAGAACATCTGATATCAAAACCACGCTGAAAGAGTCCGATTCACCAAATAACTGCCAGATTACCTCCATGCTAATTTAGACACTGATCAGACTGACAGACTTTGTCCTGACAGGTCGCTTCTACCCTGACGTCATCAGTAAAATAAAACAGGTCAAAAAGGGTCAATAAGGCCAGTCTGAAAGTCTCTGTGGCCCAGCAGGGAACCCTCAGGGTCCAACAGGTCGGAGAAACCGACCCGACTGAGAGAGAAGCCTCCTGGGCTCAGGCAGGAGGCTGGAGGAGACAATGAGGCAACGGCAGGACATCTGGACACCTGAAGGGCGGACAGATGTGCAGCGACAAAGGAGCAGGGACCCCTCAGGAACATGGACTGGTACTGCAGGTCGACAACTCAGATGCGGTGGGCTCCAATGTAGGCAGCATGGTTCGGGGTTAGGATGCAGGGAGTGTGGACCAGGGCTGGGTAACAAGGGGTGTGGACCAGGACCGGGATGCAGGAGGTGTGGACCAGGACCGGGACCCAGGAGGTGTGGACCAGGACCGGGACCCAGGAGGTGTGGACCAGGGCTGGGACCCAGGAGGTGTGGACCAGGGCTGGGATGCAGGGAACATGAACCTGTTATATATCGAAGTTGAGATTCTGGTTCTGTCCAGCAGCAAATACAAAGAAAACTGTTCGTGTTGCGGTTAGTTCAGCTGCGAGGTGACAGCTCTCCGAGGAACATGATTTAATCCTCTGATGCAAAGAGAAACATTAACAGCTCCATTAAAGTTCTGTTGTTGTGTGACTTAAATATGATGACATCACGCTGACATCACACTGACATCACGCTGACATCACACTGACATCACGCTGACATCACACTGACATCACGCTGACATCACACTGACATCACGCTGACATCACACTGACATCACGCTGACATCACGCTGGAGTCGCTTTCTGCTTAAAGAGGAAAACATTACAGTTCTGCTCATTTGTGTGGATGAGAGCCTCAGGTTTTACTCATGGTTCTGTGCTGTGTTCAGCAGCAAGAAGCAGCAAAGATATCTGAAGGGGGGGGCACACCTTCACACACTGTCATCACTCAGACATGTGTGTGTGTGTGTGTGTGTGTGGGGGGGGGGGGGGGGGGGGGGGGGGGGGCATCAAGCTCCTGAGCTGCAGGAATCTGACAGTTACTGTTTGCTGCTTTGACACTGATTGGTCTGCAGAAACACAAACACACACATATGTTTGTACTTGTGAAGATCTCAGCTAACATATCGGCCCCCCCCCCAACATTTGGTTCCCATAAGAAATGGAGGGGGGGGCAGCGCCACCTTCAGCTGCTGCTCCACCTCCACTCTGCTCTCTGTCATCTGCAGCGAAAACAAACAAGAGAACAGAAAAGGCAAAAAACTGTGTGTGAGTCTGTGTGTGTGTGCATGTGTGTGCATGCATGTGTATGTGTGCATGTGTGTGTGTGCATGTGTGTGTGTGCATGTGTGCATGTGCATGTGTGTGTGCATGTGTGTGCATGTGTGTGTGAGAGGTGCTTTACCATCGGTGTAGCTGCCACGCTGATCCAGGCCAGGTTCACCCTTATCTGATCGCTGCGGGTGGTCTGAGCCGCGCCGCCATGTCAGAGGTGGACCGACTGCCATGTGGACTCAGAGCCTCCAGGAGGAGCTGCACTAACTTACACCTTTAACACCTTTATGGATAGATTCTGTTCTTCTAAAACCAACAGGACGGGTGTTTACAGCTAACATCAAAGCTAACAATAAGCTACGTCGAAGGAAACCACCAGTCAGACTCTGTCAGGGGTGACAGAGCAGGCTCAGAGGGAAGAACAGGGTAAGTGCTGGGATAGGAGATGCTCTCTGAAGAGCTGGGTTTTCAGGAGCTTCTTGAAGATAGACAGGGACGCCCCTGTTCTGGTAGCGCTCGGTAGGTCATTCCACCATCGTGGGACGACACATGAACAGAGTTTGGATTGTCTTAGGCGTGGTGTAGGAGCTGCTAGACGACAATCCTGGGACCAACGGAGGGACCCAGTTGGGACAGAAGCCTTTGCAAGAGCCTTCAAGTAGATGGAGCCGTTCCATTCAGCTCTTTGTAGCTAACATCAGGGAATTTGATGCGGGAAGCAGCCAGTAGAGTTCGCAAAGTAAAACCACAGCCGGCAGGAGACAAAACACAGAAGCAAGGTGTGAAAACTAAGTGAACCCCTGATCCAGCAGCTGCAGCTTCAGCAGCAGTGAGCTGCAGTAGGGTACCTAACCCTTTTCCCACATTCTGCTGTAGATCTGCTGCTGTGTTTGGGATCTTTGTCCTGTTGATGAGCCAGTTTCAGCCCAGCTTTAGCTGGGGGACAGATGGCCTCACATCTGACTCTAGAATACTGATGGAGCTGGTCCCTGATGGAGCTGGTCCCTGATGGAGCTGGTCCCTGATGGAGCCGGTCCCTGATGGAGCTGGTCCCTGATGGAGCTGGTCCCTGATGGAGCCAATCCCTGATGGAGCCGGTCCCTGATGGAGCTGGTTCCTGGTGGAGCCGGTTCCTGATGGAACTGGTTCCTGATGGAGCCGGTTCCTGATGGAACTGGTTCCTGATGGAGCCGGTCTCTGATGGAGCTGGTTCCTGATGGAGCTGGTCTCTGATGGAGCCGGTCCCTGATGGAGCTGGTTTCTGATGGAGCCGGTCCCTGATGGAACTGGTCTCTGATGGAGCCGGTCCCTGATGGAGCTGGTCTCTGATGGAGCTGGTCTCTGATGGAGCCGGTCCCTGATGGAACTGGTCTCTGATGGAGCCGGTCCCTGATGGAGCTGGTCTCTGATGGAGCTGGTCTCTGATGGAGCCGGTCCCTGATGAAGCTGGTTCCTGATGGAGCCGGTCTCTGATGGAGCCGGTTCCTGATGGAACTGGTCCCTGATGGAGCCGGTCCCTGATGGAGCTGGTCTCTGATGGAGCTGGTCTCTGATGGAGCCGGTCCCTGATGGAGCTGGTTCCTGATGGAGCCGGTCTCTGATGGAGCCGGTTCCTGATGGAGCTGGTCTCTGATGGAGCCGGTCCCTGATGGAACTGGTTCCTGATGGAGCCGGTTCCTGATGGAACTGGTCTCTGATGGAGCTGGTCTCTGATGGAGCCGGTCCCTGATGGAGCTGGTTCCTGATGGAGCCGGTCTCTGATGGAGCCGGTTCCTGATGGAACTGGTCCCTGATGGAGCTGGTCTCTGATGGAGCCGGTCCCTGATGGAGCTGGTTCCTGATGGAGCCGGTCTCTGATGGAGCCGGTTCCTGATGGAGCCGGTTCCTGATGGAACTGGTTCCTGGTGGAGCCGGTCTCTGATGAAACTGGTTCCTGATGGAGCCGGTTCCTGATGGAACTGGTTCCTGATGGAGCCGGTCTCTGATGGAGCTGGTTCCTGATGGAGCCGGTTCCTGATGGAACTGGTCCCTGATGGAGCTGGTCTCTGATGGAGCCGGTCCCTGATGGAACTGGTCCCTGATGGAACTGGTCTCTGATGGAGCCGGTCCCTGATGGAGCTGGTCTCTGATGGAGCTGGTCTCTGATGGAGCCGGTCCCTGATGGAGCTGGTTCCTGATGGAGCCGGTCTCTGATGGAGCCGGTTCCTGATGGAACTGGTCCCTGATGGAGCTGGTCTCTGATGGAGCCGGTCCCTGATGGAGCTGGTCTCTGATGGAGCCGGTTCCTGATGGAACTGGTTCCTGATGGAGCCGGTCTCTGATGGAGCTGGTTCCTGATGGAGCCGGTTCCTGATGGAACTGGTCCCTGATGGAGCCGGTCCCTGATGGAGCTGGTCTCTGATGGAGCTGGTCTCTGATGGAACTGGTCTCTGATGGAGCTGGTCTCTGATGGAACTGGTCCCTGATGGAGCCGGTTCCTGATGGAACTGGTTCCTGATGGAGCCGGTCTCTGATGGAGCTGGTTCCTGATGGAGCCGGTTCCTGATGGAACTGGTCCCTGATGGAGCCGGTCCCTGATGGAGCTGGTCTCTGATGGAGCTGGTCTCTGATGGAACTGGTCTCTGATGGAGCCGGTCCCTGATGGAACTGGTCTCTGATGGAGCCGGTCCCTGATGGAGCCGGTCTCTGATGGAGCTGGTCTCTGATGGAACTGGTCCCTGATGGAGCCGGTCTCTGATGGAGCCGGTTCCTGATGGAGCTGGTCTCTGATGGAACTGGTCCCTGATGGAGCTGGTCCCTGATGGAGCCGGTCCCTGATGGAACTGGTCCCTGATGGAGCCGGTCCCTGATGGAGCTGGTCTCTGATGGAGCTGGTCTCTGATGGAACTGGTCCCTGATGGAGCTGGTCCCTGATGGAGCCGGTCCCTGATGGAACTGGTCCCTGATGGAGCCGGTCCCTGATGGAGCTGGTCTCTGATGGAGCTGGTCTCTGATGGAACTGGTCCCTGATGGAGCCGGTCTCTGATGGAGCCGGTCCCTGATGGAGCTGGTCTCTGATGGAGCCGGTCTCTGATGGAACTGGTCTCTGATGGAGCTGGTCTCTGATGGAACTGGTCCCTGATGGAGCCGGTCTCTGATGGAGCCGGTTCCTGATGGAGCTGGTCTCTGATGGAACTGGTCCCTGATGGAGCTGGTCCCTGATGGAGCCGGTCCCTGATGGAACTGGTCCCTGATGGAGCCGGTCCCTGATGGAGCTGGTCCCTGATGGAGCTGGTCCCTGGTGGAGCTGGTCTCTGATGGAACTGGTCCCTGATGGAGCCGGTCTCTGATGGAGCCGGTTCCTGATGGAGCTGGTCCCTGATGGAGCTGGTCCCTGATGGAGCCGGTCCCTGATGGAACTGGTCCCTGATGGAGCCGGTTCCTGATGGAGCCGGTCCCTGATGGAGCTGGTCCCTGGTGGAGCTGGTCTCTGATGGAACTGGTCTCTGATGGAACTGGTCCCTGATGGAGCCGGTTCCTGATGGAGCCGGTCCCTGATGGAGCCGGTTCCTGATGGAGCCGGTCCCTGATGGAGCCGGTCCCTGATGGAGCCGGTCCCTGATGGAGCCGGTCCCTGATGGAGCTGGTTCCTGATGGAGCCGGTCCCTGATGGAGCCGGTCCCTGGTGGAGCCGGTCCCTGGTGGAGCCGGTCCCTGATGGAACTGGTCCCTGATGGAGCTGGTCCCTGATGGAGCTGGTCTCTGATGGAGCTGGTCTCTGATGGAGCCGGTCCCTGATGGAGCCGGTCCCTGATGGAGCCGGTTCCTGATGGAGCCGGTCCCTGATGGAGCCGGTCCCTGATGGAGCCGGTCCCTGATGGAGCTGGTCCCTGGTGGAGCCGGTCCCTGATGGAGCTGGTCCCTGGTGGAGCCGGTCCCTGGTGGAGCTGGTCTCTGATGGAGCTGGTCCCTGATGGAGCCGGTCCCTGATGGAGCTGGTCTCTGATGGAGCCGGTCCCTGATGGAACTGGTCCCTGATGGAGCTGGTCTCTGATGGAGCTGGTCCCTGATGGAGCTGGTCCCTGATGGAACTGGTCCCTGATGGAGCTGGTCTCTGATGGAGCTGGTCCCTGATGGAGCCGGTCCCTGATGGAGCTGGTTCCTGATGGAGCCGGTCCCTGATGGAGCTGGTTCCTGATGGAGCTGGTCCCTGATGGAGCCGGTCCCTGATGGAGCCGGTTCCTGATGGAGCCGGTCCCTGATGGAGCCGGTTCCTGATGGAGCCGGTCCCTGATGGAGCTGGTCCCTGATGGAGCTGGTTCCTGATGGAGCCGGTCCCTGATGGAGCCGGTTCCTGATGGAGCCGGTCCCCGATGGAGACTTAAGAGTTGCTGAACAGCCTCCACCTCTACAGTCTTTTAAAAGATGGAGACATATTTCTCCTCCTTGCTTTTAACTGCAGTTCATGCTCTAAGCATTTATTTTTGACTTTTTATTCCTTAATAAACCTTTTTATCCCATCTTTCTATCAGAGGACAGCTGGTTTGATCCCAGTTCACAGGTCAAAGTATCCTTTCACAGTGTAAATCACCTGTGAATCAGTGTGGATAAAAGCAGCTGCTGAATGAATCAGTTGGAGTGATGATTGGTGTCATTCAGTCCTGATTAAGGTCCATTCTTCCTCTAACTGTGCCACAGTTTAAAGCGCTCCCTCACTTTTATAAACAGAAGGAAGGTTCCACCCTGACGGGAGCCTCATGAGCCTCAGGTGTGAAGATCACTTTCTGGAGCTGAACCTGTTTAATTAAGGATACATCAGCATCTGATGCAGCTTCAGCGATTAAAAAAACAGATTCATCAAATATTTTCAGTTTGTTTCCTCCGTGGTCAACAGGGTGGGGTCAGAGGTCGACTGGTTTCCTGTTTCAGGTTCGTAAAAATGTTCGTGACCCCTTTGGTTTTTAGCTCGTAATCATAAAAAAGTCAGATAAAACACATTTACGGAGCTGTTTTACAGACTTTTCTCATGATCTGTGATTAAAGACGTGTGAATGAGGAGCTGCAGAACCATAAATAACTGAATTATCTGAATAATGACACATCTGCAGGAGCCTGCTTTCATCTCTAAAAACATCCATTTATGTGTCTTCATCTCATTCGGCGTCTCAGAAGCATTCCTGTTTATTTCTTTGAGTGTCTCCTTCATTCATTTAATCTAACATGAAATATCTCCGCCTGCATCTCACCGCAGGTCAGATGCGGGCTATAATTTCCTTCTAAATAAAAACATGTGTTATTTCATCACGACCTGCGGAGCGTTCACGTTAATTGAGCTGTAACTTCGAGTGTTCCACTAACTTCATCATCTGTGGCCTGCAGGGGACTGAAGGAGCTCAGCAGCTGCGAATAAAGAGGACGTGAATCTGATCTCAGGCTGCAGGAAACGGGCCTTTGCAGTGAACCCTGCTGTTCGGACATGAATAAGAACAACCCCCCCACTCGTCCTGCTTCAGGTGACAGACCAAAGCGGCTGATGAAACCTGCCCGTTCGCAGCTTCCACCACATGAGAATAATTACAGCCGTGATGAGAAGCTGAGACAGGCTAATACATAATCAATACAAGCATTAACATTCATGGGGGGGTCACACTTTGATGGAAAGCTCCATTTACTCAGAACATCAAACCGAATCTACAAGTCCAGAAAGAATGTTTTCTGAATGTATTTTTAGTACATATATGTTCTGTTAAATCTGGGGTTCACATCTGCCCTGCTGTGTGTTCGTGTCACAGAGCCACAGTCAGGGGGTGGAATCAGCCTCTAATGTTGATAAAGATGTGCTTTCATTGTGGAAAATTATTCCTTTTAACTGATTTTAGAAGCTAATTTTACAGTGTGAGCATGCTGGGTTCATTCAGATAAAACTATCAGAATCTTCACAATGTGGTTCATAAACTTTGCAGTTTGTATATATATATAAACCACATTTATTACATGTAATTTCCCATAATTCAGCACAGCATAATGTCACCTTTACAGTCTGGAAAGATGCAGGTTGTCTGTATTTATCTTAATAATCTGTAAAATGAATTATTGCTGCATTAAAAGTTGAACAACACGATAATTTGCTGTTTTTACTGAAAGAAAGTCCTGACTGCAACACTTAGACAGCTGAATTCTCACCAGCACATTCAAACATGCACACATGTAAAATAACCTCAGCAATCTGGAGCCTGCGGGATAAAAAGTCTCTGTGGGTCGGCTGCAGCAGCAGGTAAATAGCTCTGTATCAACAGATCATTTGAACACACACGTGTCCGAACAGGCAATCTAAAAGTTTCTGATTCCTGCTTCAGGTTTGGGAAATCTCTGAGCTGGAAATGAAGGGAAGACGAGAGGCACAGCTCTCTGCTCCTCGGAGTAATGTCTCCATTCACCCTCCATAATGCTGCAAATGCATTTTAGCTCTCACTTCAGGTCAGCCTCATGCCACAAACATAAGAATTTAATAACAGCATGTCAGTGATGAATATAAAAATCTATTCATTTGTCCTCTGAACACAAACATGGCCTCAGCCGGCGCTGCTCTCGGCTTTGGCCCCGGTTGGATTAGATTGTACTGCAGATAGAGAATTACAGGGACATACCTCCTGCCACAGAGCTTCATTTGCTTCAGATTCATCACATGTGGTCCGAGTTACTGCGTTTGCTGTCAGTTTGCATGTGGCACACATTCATTCACTTCTAATCATTTTGTTTTTTACTCAGCTTGATCATCATCTTACAGAGTAGAATTCTGCACAAACATGTGAGCGGGGGGGCTTTCTAGAATTTAACATGCTCATGGGAAATTACTTTTCAATCCTTTAAAATTTGGGATAGTCTATTTAAAATGATGTAATTTAACTTTCTGGAGGAAAGAATGTGGACATAAAGTGCATAAAGATGGTTACCGTCAGCAGGCTTCTGGGCTGTTTGAAAGCACAAAGATGCACCGAGACTCTCAGCGCCGTCTGTTATTTACAGAGAAACATTTCCAGTTCACAGACTGGGGAGTGCAGCAGTGATCGTTAGGCTAAGGCAGGGCTGAAGTGGCGGAGCAGCTTGGCTTCCTCCAGGAAGCCATCAGGCAGTGATGTGATGGATGATTCTGATGCCAGATGTGTTCAGGCCGGGACCCTTCGCCACACGGTTAGAGAAACTTTCTCTTTCATGGTGACGTCCTGTTAAAAGGGCGTTATGGCAGGGAGAGTACAGGGAGCTGAACATCTGTTCAAGGTGGGACTGTCGGGAAGCATTACACCTTGTAAATCTGGTGCCATTCGGATGAAACGTGATTTATAAGGACATCTGTGGTGATGGCGTGATGTTGAAACTCGCCACGCAGCCATGAGCTCGCCTTCCATCTAAAAGTCACAGTTTTCTAAAGGAAGTTTCATCAACTCATTTTCTTTGTCTGACCACTTTTTAATGTGATGATGTGGCAGATATATCAACTTCCTGTTTCAAGGTGAAACATCAAAGACTGGAGGGGCACCATGGCCACGCCCACTAAAGAAAACCAAGGTTTACATACGTCTCAAGACTATATTCAGCAATTTTCAGATCTTTATGATTAAATCTTAGCAGTTTGTTCAAATGTAACGTGTCTAAAATACTAGAACTGACCAAAATGGTGTCTTTCAACAAAAATGGCCGACTTCCTGTTGGGTTTAGTCCTCAGGACAAATTGTTTGCTTTGATGCTTCATTTAATTCACCAAAAATCAGTCGGAACAGAGAACAGAGAACAGAAGGAAGCTAGCAGAGATCAGAAGGAAACTAGCAGAGAACAGAAGGAAGCTAGCAGAGAACAGAAGGAAGCTAGCAGAGAACAGAAGGAAGCTAGCAGAGAACAGAAGGAAGCTAGCAGAGAAGAGAAGGAAGCTAGCAGAGAAGAGAAGGAAGCTAGCAGAGAACAGAAGGAAGCTAGCAGAGAACAGAAGGAAGCTAGCAGAGAAGAGAAGGAAGCTAGAAGAGAAGAGAAGGAAGCTAGCAGAGAACATAAGGAAGCTAGCAGAGAAGAGAAGGAAGCTAGCAGAGAAGAGAAGGAAGCTAGAAGAGAAGAGAAGGAAGCTAGCAGAGAACAGAAGGAAGCTAGCAGAGAACAGAAGGAAGCTAGCAGAGAAGAGAAGGAAGCTAGCAGAGATCAGAAGGAAACTAGCAGAGAACAGAAGGAAGCTAGCAGAGAACAGAAGGAAGCTAGCAGAGAACAGAAGGAAGCTAGCAGAGAACAGAAGGAAGCTAGCAGAGAAGAGAAGGAAGCTAGAAGAGAAGAGAAGGAAGCTAGCAGAGAACAGAAGGAAGCTAGCAGAGAACAGAAGGAAGCTAGCAGAGAAGAGAAGGAAGCTAGAAGAGAAGAGAAGGAAGCTAGCAGAGAACAGAAGGAAGCTAGCAGAGAAGAGAAGGAAGCTAGCAGAGAAGAGAAGGAAGCTAGAAGAGAACAGAAGGAAGCTAGAAGAGAAGAGAAGGGAGCTAGCAGAGAAGAGAAGGAAGCTAGCAGAGAACAGAAGGAAGCTAGCAGAGAACAGAAGGAAGCTAGCTTCCAGAACTACCCAGCTAGCACAAACACATCATCATATTGTCCTTAATGTGCCTCTCCCATCAGAGCAGCTTCAGCCTGTTAATATGAACTAATATTCTGAGTCCATCAAAGTCCAACCAGAATAAAAACAGCTCATTTTATCAGACCGTGTTGTATCTGTAAAATCAGAGGCTGCTGGTTAGCGTGTTGTGTTAACTTATTTTTTTCTGAGTCACTGTGTTGTCTGATAACAGACAATAAAACAGGAAATAAGAGGATTCATTAGAATTTTTTAGTTTATGAAAGCAGAGTCAGCATGAGAGAAGCTAACAGATGTTAACACAGCTGGATGTTAGCTATAAAGCTAAAGCTGCTGTTCTATATTATCAATATCAGGAAGAGGAATTTTTGGAGATAAATATGTATATTTGTTCATATCACCCAGAAATAACTGTGGCTAAAAGCTGGCTCATAATATAAAATCTTCTCTCTTAAACAGTTATTATTGCAAAAGTATTTCTTATCTGATTACTCAATTATATATGGAATTATTTACAGAGTACTGTTATGCTGCCAGCTGATTCTTATGAAAGCTACGTTAGCTTTAGCTTTTAATAACTACAAAGCTACAAACAGGATGAGCCTCACAGCGTCATTAACAGCGTTTTAACACCTAAAGAAGTTCACATCAACCAGCTGCTTCTAACGCTTAAGTTTAGACTTCCTTTTAGGTCCAGTCCCTGTTTGACGTTCAAGGACTGGACCTGATCCAACATGGTGTCTGCTCTGTTGATTCTGGCTTCAGTTACTTCTGAAGTGGAGTGGGAGCAAAGCACCACGGCCATTTTGGGTCGATACATGCAGGAGAAGCACATTATCTTTGATATTGTATTATGATTTCAGACTGACGTGTTAGCTTGCATCCTAAAGGTCAACGATAGATTTGTGATGTCATGGAAGTGCGGTGGATGCTGGAGACGGCGGTTCATGGGAGGTGACCTCTGTCAGGTTGGGGTGATTATGTCGAGATGTTCTCGTGGATCAATATTTTTCTAAATGTAAAATATAAGACTGTGAATCTACAGTTTAGAGTAGAGGTCTGACCTTTAAAAAGTGGGGGTTTGATATGAGGACAGCTCCAGCTGTGCAGGGAACTCACAGGAAGCTCTCATCAGGTCCATCTCAGCCGTTTCATTACGTGATAAACAGCTCCATGCTGCTCGCTTTCAGACGCCGATCTAAACTGAGCCCGAGACGAGGACCTGATTACGCTTAACTGGCCACACTGGGAGTTGATGGTAGACTGAACCATAGCCTCCTGCATCTGAAGTGTGAGGACAGTTTGATGGAAACAGAAGTCTGACTGGGCAGAACCGGGTTCTTTGCAGCTGGTTTCCAGAGATCCTGTAAGCTGAGCAGAGGCACCGGGAGGAGAAGAGAAGCCTGAAGATTAGAGTTTCCATTCCACCTACCATCATCATCGTATTACATCAATCTGCTGGGATCCTCTTCATGTAGTCACAGTGGAAAATATGCAACGCCATGAAACTGACAAGACGCCACGGTTGTGGTGCAGATCATGTCTCTGAATATAATCATCACTGATTTTTCCCTCAGACTGACTTAATACCTTTATATCAAATCCCTCTAAAAGCATATAATTTCTAGTGATTGCTCACACTTGTGGCCTACTTACACTCACAATGACAACCAAGTGGTGGCAGTCCTCCAGAGAACTCTGCACTCTGTCCTTGTTGCCAGCTTATTCCTTCTGCCTGCTTTAAGTGGCGGCTGTGGAAGAGGGAGGAAACAGAGAGTCATTCTCTGTGTGAAGTTAATACACAACTTTTTTCCACACTGAGTGGGAAAATGGAGCCACTTTAAGACTTTGCTGCTCACCCTTATTTCACAGAGTCAGTGGAGAAACTGCAGAGCAGAGGAAGAAGGATCCATTTCCCTCCTCTGCAGACATGTCTGGTTCTCCTGAAGACTTGGTGCTCATCAGGAAGGATGAAGACAGCTTTTATGAATCAGTTCTGGCATTGTTCACGTGTCTGATCACACGGTCGATCGGCTGCTTCTACATGTTCGTCGCTCCGGTGTGACGGAATAACCAGAACCTGCAGACCTCTCTGCATGTTTCAGGTTAGCGACCGCCGCCCGGCTGATAGCAGCATGGGGACGTGGCCTGTAGCGCCACCTGCTGACCGCACCGTAAATACTGGTTTATTCAGTCTGAGCAGCTGCTGGAGACGAGTCCGGGGAACATTTTCTGTGAAGAGACGTCTGAACATTTAGCTCAAATGAAGACATTTGGATGGAAACGCAGCCTCAGACTGATCCGTAAATAATAATCAATCCAACGAATGATACAGAAATCACATTTAAACTATTCAAATATAGTATTTTAATTAGAAATTATCACAAACAACACAGAAAAATGGGTAAATGTATGTTATCTGTTTAATATCTATTTATTCATCCAAGAAAAACTATAGACTGTGTGGAAATACTGAAGGAATCAAAGATCTGAAAATTCACTAAAAAACTAAAAGTAAAGAGAAGAAATACAGAAAAGAAGAGAATAAGATAAGAAATAAAGCTTTGTTTCAAACAACCTTTAGAGAAACATTTTAAATAGGAATCACTCAGTGTGTCCTCAGAATAACTTCTGAGACGTGGAATAATTCCAGGAAACTGAGGCGATAATAAAGAGCTGAGCTCCTCTTCATCATCTCTCTCTGCTCATCTTTGGTTTCAATCTCTGTCCAAAGTGAAACAAACACTTTCTTTACACCTGCAAGACTCATTTATTAATGTCTGTTTAATGATATCAGGATGTTCCCACATATCCCTCCAGGCTCCTGATCTCTCTCTGAGATTTAATCTCACTTCACTGTAGTTTAATGCAGCTGCTTAACGCTGATCATTGACAGATTTACCAGCTGATACGTTCAAACCTTCCTTTAGTCACTATTTGCTCTAAAAGCTTTGTTAAAGATGGATTTTCTTTATTCTGTTTGTGTTGGATAAATAATCCTTATTTTTAGTGTCCACAGCATCAAGCATCTGCTCTTTTTGTAAATTAATTTTCTGGGACAGTGAATATTTTCACTTCTTTAACTATGTTTCCACATCTTTATCAAACTTTCTGAACCCGAATAAAAGGCTGACGGCACACATTTCTGTCCTGGAGGAACAACCTCCATCAGAACCAGAAGACGTTCTGAAACACTAAAAGCTGCACCTCCAGCAGCCTTTTTGGACTTTAGCTTCATCTGAAGCTCGAACACAAACCCTTTCTGTTGTGCTTCTCTGATTCTTGCACCTGATTTGCTTTTTGTTTTTCATCTGAAAATTCATTTTTCTGTCACTGAGATGCTTCCAAAATATTCCCCATAAAGCTTTTGATGGCTTTGCCTGTTGGGAACACATCATATAAATCATATAAATTCTCATCGCACTTATTTATTTCAACAGGATCTATCTGCACATCATCATTTTAATAGACGATTTGGTCTTTTTAATAGATGATTTGGTCTTTTTAATAGATGATTTGGTCTTTTTACTTTCTATTCTGCCTCATTAAAGGCTTCCTGATGATAAAATGTCTCAGGATGCAAACAGTTTTCTCTGCTCCCATCATTCCTCTCCTTCTGGGGAGCTCTCATCCATAAACTGTGGGAGAGATTTAAAAGACCATGTCGCCTCAGTTAGGCCTTAAAAGTTTCCCACTTGATATCAGCTGTTTATGCTAATTGTTTATTTCTTTCCTAACATATTTAATACATATTTAATACATATTTAATACGTTTGCTAGCATTTATTATCTTGGTACCACCTGAATGGATCTATTTCCAGGTACAACAGGCAGCGCTTTGCTGTGAAAGCAGGAGCCCTTTATTCTAAGCTCACCTGGTTATAATTAATACATGATAATAATCTAAATGTAATAATTATCAGGCCTGTAAAAACTGCTGCAAAGTTGAATGAATAAAGATATTTTGGTGTTTGATTTTTAAAATACTGTTTGGTGGTCACAGACCTTAAAAAATTAAAAAAAAACTTAGTTCAAAGTTTAAGACAATCATTTTCTCTTACTGTAAAATGTGAAACTGTTTCTATTTAACCTCGATAAAGTTACTGTTATTATGGAGCACTGAAAGGGACAAAATTCTACCGGAACCACTGAGTCTCAGAGGCTTTATTCTGAAGTCAGCCGCTGATCTGACCAATGATGAGCCAGAGCTGGATGAACATCAGCTGATCTTCAGAGTCGATGAACATCAGCTGATCTTCAGAGCCGATGAACATCAGCTGATCTTCAGAGCCGATGAACATCAGCTGATCTTCAGAGCCGATGAACATCAGCTGATCTTCAGAGCTGGATGGACATCAGCTGATCCTCAGTGTTAATGAGCAGCTGAAGCAGTGACTGGGTGTTAGACACAGGGCCGTCTCTGCCGGCTTCTCATTGCTCAGATAAGTGAGGATCTGGCTCTCAGCAGCTTTTCATAAGTCAGTATTTTGTCCCTTTTCCTGCACCATACTTGATATATTCTTGAATATGAGTGGACAAGAAGCTGCATATAAATGATTTTAAACTGTTTTCTTTAGTCAGTTGTCAGCACACAGCCCTGATACACAGAAACACACAAAGTTTGGCCTCTTTAGGTTTAAGTTTAGGCTTTTCCTCCTGCTTCTGTGATCAGACCGAATCCACAGTTCTTAGTGAAAACAACCAATGGGAGCCAGGAGGAACCAATGGGAGCCAGGAGGAACCAATGGGAGCCAGGAGGAACCAATGGGAGCCAGGAGGAACCTATGGGAGCCAGGAGGAACCAATGGGAGCCAGGAGGAATCAATGGGAGCCAGGAGGAACCAATGGGAGCCAGGAGGAACCTATGGGAGCCAGGAGTAACCTATGGGAGCCAGGAGGAACCAATGGGAGCCAGGATGAACCAATGGGAGCCAGGAGGAACCAATGGGAGCCAGGAGGAACCAATGGGAGCCAGGATGAACCAATGGGAGCCAGGAGGAACCTATGGGAGCCAGGAGGAACCAATGGGAGCCAGGAGGAACCAATGGGAGCCAGGAGGAACCAATGGGAGCCAGGAGGAACCTATGGGAGCCAGGAGGAACCAATGGGAGCCAGGAGGAACCAATGGGAGCCAGGAGGAACCAATGGGAGCCAGGAGGAACCTATGGGAGCCAGGAGGAACCAATGGGAGCCAAGAGGAACCAATGGGAGCCAGGAGGAACCAATGGGAGCCAGGAGGAACCTATGGGAGCCAGGAGGAACCAATGGGAGCCAGGAGGAATCAATGGGAGCCAGGAGGAACCCATGGGAGCCAGGAGGAACCAATGGGAGCCAGGAGGAACCAATGGGAGCCAGGAGGAACCAATGGGAGCCAGGAGGAACCTATGGGAGCCAGGAGGAACCTATGGGAGCCAGGAGGAACCAATGGGAGCCAGGAGGAACCAATGGGAGCCAGGAGGAACCTATGGGAGCCAGGAGGAACCAATGGGAGCCAGGAGGAACCAATGGGAGCCAGGAGGAACCAATGGGAGCCAGGAGGAACCAATGGGAGCCAGGAGGAACCAATGGGAGCCAGGAGGAACCTATGGGAGCCAGGAGGAACCTATGGGAGCCAGGAGGAACCAATGGGAGCCAGGAGGAACCAATGGGATCCAGGAGGAACCAATGGGAGCCAGGAGGAACCACCCCCTGCAGCTTCTGAAGCAGAGCTGCAGCACAGCGGACAGGGAGGGGGAGGAGCCCCACGTCTTCTTTAAAGGCTTCCTTCAGGGTAAAAAGCCTGTGGCTCTTCACTGCTTATAATCTCTTTATTTTCTGTTTCACTCCAATTTAATCAACTGTATCAAGTCCACAATAACTCAGTTAAAGGGGAAGTTCTTCTTTTTAAAACCTGGACCTTATTTCTGGCATAAAACTCGAGATCCGCGTTTATCCATATAACGAAGTGAACGGGGCAGAGACAACAGCCTCTAAATAAGGCATTATCTGCCATTTATTACTTACTTTAAGACCAATGAATGAACGTGTCCCCTTGCACAATAGCATTCATTCATTGTTCTTAAAGTATTGGTGAAATAAAGACAGATAATGCCTTATTTAGAGGCTGCATCCTCTAAGCCCCGTTCTCTCCGTTATATGGATCTCCAGTTATCTAAATATCTTCTGAAGGACGCCGACTTTCACCAAACTGTTCTCTGTGAGCAGATGAACGCATTTCATGCCAGAAATAAGGTTTAAAAATACCGGAGTTCCTCTTTAAAGTGTTTTATTAAAAAATCTAAGAAGGAAACTTTGCTTTGTTTAGATTCCTTGTTAAAATCCTGTAAACCTTTAGATTCTCCTGCCCCTCAGGGCCGCCGTAGTTTAACATTAATGCTGCTTTGGCATCATTTGGTCTTAATTTCTCAACAGAAGCAGCTTCATTAAACTCCTTCATGTCTGCGCTGAGACTCTGCAGAAGTCTGGCAGCTCTGCCCCCCCCCCTCTCGGCGCTTCCTGCTGGATTAATTCTGTTTTCTCACCATCATGTTTAGCAGCACATTAGGAGGAGAACTTGTCATGCCATGACAACAGTTTTTTCCCGTCTCTAACAGCATGAGTTAAAGCCTCTGAGCTCTAATGAACATATGATTAATTAAAGCGGGTCAGAGTGGGAGCACTGTGGCTGCCTTTTAAAGGGGGGGGGTGAAAATTCAAGCTTCTCCGGCTCCCATTACATCATTCTACCCACATGCTGAGCTGGGACTCAGTGAAGTCACTCAGTTTACTCAGCTTCCAGCCATTTGTTTTCCTATGAGTGGCTCTTTTGTTTATTTTCTTGTTTCTGAACATCGCTGCTCGCCAGCTTTACATCGACTCAAAAACTCAATTAGCTTAATGTGTCCTGAATGCTGCAGCAGCTCCCACAAAAGCGCCCATTAAAACACCGTTTCTGACACTTTGTTTGCTTTGCGAGGCTCAATTATCAATGCAGCAGCACCTTTTACTGGACCCCCGGCTGTAATGTTTTAAGAGCTCCAGGAGAGGTTAGATCTGTGATTTTTCAAGGACTTTCCAGGCGAAACCTTGGAGGGCGCTAAACACCTTCACCGCTGCCAAAGTGAAAGTCTCCAAGCAGAAGGAAGGCAGAAAACGTGCACTTTTGGTTTGTTTTCGGGCCCAGAAGATGTGGTGTGACAGAACAACAGCCCCCTCTCCTTGATAACTGTTCGCCTCCAGAGAAATTACATTTATTCCAACTGTGTTAAATGAGAGCGCAGATAGTGTGTCGTGACCTGCCTCCAGGGCCACTCCAACCGCAGATGGATTGGACTCAAATCATCTGGCTGTCTTGGTGACTTAGGATGTCAAACTGATAAGATACTGTGACTGTGTCCACACAATATGATACACAATAACACAGCATAATCAAGCAAAGCAGGGAAAAAACGGCACTTCCTCAATTACCTCACCCGAGGTAATTGTTAAACTCTGCAGGGACGCATTCTGAGTGAAGGCATCAGCATCATGCTATAAATTCTAACTATGAGCTACAGAGGGAGGAGAAGAAATGGAAAGGCCAGGTTCAGGGAGAGTGCAGGCTGACGCAGAGGCCTGCAGCCACTTCTGGGTTTCATCTGGTCTGCGGTGGCAGTAAAAACCAGAATCAGCGGCCACATGCCGGTCATCTCAGACGTGTTGCAGATTGAAAATAGGATTAATGTGCTGAAGTGTGATTAGAAAGTTTAAACACAATTAATTGGAGGGGACTCCGGTTGCTGTGAAGCTGGGCAGTGCAAGGGTGAGTGCGTGCACGTATGCGTGTGCACGTCAGGGTGTTTCTGGATAGATTCCAGCTGAGCCAAGTGAACAAAGCATGCTAACTGTCCAGGACTTTCCATGTCTCTCCTCCTGTATGTGTGTGTGTTCATGAGTGCCTTTTTCCTCCACATTTTCTCATAGCCAGCTTGTCTCAGAGCAGATTAAACACAGCTGAGAATGTTGGTCTAGGCCTGCAGCGCACCGTCCTGGGGGAATAGGCAGGAACCGCGAGGCTGGACTTGGCTCGCCCTGCGACGGCTGAAAACTGCCATGCACCCAGGGCAGGGGTTCAGGTGGATCGGCTGGGGAGAGGGGAGTAATTTGGGGGTTATTTAAAATGATCTATTAAACCCCTGAACTTTAATCAGGGTTGCTACTAGACTGACAGCCATGATTTACCTACAAATCAGTAGAGTGGGGATGGGAGGGGATGGATAGGCTCAAAATGGACCACTTCATCTGAATTATTTTCCAGGTTGGGGCATTAGCATTGATGAGGCCTGCGGAAAGACGAATCTGCCTTCCATCCCAGCGCCGCACCGTCCTCCTCTGGCATGCTGCTATGATCCTCCTGGTGTGAGCGCTCAGAGAGGCCTTGTTGTTGTCAGAGGAAACCTCACCCAGGGAGCAGACCCCCACATGTTTGGGTTCTGTATAAATACAGCCCGCTCTGACAGACAACCAAAGTCAAACTGCTTTGTGGGCCGATACGGCCAGAAAGCAGAACCAAGCTGTTGCAGGTCATTACCGCTCCGTCACTCGGGTAATTGTAGAAGCACGGCGGCGTGATGTAATCCACCGCCAGATTACAGATAAGTACACACAGAGATGCACAATTATCACAGTTCAAGGACTGGGTCCGACCAGCAAAGTGAGCTGTGGACCAGCGGGAGAGCCGTTCAAACTGATCAATCACAGGTTTCTTTCTCTAATTAACAGTAATTAATTAACAGCAGATTGTTTCTCAGAACCATCAGGGAGCAGAATACAGCAGCAGGTGGCTGAATAAAGCTCCAGTTTCATCCTTCCTGTAGCTCTTAAGTCCCCCACAGCTCACACATACAGTTCAGATTCATATCAGGGGTGAAGGAGATGATATAAAATGCTCTGACCTGTAAGGTGTGATGGCGTTTAACCACATTACCACAAGGTTCCTGATGATTGTGTCAGTCCCACTCAAACAAACCTAATCTGGACTCTTCAGGACTGACAGACATTTACATTCCTGTCGGCCCATTTCTCTGATGAAAACATACAAGCTCTTATGTAAATATGAGGTGACGGACTCTGGATATTTGTACTGTTGCTCTGTTAAAGGTTTAAATGTCAGGTCATCATCGCTCTGCTGAATTCTTCCTCAGAACAATCAGGTCTTATTACAGGTATTACTGCAGTTCAGTGGCTCACATGTGGAAGAAGATCCTTACTATCCCATAAAAGTACATTGAGTCAGGCAGCTGGAGCTAATAAACAGCTGCTGAACCCTGTAAAACCTTTAAAAGTTCCTGCACTGAGGAGAGCAGGGAGCTAAAAACAGGATGAACACCGATAAATCTGCAAGGATTACAACTGAAAACAGGGATCATATGTTTACTGTCAGAATGAGTCTGCCGTGTCTTCTGTCACAGCAGCTGGACAAGGACTGTGTCAGCTGTGCTGCCCACACAGATGCATGGCTGGGGGGGGCCCTTTACTGCAGGCTGAAAGTGCTCCCATCAGAGAATAAGTGGATGGAATGGCAAGAAAGAAGAAACCTAAGCAGCACTTGGTGCAGAGTTCCAATCCAAATACCCACCATCGACTTGGCACCCTCGGAGTGGAAGAGCCGGGCTTCACCAGAGCTTGAGCTGAATTAACAAATTGCAACGCAAACGAGAAACAATGCGAGTGAAAACAAGCCGACGTGTCCGTCAGCCTCGCAGCACACCCCCAAAACCTCCGTCTCCCTGGAGCTCCAACAGTTCCTCCCTGTTAGATTTATAATGCTGTGCCCCGACCCCGGCTCAGCCGGCGCCTTTGACCCGGTGCCTTCGACCCGGCGCCTTTGACCTGATGCCTTTGACCCCGGTTCAGCCGACGCCTTCGACCCGGTGCCTTTGACCCCGGTTCAGCCGGTGCCTTTGACCCGGTGCCTTTGACCCCGGTTCAGCCGGTGCCTTTGACCCGGTGCCTTTGACCCCGGTTCAGCCGATGCCTTTGACCCGGTGCCTTTGACCCCGGTTCAGCCGGTGCCTTTGACCCGGTGCCTTTGACCCCGGTTCAGCCGACGCCTTTGACCCGGTGCCTTTGACCCGGTGCCTTTGACCCCGGTTCAGCCGGTGCCTTTGACCTGATGCCTTTGACCTGATGCCTTTGACCCCGGTTCAGCCGGTGCCTTTGACCCCGGTTCAGCCGGTGCCTTCGACCCGGTGCCTTTGACCTGATGCCTTTGACCCCGGTTCAGCCGGTGCCTTTGACCCCGGTTCAGCCGGTGCCTTCGACCCGGTGCCTTTGACCTGATGCCTTTGACCCTTTGACCCCCGCTCAGCTGATGCCTTTGACCCCGGTTCAGCCGATGCCTTTGACCCGGTGCCTTTGACCCCGGTTCAGCCGGTGCCTTTGACCCCGGTTCAGCCGATGCCTTCGACCCGGTGCCTTTGACCTGATGCCTTTGACCCTTTGACCCCGGCTCAGCCGATGCCTTTGACCCTTTGACCCCGGCTCAGCCGACGCCTTTGATTGGCTCGGGTCACAACCATCTCCTCCCTGCAGATGATCCAGACTTTCTGTATTATTCAAACCTCTCATAAAACCAACAGCCAAGGGTATTTCTCTCAGCCTTTTGCTCTGGGGGCCTGGATTGTGTAAAAATCACCCCCCCCCCCCCGTCTTTTTTGAACATTAATACCCAACAATGGGAGTTTTCATGTGAGTCAGAGCAGAGCCCATGGTGTAGAGTGAGGGGCCGCAGTCGCTCTCAGCGACTCCGTCGTCATGGTTTCTGATCCAGGGATGACCCGACTGATGGATGTTCGCTGGCAGCCCATAATACTACAGCCCCGGGCTCTTTCTGCTCACTCAGTCATACGAGTGTCAGCGCAGACTTGGCCTGTGGCACCCGGAGCTGCTGTGTCAAGGCTCTAAGCCTGAGTGAATTAACACTCGCGGCCCGTCTGCTTCTTCCAAGACAATTCTCGTAAAAACCGCTGCTTAACGGGAAACTGAAGCTTACAAATCACACAGAGGCTAATTCATAAAGCACATGTGAACAAGTGAAATGTCCTAAAGACTGAGGAATCTTAATGAGGTATTTGGAAATGGCCATCGGGAGTAAGTGGACTGTCATTTGATGAATGCTCCCTTTGAATGACCTCCTCCTGCCACGCTCCCATCCAGCTGTGCAGGAGCAGATATGTGGACTATCGCTGATAGCTCTGCTTGTTGAAAAGCTTTGCTTAAGTGGATAAAAAAATCCCAGCGAGAGCTATCCGATATCTGCTGGAAACCAGACCTCAGTGTGTTCATGCAACACTTAATCTCTTTCTCCATCGAGATGTTAACGTGAGCAGGTTTTTATCTCAGGAAATACAGAAGAATGTGTGTGATTTGTGACCAAAGAAATTAGAGTGCAGCAGAGAGAAAAACAGAGTTGATAACATGAATGATCCTGAAGTGCTCGGAGTGGCTGTTTGTTGAATAAAAACAGAACTTTTATATGGAACTAAAAATGTGAAAATGTGTAGAATATCCAGATTTCCTTCCTCTGACAGCTCTGCCTTTACTGATTTGCTACGATGAGGAGTTAAAAGAAGGTGGTTAGGGTTAGAATTAATGCACATACTCAGGTTAAATGATGTGAATAAATGTTCCCGTTTCACAGCTTCTGGGGAAAGTGGTCTGAAGGGCGACTTTTAACCCAAGCACAGAGCAGGAAGTGAAACAGCAGATGTTGGAGCCTGAGTTTCTCTTCTGTCACTTGTTCATTACGTAGTCAACACTCGTGGAAAAACTCATGAGTCACATGTCAGAGTAGGACCTCCACGGTGTGAAATGGGGGGGGCTCTGCTTTAAAGGACGCTGCGAGCGTCGCAGTCTTCGATAAACTTATTACTCTGAATTCCAGGAGAACAGCATCGTGTTTATGCTCATCGAATCTTCTTCTGACGCCTCTGTGAACCGAGGCGCTGCTGCAGATGTTTCCAGCTGCTGCAGATGTTTCCAGCTGCTGCAAATGTTTCCAGCTGCTGCAAATGTTTCCAGCTGCTCAGATGTTTCCAGCTGCTGCAGATGTTTCCAGCTGCTGCAGATGTTTCCAGCTGCTCAGCAGTTTCCAGCTGCTCAGATGTTTCCAGCTGCTGCAGATGTTTCCAGCTGCTCAGATGTTTCCAGCTGCTGCAGATGTTTCCAGCTGCTGCAGATGTTTCCAGCTGCTGCAGATGTTTCCAGCTGCTGCAGATGTTTCCAGCTGCTGCAGATGTTTCCAGCTGCTGCAGATGTTTCCAGCTGCTGCAGATGTTTCCAGCTGCTCAGCAGTTTCCAGCTGCTCAGCAGTTTCCAGCTGCTCAGCAGTTTCCAGCTGCTCAGCAGTTTCCAGCTGCTCAGCAGTTTCCAGCTGCTCAGCAGTTTCCAGCTGCTCAGATGTTTCCAGCTGCTGCAGATGTTTCCAGCTGCTGCAGATGTTTCCAGCTGCTGCAGATGTTTCCAGCTGCTGCAGATGTTTCCAGCTGCTGCAGATGTTTCCAGCTGCTGCAGATGTTTCCAGCTGCTGCAGATGTTTCCAGCTGCTGCAGATGTTTCCAGCTGCTCAGATGTTTCCAGCTGCTGCAGATGTTTCCAGCTGCTCAGATGTTTCCAGCTGCTGCAGATGTTTCCAGCTGCTGCAGATGTTTCCAGCTGCTCAGATGTTTCCAGCTGCTGCAGATGTTTCCAGCTGCTGCAGATGTTTCCAGCTGCTCAGATGTTTCCAGCTGCTGCAGATGTTTCCAGCTGCTGCAGATGTTTCCAGCTGCTCAGATGTTTCCAGCTGCTGCAGATGTTTCCAGCTGCTCAGATGTTTCCAGCTGCTGCAGATGTTTCCAGCTGCTCAGATGTTTCCAGCTGCTGCAGATGTTTCCAGCTGCTGCAGATGTTTCCAGCTGCTGCAGATGTTTCCAGCTGCTCAGATGTTTCCAGCTGCTGCAGATGTTTCCAGCTGCTCAGATGTTTCCAGCTGCTGCAGATGTTTCCAGCTGCTGCAGATGTTTCCAGCTGCTGCAGATGTTTCCAGCTGCTGCAGATGTTTCCAGCTGCTGCAGATGTTTCCAGCTGCTCAGATGTTTCCAGCTGCTCAGATGTTTCCAGCTGCAGATGTTTCCAGCTGCTCAGATGTTTCCAGCTGCAGATGTTTCCAGCTGCTGCAGATGTTTCCAGCTGCTCAGATGTTTCCAGCTGCTCAGATGTTTCCAGCTGCTGCAGATGTTTCCAGCTGCTGCAGATGTTTCCAGCTGCTGCAGATGTTTCCAGCTGCTCAGATGTTTCCAGCTGCTGCAGATGTTTCCAGCTGCTGCAGATGTTTCCAGCTGCTGCAGATGTTTCCAGCTGCTCAGATGTTTCCAGCTGCTGCAGATGTTTCCAGCTGCTCAGCAGTTTCCAGCTGCTCAGATGTTTCCAGCTGCTCAGATGTTTCCAGCTGCTCAGATGTTTCCAGCTGCTCAGATGTTTCCAGCTGCTCAGCAGTTTGTTGTATTTGAGGTTTCATGTTTTCTGTGAGCTGCAGTTCAGCTCTGACTGACTCTCACTGTTCTGACATGTTAGAATAAAGGTACAGATTCTGCTGTTCATACTACAGATCGATTCCACATCAACTTCCCTTTAAAAATACATCATTAATCCCAAAGAAGGGAAAATATGTTGAAGGATAAAGACTTAAAATAGCTTGAAATAAAAAAGTCAGTGGATGGTTGCAGTCGGATTCTTTGATGCCGCAGAGCTGAAGAAGCCTCTGACCGAGCACCTTTTGTTGAGTGGAGGATGTTGTCCACAGCAGCTCGGTCTGTTTCATAGGCAGCTCCAGAGCTGCACAGCAGCCTGAACTCTAACAAACATCTGGCTGCAGACACTGAAGGACCTCAGCTTCCCCAAGAGATCCAGTCTGTTCTGGTCTTTCTTGAAGACAGCCTTTCATTTCCAGCCCACTCTGCCCTCCTCCACCTATTCTCTTAGGATGGAGACAGGCCTGATGTAGTCTTGTGGAAGAATGAGAGTCTAGATCCGACTGTTCCTTGGGAGGAATTAGTGGCAGAATAAAGGGAAAAAGCTTCGGTGTGTGGAGTTTGGGGCAGAAGCAGAGCAGGATGGAGAGGATGTAGCAGAACAGTGAAGGAAGTGTCAGATGAGGCAGTCCAGTCAGTGGATTTGGATTAGAAGAAGCAGGGGGGGGGGCTTTCATCACGGTTACATGTCTATTACAAGATGTGCTAATAGCCCCTCGTTGGATCAAATTATTTGTGTCTAGATTTAACACAGCAAAAATGTATAATTAAGAATTAAATAATTAGCTTCATAATAAATCTAAAGTGCAAAAAAACATACAGAAAATCAAACATCTGAGCTGCTGTTGCTCTTCTACCTTCATTTAAACGTGACGCTGCTGTTTTTTGTATTATTAATAACTTTTCTGTTTGAACTGTATTTTGTACATTTTAAACCGTCTTTGGGTTTAATTATTATTTATTTTTGTTACACAGAACAGGATGCAAACTGCATACTTTATATTCCTCCAGTCTCTGATCTTTAAGGGGTTGAAATTAAAGAGCAACTTACAGATTTACTGCTGCTTTCATTAAGCTTTTACAGCTTTTACAGCTGAATGAGCATAAAAACAAAAAGCCTCAGCAGCGGCTCAAAGGGATAAACAGACGGGAAATGTTTTCTCTTTTAAATAAAGATGGTTACTGGTGCAGGTTAGAACTGAAATTGAACAGAAATTCAGCAGCACAACAGATTTGTTTTTCATATTTCAGCAGATGTGTTCCTGCTGCATTATTCAACAACAGCCCCTCATCCAGCATTATGAAAGCAGGAATACTTAAGCTTCAGATAAACAGTCGGACACTGAGGCTGCCTTTGTGTGTCTCAGCTCCTTTGAAGCCTCCTGAGCTGTAAGGCCCTCATCATCCTCCCTAATGCATAGGTAATCACATGTATGTCACTTCTAACCACTGACAGGCCAATCGGCCGGCCACTCCAAACATGAAAAACATCCTTTTTACAATCTTTTTCCCCCTTTTGGGTTTTATTTTCATTCCTGCAAAGCCGCTGATGGACACCCAGTGAGCCGGTGTGACACTGATGGCTGAGGAAGGCCATCATTTCCATGAGTAAAATACCGGGGCCCTGTCAGACCTGTCAGCTGCGCCCTGATAACCAAACACAGCCCAAAGCATGCTGGGAAGCCTCTTCTGTCTGCTCGTCCCCACATTTCATCTCTGAGGACAGAAAGTCTTTCTCATCTTCTGTGTGTGGCCCTTCAGGGGCCAGTTATTCATTCATTACTCTGCCCCACGTTTAAAAGACCAGGAACAGCTCCTGGGGGCCCAAAGAGGAGGTTGGCCAGCTCCTGGGGGCCCGAAGAGGAGGTTGGCCAGCTCCTGGGGACCAAAAGAGGAGGTTGGCCAGCTCCTGGGGGCCAGAAGAGGAGGTTGGCCAGCTCCTGGGGGCCAAAAGAGGAGGTTGGCCAGCTCCTGGGGGCCAAAAGAGGAGGTTGGCCAGCTCCTGGGGGCCCAAAGAGGAGGTTGGCCAGCTCCTGGGGGCCAAAAGAGATGGTTGGCCAGCTCCTGGGGGCCCAAAGAGGAGGTTGGCCAGCTCCTGGGGGCCCAAAGAGGAGGTTGGCCAGCTCCTGGGGGCCAAAAGAGGAGGTTGGCCAGCTCCTGGGGGCCAAAAGAGATGGTTGGCCAGCTCCTGGGGGCCCAAAGAGGAGGTTGGCCAGCTGCTGGGGGCCAAAAGAGGAGGTTGGCCAGCTGCTGGGGGCCAAAAGAGGAGGTTGGCCAGCTCCTGGGGGCCCAATGAGGAGGTTGGCCAGCTCCTGGGGGCCCAAAGAGGAGGTTGGCCAGCTCCTGGGGGCCCAAAGAGGAGGTTGGCCAGCTCCTGGGGGCCAAAAGAGGAGGTTGGCCAGCTCCTGGGGGCCAAAAGAGATGGTTGGCCAGCTCCTGGGGGCCCAAAGAGGAGGTTGGCCAGCTCCTGGGGGCCCAAAGAGGAGGTTGGCCAGCTCCTGGGGGCCCAAAGAGGAGGTTGGCCAGCTCCTGGGGGCCCAAAGAGGAGGTTGGCCAGCTCCTGGGGGCCCAAAGAGGAGGTTGGCCAGCTCCTGGGGGCCAAAAGAGGAGGTTGGCCAGCTCCTGGGGGCCAAAACAACACAGAGAGGAAGACTTTACTTTAAAGTAACCGTATGTCCCACTTCCACGTCCTCGTGGCGAGCATCAGGGGGCGGGGCCATAATGTGACGTGATGATCGGTCAACATGAGACAGATCGGTGTCAGAAAAGGATCGTGGTCGGGTCTTCTTCTGAAATATCGTACCCTGACCCTGACCCCAACAGCACTCTTCTTCTGTGGACCCTTTATGGCAGAAGGACCCGCTGTACGCCGTATCAGAAAAACCTTAAAAACAGTAAATGAATTAAAAGCGTTTTTTACCTTTACTTTTACATGGAAATGGGCTTTATTTGGGTTCTTTAATGTTTAACGATGCTAACGCATGTTTTAATCACATTATTTATACACCAGGAGTAACTCACTGATCTCAGGTGGTTTCTGCACATCATTTTAACACCAGGTATCCTGCTTTACTGTTACCCATGATGCTTTGCAGTGGGTCGTTTTCTAAACGATCAGCTCACTTTGGTGTTTAATCTCATTTGAACCCTCCTGTTACCTTCAATTTGACCCCATCAATGTTTAACGTCTCTAAATAAGCTGTTGACATTTTTTTTGCTTCATATTTGATGACTTTTCCTAATTTATTGGGATAATTAATTTTTTATTTATTATATTAATTGTGAATTGCTGCAGAGCATAAATTAGAATATGATCCGAGGTAAAAGCAGCAAATTAAACTCATTAAATGAGAAGCCATAAAAGCATCAATAAGACTTAAAAACATGATAAATAGCTTTCTGTTTCTCATGTTTTTCATCCGAAAAATAATCTGTATTCACACCAAAAAGTTCAGGAAAAAAGACAAAAATCTTGTCCTGATGAAATAAAGTAATTAAATGACTCAGAATTTAAAGCTGAAATGTGTTGAGGGTGAAATCAGAAGTTTAATAGTGAAATGAATAAATGATAAAACTGATGATCTCTGAAAAGTTTTAAACCCGCAGTTTCCAGTCTGGATCGGTGCTTCTGGGGCGTCTTCTGCTCTCGGATCAGAACCGTTTAGCGACCCGCCGGCGGCCTGTTCTGCTTCCACAGGACGAATCCTCCGACTACTGCTTGTAATTTCCTCGGAGCGCGTGGATTCAAAGCGGCGGCTGTCAGGCGGGCGCGCCTCACGCGGCGTATTTGCATTTCTCCCATAATGTAACACTTCTGCTAAGTGACACATGATTGATGACGGGGCGCGCGGCGGCTTTTCTAACCCTGTAAGTGCTCTGAAAACAAATTAAAGCTTTCATCACCGTTACGTGTCTATTACAAGATGTGCTAATAGCCCCTCGTTGGATCAAATTATTTGTGTGTCTAAATAATTTTCAGAAATTAAACTATTAATCATCCCCCAGAGCGGCTGACAAAAGATCAGGCGCGGGTCCGCCGGAGCGTGCTGGTTCTGGTCTCCGCACACTGGAGGTGTTTATGGCTCACTCTGTGAAACGCTCTAATTGCTTAATTGCTGTTGGTGGCGGCGGCGCTTTTGGCTGAAGTTGGACTTAAGTTTCAGTAGAATTATCCAAAGTAAAACCAAATGTTGGCTGTGCGCGTTCACCTGAAGGCGGACCCAGCTGGACCCGTGGAGGATCTTCGGCGCTGGGTCTTTGTTCCTGAGCGGCTCCGAACACAAAGGGATCCAGTGTTTCAGTTCTGCTCGGACCTGCTGAGAGAAACCTTCGGACAGCTCAAGATTTATGGCGATAGCTGCAGAAATTATGCTTTTCTTCCCCCCAAAGGCACTTTAATTATGTAATTACTTCCAGGTGGTTTTCATTTACAGCCCGTTAATTAGGGCCCAGGGTTCGGGTTCAAGTGCTGGGGCCCCCCCATGCTTGATAAGTCCAGTTGTCCCGGGGCGGCGGCGGCCTGAGATGATTAGCCAAATCCTCAGAAAAACTCATTTGTTATTCGGGCTCTGCCCCGCTGCCTCCTGCCGGGCCGCAGGAGAACCCCCCCCAGGCCCGTTTCCCTCTCATCCTCTGCGCCTCATCAGCTGCAATTGTCCTCAAACAGGGAGCAGCGAGATCTGTGTTTGCTTTGCTCATTAGGCCCCAAATGCAGGGAAAACACGAGGGGCCGCGAGCCGAGGGGCCCCAACACCTGATAATCTGAATTAATCTCTTCCATCACATCACAGCGGGGGGCGGGGGGGCACCACAGAGCCCCACTCAGCAGATAAGCATGTTCCCCTCCAGCTGATTGTTGGATTGATATTCAAGGCAAACTCAGCTGAACGGGCTAATGAAGCCTCACAGCCGGAAACTCCGTCTGCAGCGGCTGGAAAAAAGAGGAAATATCCCCAGGATCCTTCCACACTTTCACTTTCTGCCGCTGCGTCCCAACTTCAGCTTGAATTAGGATTTCTGCTCCAAAATCAGGTAAAACGTGATGGTGAAAGCTGCGAATCCGCACCAAAACAACGAGGAGCACCACCTCCAACATCTGTCAAACATCTGCATTTTAGAAGGAACTCTGGACCAAAGCCATCAGCAGCAGGTGTGAAACAGCACAACTCAGAGAGGTCAAAGGTCACCACAGCACCAGCCGTCTGATTCACCATCTTACAGACTGGTTCTGGTCACATGACCCGTCCATCAGCGCCGAGGTCAGCTGAGCGAAGGATAACCACACATCAGGTTTTAAGGGTTTTTATGGAATCATTGTGCGACTCTAACATCCAGATTAGTTCTAACTTCACATGGATGAGACAAAGACTCGGAAAGGTTCCGCAGAGCAGAAGGTGCGACAGGAAGATTCAGAGCAGGTTTCAGGGTGAGGGCCGGGTGGAGGACGCGCTCCAGCTGAAGAACAAAGGTCCGATGTTCAGTTCTGATGGAACAGAACATCTGGAGGAGCATTTTACTCACCACTTCAGCTTCTTTCAGACTTGGCTGCGCATTTACTCTCAGAGCTTCTTCATGTTAATGGGTGGATGTGCTCAGTGAGGTCCTCACATCGACTGTAACTCTGGCTCCAAATGGAGCAGTCGCTCCTGCAGGAGCTGAAAACCTCAGAGTTTCAAAAGAGAAAATTATCTTTATGGTGTCCAGTGTGAGACTTTCATACGCCTCCTTTTATTCTGCTTTAAAATGTTTTAACGTGTCCAAAGGCCACGGTGAGGCTGAAGGAGGCAGCTTCTGGAGGGTTTTCTGCTTTAAAGCCTCTTCTCTGAGCCTCAGATCTCAGCTCTGTTTGACCTGCTTTTCATCTGAATGTGACAGAAACTAAAGAACTGATCATCGGCTTCAGGAGAAACGTGAAAAGGTGGCGTGTTGTTGTGTTGGAGGCCGGCTGAAAAGGTGGCGTGTTGTTGTGTTGGAGGCCGGCTGAAAGGTGGCGTGTTGTTGTGTTGTTGGCCAGCTGAAAAGGTGGCGTGTTGTTGTGTTACAGGCCAGCTGAAAAGGTGGCGTGTTGTTGTGTTGTTGGCCAGCTGAAAAGGTGGCGTGTTGTTGTGTTGGAGGCCGGCTAAAAAGGTGGCGTGTTGTTGTGTTGGAGGCCGGCTGAAAAGGTGGCGTGTTGTTGTGTTGGAGGCCGGCTGAAAAGGTGGCGTGTTGTTGTGTTACAGGTCAGCTGAAAAGGTGGCGTGTTGTTGTGTTGGAGGCCGGCTGAAAAGGTGGCGTGTTGTTGTGTTGGAGGTCGGCTGAAAAGGTGGCGTGTTGTTGTGTTGGAGGCCGGCTGAAAAGGTGGCGTGTTGTTGTGTTGGAGGCCAGCTGAAAAGGTGGCGTGTTGTTGTGTTGTTGGCCAGCTGAAAAGGTGGCGTGTTGTTGTGTTGGAGGCCAGCTGAAAAGGTGGCGTGTTGTTGTGTTGGAGGCCAGCTGAAAAGGTGGCGTGTTGTTGTGTTGGAGGCCGGCTGAAAAGGTGGCGTGTTGTTGTGTTGGAGGCCGGCTGAAAAGGTGGCGTGTTGTTGTGTTGGAGGCCAGCTGAAAAGGTGGCGTGTTGTTGTGTTGGAGGCCGGCTGAAAAGGTGGCGTGTTGTTGTGTTGGAGGCCAGCTGAAAAGGTGGCGTGTTGTTGTGTTGGAGGCCAGCTGAAAAGGTGGCGTGTTGTTGTGTTGGAGGCCGGCTGAAAAGGTGGCGTGTTGTTGGCCAGCTGAAAAGGTGGCGTGTTGTTGTGTTGGAGGCCAGCTGAAAAGGTGGCGTGTTGTTGTGTTGTTGGCCAGCTGAAAAGGTGGCGTGTTGTTGTGTTGGAGGCCGGCTGAAAAGGTGGCGTGTTGTTGTGTTGTTGGCCAGCTGAAAAGGTGGCGTGTTGTTGTGTTGGAGGTCGGCTGAAAAGGTGGCGTGTTGTTGTGTTGGAGGTCGGCTGAAAAGGTGGCGTGTTGTTGTGTTGGAGGCCAGCTGAAAAGGTGGCGTGTTGTTGTGTTACAGGCCGGCTGAAAAGGTGGCGTGTTGTTGTGTTGGAGGCCGGCTGAAAAGGTGGCGTGTTGTTGTGTTGGAGGCCGGCTGAAAAGGTGGCGTGTTGTTGTGTTGGAGGCCGGCTGAAAAGGTGGCGTGTTGTTGTGTTGGAGGTCGGCTGAAAAGGTGGCGTGTTGTTGTGTTGGAGGCCGGCTGAAAAGGTGGCGTGTTGTTGTGTTGGAGGCCAGCTGAAAAGGTGGCGTGTTGTTGTGTTGTTGGCCAGCTGAAAAGGTGGCGTGTTGTTGTGTTGGAGGCCAGCTGAAAAGGTGGCGTGTTGTTGTGTTGGAGGCCAGCTGAAAAGGTGGCGTGTTGTTGTGTTGGAGGCCGGCTGAAAAGGTGGCGTGTTGTTGTGTGGAGGCCGGCTGAAAAGGTGGCGTGTTGTTGTGTTGGAGGCCGGCTGAAAAGGTGGCGTGTTGTTGTGTGGAGGCCGGCTGAAAAGGTGGCGTGTTGTTGTGTTGGAGGCCGGCTGAAAAGGTGGCGTGTTGTTGTGTTGGAGGCCGGCTGAAAAGGTGGCGTGTTGTTGTGTTGGAGGCCGGCTGAAAAGGTGGCGTGTTGTTGTGTTGGAGGCCGGCTGAAAAGGTGGCGTGTTGTTGTGTTGGAGGCCGGCTGAAAAGGTGGCGTGTTGTTGTGTTGGAGGCCTGCTGAAAAGGTGGCGTGTTGTTGTGTTGGAGGCCGGCTGAAAAGGTGGCGTGTTGTTGTGTTGGAGGCCGGCTGAAAAGGTGGCGTGTTGTTGTGTTGGAGGTCGGCTGAAAAGGTGGCGTGTTGTTGTGTTGGAGGCCGGCTGAAAAGGTGGCGTGTTGTTGTGTTGGAGGTCGGCTGAAAAGGTGGCGTGTTGTTGTGTTGGAGGTCGGCTGAAAAGGTGGCGTGTTGTTGTGTTGTTGGCCAGCTGAAAAGGTGGCGTGTTGTTGTGTTGGAGGCCGGCTGAAAAGGTGGCGTGTTGTTGTGTTGGAGGCCGGCTGAAAAGGTGGCGTGTTGTTGTGTTGTTGGCCAGCTGAAAAGGTGGCGTGTTGTTGTGTTGGAGGCCGGCTGAAAAGGTGGCGTGTTGTTGTGTTGTTGGCCAGCTGAAAAGGTGGCGTGTTGTTGTGTTGGAGGCCGGCTGAAAAGGTGGCGTGTTGTTGTGTTGGAGGTCGGCTGAAAAGGTGGCGTGTTGTTGTGTTGGAGGCCAGCTGAAAAGGTGGCGTGTTGTTGTGTTGGAGGCCGGCTGAAAAGGTGGCGTGTTGTTGTGTTGGAGGCCGGCTGAAAGGTGGCGTGTTGTTGTGTTGGAGGCCGGCTGAAAAGGTGGCGTGTTGTTGTGTTGGAGGCCAGCTGAAAAGGTGGCGTGTTGTTGTGTTGGAGGCCAGCTGAAAAGGTGGCGTGTTGTTGTGTTGGAGGCCGGCTGAAAAGGTGGCGTGTTGTTGTGTTGGAGGCCAGCTGAAAAGGTGGCGTGTTGTTGTGTTGGAGGCCGGCTGAAAAGGTGGCGTGTTGTTGTGTTGGAGGCCGGCTGAAAAGGTGGCGTGTTGTTGTGTTGGAGGCCGGCTGAAAAGGTGGCGTGTTGTTGTGTTGGAGGCCGGCTGAAAAGGTGGCGTGTTGTTGTGTTGGAGGCCGGCTGAAAAGGTGGCGTGTTGTTGTGTTGGAGGCCAGCTGAAAAGGTGGCGTGTTGTTGGCCAGCTGAAAAGGTGGCGTGTTGTTGGCCAGCTGAAAAGGTGGCGTGTTGTTGTGTTACAGGTCAGCTGAAAAGGTGGCGTGTTGTTGTGTTGGAGGCCGGCTGAAAAGGTGGCGTGTTGTTGTGTTACAGGCCAGCTGAAAAGGTGGCGTGTTGTTGTGTTACAGGCCAGCTGAAAAGGTGGCGTGTTGTTGTGTTACAGGCCAGCTGAAAAGGTGGCGTGTTGTTGTGTTGGAGGCCGGCTGAAAGGTGGCGTGTTGTTGTGTTGGAGGTCGGCTGAAAAGGTGGCGTGTTGTTGTGTTGGAGGCCAGCTGAAAGGTGGCGTGTTGTTGTGTTGGAGGTCGGCTGAAAAGGTGGCGTGTTGTTGTGTTGGAGGCCGGCTGAAAAGGTGGCGTGTTGTTGTGTTGGAGGCCGGCTGAAAAGGTGGCGTGTTGTTGTGTTGGAGGCCGGCTGAAAAGGTGGCGTGTTGTTGTGTTGGAGGCCGGCTGAAAAGGTGGCGTGTTGTTGTGTTGGAGGCCGGCTGAAAAGGTGGCGTGTTGTTGTGTTGGAGGCCGGCTGAAAAGGTGGCGTGTTGTTGTGTTGGAGGCCGGCTGAAAAGGTGGCGTGTTGTTGTGTTGGAGGCCGGCTGAAAAGGTGGCGTGTTGTTGTGTTACAGGTCAGCTGAAAAGGTGGCGTGTTGTTGTGTTGGAGGCCGGCTGAAAAGGTGGCGTGTTGTTGTGTTGGAGGCCGGCTGAAAGGTGGCGTGTTGTTGTGTTGGAGGCCGGCTGAAAAGGTGGCGTGTTGTTGTGTTGGAGGCCGGCTGAAAAGGTGGCGTGTTGTTGTGTTACAGGTCAGCTGAAAAGGTGGCGTGTTGTTGTGTTGGAGGCCGGCTGAAAAGGTGGCGTGTTGTTGTGTTGGAGGCCGGCTGAAAAGGTGGCGTGTTGTTGTGTTGGAGGCCGGCTGAAAAGGTGGCGTGTTGTTGTGTTGGAGGTCAGCTGAAAAGGTGGCGTGTTGTTGTGTTGGAGGCCGGCTGAAAAGGTGGCGTGTTGTTGTGTTGGAGGCCGGCTGAAAAGGTGGCGTGTTGTTGTGTTGGAGGCCGGCTGAAAAGGTGGCGTGTTGTTGTGTTGTTGGCCGGCTGAAAAGGTGGCGTGTTGTTGTGTTGGAGGCCAGCTGAAAAGGTGGCGTGTTGTTGTGTTGGAGGCCGGCTGAAAAGGTGGCGTGTTGTTGTGTTGGAGGCCAGCTGAAAAGGTGGCGTGTTGTTGTGTTGGAGGCCGGCTGAAAAGGTGGCGTGTTGTTGTGTTGGAGGTCGGCTGAAAAGGTGGCGTGTTGTTGTGTTACAGGTCAGCTGAAAAGGTGGCGTGTTGTTGTGTTGGAGGCCGGCTGAAAAGGTGGCGTGTTGTTGTGTTGGAGGCCGGCTGAAAAGGTGGCGTGTTGTTGTGTTGGAGGCCGGCTGAAAAGGTGGCGTGTTGTTGTGTTGGAGGCCGGCTGAAAAGGTGGCGTGTTGTTGTGTTGTTGGCCGGCTGAAAAGGTGGCGTGTTGTTGTGTTGGAGGCCAGCTGAAAAGGTGGCGTGTTGTTGTGTTGGAGGCCAGCTGAAAAGGTGGCGTGTTGTTGTGTTGGAGGCCAGCTGAAAAGGTGGCGTGTTGTTGTGTTGGAGGCCGGCTGAAAAGGTGGCGTGTTGTTGTGTTGGAGGTCGGCTGAAAAGGTGGCGTGTTGTTGTGTTGGAGGCCGGCTGAAAAGGTGGCGTGTTGTTGTGTTGGAGGCCAGCTGAAAAGGTGGCGTGTTGTTGTGTTGGAGGCCGGCTGAAAAGGTGGCGTGTTGTTGTGTTGGAGGCCGGCTGAAAAGGTGGCGTGTTGTTGGCGTGATGTTTGCAGCTGGAGCAGTTTTCTGTTTTTCTAACTTGCCTTTCTGACACATCAGCGAACTGCCACACAAACACAGAGCTGATTGGGACCATGAGCACATTTCAAGCATCCTGACAGACTTCAGGGTTAAGATGTTCTGAATTAGATTTGAATTACAACCACTAAATGCCGCTGTCAAAGCAAATTACAGCTGACACTGCCCATGTGTGCTCGGCTGGCTCAGAGCTGCAACAAAGAAATACTCCAAAGAGTGGCCCCAGAAGTTGTCACAGTGCAAAGGGGAATAAGAGCATTTCTCAGCCCCCAAAGCTGATCACACTGCGTCTGCAGCTCAGAGCGCTGGGAGGTGTCTCTGTGCAGATCCACAGCAGTTTGTTGTTCCCTTTAAAGCCTCCATCAGTCCGTCAGCACAGATCAGAGCTCACTGATGGAGGACCTAAATCTGCCCCAGGGGCCGCAGATGTTTAAGCTCACTCTTCCTGACAGAGTAATTGCCCGCGGAGCCGAGCTATCCTTAAACAACGCTCAGCGGCACGAGAAAAATGAGCGGACGATGAAATAAATGAAAATTCTTGTGTGAAATGGTGAAAATAAACAGCCCGTCTGAAGTGGCACCAACAGTCCACAGAGAGGGGCTCTGGGCTTTCTCAGGGGTCCGGACCTTCAGGGCTGACATGGCGCTGAGGTCGGCCGCCCCGCCCTCCTCTCCGACAGCTCAGGTGTGAAACTTTCACCCTCCTCCTCACATCAGATGTGTTTGGGTCCAGTTTGCGGGGGACAGGAAGCTCAGCGGCTCAGATTTAAAGCAGCCGAAGCTCCATCAGATTAAGCACAGACACTTTAGCGTTCATCCAGCTGTTAAGCAGCTGTTTTTATTAAGCTGTGATTCCTGCTGACCATCAACACAAGTGCAGTTCCACCTCAGGAACCTCAGGGGTTTGAACCCCCACCTCCTCTGTTTCCACCACTGGAACCAGGAACCAACCAGAGCTACATATTTACCCCAGAAAACAGCTCAGGAACCTCCATCTTTCTGGCTCTGATGGACAGTAGGAGAGAGACAGCTGAACTTATCTATGAAAACAGATGAAACCAACAGGTTGGTCAGACTACAAGCCTGTCCTAAAGACATAAAGACCTGGATGACTCAGAACTTTCTGCTTCTAAATTCAGACAAAACTGAAGTTGTTCTCTTTGGACCTGAGCGCTTCAGGGAGAAATTGTCCTGTTATATAATTACTCTAGATGGTATTTCCTTGGCTTCTAGTTCTACAGTGAGGAACCTTGGAGTTATTTCTGACCAGGATCTGTCCTCTGACTCTCATATAAAACAGGTTTCTGCCTTCTTTCACCTTAGTAATAAATCAGGACCATCCTGTCTCAGGGTGATGCAGAGAAACTGCTCCATGCATCTGTTCCTTCAGGACTGAACTACTGTAATTCCTTATTATTGTTCTGTCCCACAGATTCTCTGAAAAGCCTCCAGCTGATCCAAAACCCTGCAGCTGATCCAAAACCCTGCAGCCAGAGTTCTGATGAGATCTAACAGCAGAGATCAAGTTTCTCCAGTTTTAGCTTCTCTTCATTGGCTCCCTGTTAGATTCAGAATAGAATCTAAGATTCTTCTCCTCACATATAAAGCTCTTAATGACCGAGCTCCATCACATCTTAAAGATCTCACAGTTGGATATTTCCCCACAGAGCACTTTGCTCTCAGGCTGCAGGTTTCCTTGTTGTTCCCAGAGTTTCTAAAAGCAGGATGGGAGGCAGAGCCTTCAGTTATCAGGCCCCTAAAAGCAGAATGGGAGGCAGAGCCTTCAGTTATCAGGCCCCTAAAAGCAGAATGGGAGGCAGAGCCTTCAGTTATCAGGCCCCTAAAAGCAGAATGGGAGGCAGAGCCTTCAGTTATCAGGCCCCTAAAAGCAGAATGGGAGGCAGAGCCTTCAGTTATCAGGCCCCTAAAAGCAGAATGGGGGGCAGAGCCTTCAGTTATCAGGCCCCTAAAAGCAGAATGGGAGGCAGAGCCTTCAGTTATCAGGCCCCTAAAAGCAGAATGGGAGGCAGAGCCTTCAGTTATCAGGCCCCTAAAAGCAGAATGGGAGGCAGAGCCTTCAGTTATCAGGCCCCTAAAAGCAGAATGGGAGGCAGAGCCTTCAGTTATCAGGCCCCTAAAAGCAGAATGGGAGGCAGAGCCTTCAGTTATCAGGCCCCTAAAAGCAGAATGGGAGGCAGAGCCTTCAGTTATCAGGCCCCTAAAAGCAGAATGGGGGGCAGAGCCTTCAGTTATCAGGCCCCTAAAAGCAGAATGGGGGGCAGAGCCTTCAGTTATCAGGCCCCTAAAAGCAGAATGGGAGGCAGAGCCTTCAGTTATCAGGCCCCTAAAAGCAGAATGGGAGGCAGAGCCTTCAGTTATCAGGCCCCTAAAAGCAGAATGGGAGGCAGAGCCTTCAGTTATCAGGCCCCTAAAAGCAGAATGGGAGGCAGAGCCTTCAGTTATCAGGCCCCTAAAAGCAGAATGGGAGGCAGAGCCTTCAGTTATCAGGCCCCTAAAAGCAGAATGGGAGGCAGAGCCTTCAGTTATCAGGCCCCTAAAAGCAGAATGGGAGGCAGAGCCTTCAGTTATCAGGCCCCTAAAAGCAGAATGGGAGGCAGAGCCTTCAGTTATCAGGCCCCTAAAAGCAGAATGGGAGGCAGAGCCTTCAGTTATCAGGCCCCTAAAAGCAGAATGGGAGGCAGAGCCTTCAGTTATCAGGCCCCTAAAAGCAGAATGGGAGGCAGAGCCTTCAGTTATCAGGCCCCTAAAAGCAGAATGGGAGGCAGAGCCATCCAGAATAATCCAGTTTGTCTGAATTCTGAGTCATCCAGGTCTTTATGTCTTTAAGACAGGCTTGTAGTCTGACCAACCTGTTGGTTTCATATGGTTTCATAGATAAGTACAGCTGAGTATCATCAGCATAGCAATGGAAATTTATGCCATGCTGTCTGATAATGTTACCTAATGGAAGCATGGATGAAGTAAAAAGAATCGGTCCAAGCACAGAACCCTGAGGAACTCCATGACTTACTCTGGTGTGTGAGGAAGATTCTTCATTTACAAGAACAAACTGGAATATATCAGATAAATATGATTTAAACCAGCCTAATGCAGTTCCTTTAATCCCAATAACATGTTCAACAGGATGTTCCTGTTTTACAGCTTTGGGTTGCCATGTCAACAAAAATATGAAGAATTTGCACTCAGTAGCTTCTGAGGCAGGATATTTCAGAACATCAGATCATACTCTATCTAACCTGAGAGCTCAGACTAACACACGGTTCTATTCTCAGATACTTGCATTTCCCTGCTTTTCAGCTGGTTCTGATCCACCTTGTAGGAACAAAGTCATCATGAGTCCTGTGATGAACTGGAGAGGAACTCTGAAGTAACAACTAGCCATCATCACGCATTAGCTTCATGAACTCTGGACTTCTGTCGCTCCTCTTGGTTTCTGTTCTTAGAAACCAGCACGAGGAGCTGTTTGTTAAACAGATTTCCAGATGCAGGGTTCTGATGCTGCGTTCAGAAACAAATGGGAAAGTCTTCAGATATCCGAGGTGCAGTGAATGCAGCATGTGAAGCTGTGGGTGGAGTTAGGATGAGCTGGTTCTGGGGTTCCCTCAGACACCCAAAACTGTGTGAAACACAGAAAAAGAGTTGTTTCATGACAGAAAACGTGCCCTTTAATCTCGTTGGTGCTGTCAAATCCACTCTGAGTTCTGTTAAAGGTCCTTAGCTGAGCCTGCAGCTTCTGCACATTCTGGTTTTAAGCTGTTGACCTGACTGCCTTTTGGGGGGGGGCAGCTGATGTGACGGCTGTGTGGCCTTAACGCAGCCCCTCCTCTGAACCTTCAGATCTGCTGTTGGAGCTCGTTTACGTTTTGTTTATGATGGAGAATAAAATGTTAAATCACCCACCTCTCTGCCAAAAGAAACTTCAGAATGTTTTCAGAAACAGAATTAATGTCTTTACGTCATGTTCGACAGGAGTATTATTGTTTGCTCTCAGATATCGTGGCGGTTTCCTCGTGTTTACGATGGCTCTCATGAGCTCTGATGTAATCGGACTCTAAAAAGCAGCTCCAGCAACACCTCGTTAGCTGCTCAGGTACAGTAGCTCTGCTGTTGCTTTAGCCCCCCGAACCCCTCCAGGTGCCCGTTTGGTGACGCACGCCCGACCCCCTCCACCCCCCCAGGACGCAGCAGCCTCCAGTGACCTGCCATCGGTATGCATTACATGCAGCAAGTGTAAATTAGGTTAGTGAGTAATATCCACAGGGTGGGGGGGCTGAGGCTCTGCAGTCACAGTGCTGTGAGCCTCAGGGTGGGATTAGAGCTGTAAACAGCTTCATTAAACACGGTGGTGTGAGTGGGCTTCTTCAGCAGCGTCCCAGCTTTCAGCTCTGATGCAGCAGGAAGATGTTTCACCAACCAGCAGCCTGAAGTCAAAGTTCACCAACCACCAACTCTGACATCTGTCAAACATCTGGCTTTTCTAAGAAGAAGGAACACTGGACCAAAGGCAGCAGCAGCAGGTGTGAACGCTCACCTGGAGAATCCTGGATGCTAACGCAGCTAGCACAACGAAGACACGGATTCATGTCTTTATGCTGTGATGTCACTGATTCAACCCAACCTGAAGGTCTCAAAGGTGAACCGAGTAACCGAGTAAGGTAACCCAGCTGTCCAACATCGGCTTATATAACGGGCTTTACTCACCAGATCGGAACAGATGATCAGATCATAAACTGTGGAGCAGGAAACTGTTACAGGAGCATCTGTCTTACAGAACAGCCTCAGCACCATGATGTTGGCCATCAGTGGCTCATCGTGTTGATGAGATGAGCAGAGAGACAACAAGTGACCGAGACCCGCAGACAGGTATAACAGAGACCCGCAGACGGGTATAACAGAGACCCGCAGACGGGTATAACAGAGACCCGCAGACGGGTACAACCGAGACCCGCAGACGGGTACAACCGAGACCCGCAGACGGGTACAACCGAGACCAGAAGACGGGTACAACCGAGACCAGGGGACAGACCAGGAGCTGAGACTCAGAAACACGGAGCTGAGACTCAGGAACACGGAGCTGAGACTCAGAAACACGGAGCTGAGACTCAGAAACACGGAGCTGAGACTCAGAAACATGGAGCTGAGACTCAGAAACACGGAGCTGAGACTCAGAAACACGGAGCTGAGACTCAGAAACACGGAGCCGAGACTCTGAAACACGGAGCCGAGACTCTGAAACACGGAGCCGAGACTCTGAAACACGGAGCCGAGACTCTGAAACACGGAGCTGAGACTCTGAAACAAGGAGCTGAGACTCTGAAACACGGAGCTGAGACTCTGAAACAAGGAGCTGAGACTCTGAAACACGGAGCTGAGACTCTGAAACACGGAGCTGCTGATTGTAAACCAAACTCTGGCCCGAGCTGTACCATCTTCTTGTGTGGTGCTGACATTCTGCGGCTTCATCCGGGACAGATGACCGTCACGTGCACAGATGCCACAGCTCCAGCAACAAACCAAACCCTGAGCAGTCCCTGTGTGAGCGGCTGCTTGTGCACGTGCAGCAGGGCGAAACTCTGCTAATAACAGTGAAATATTAGACTGTTTCTTTCAAGAGCTGCGTGTGTCATTCTGGGCTCTGTCCTACAAATGGGAGCTGAGGTTGTTCACCGCAGCCTGGCTCAGGAACTGACGGCCCAAATGGAAGCCAGCCTTACCGAAACGCCACGTTGTTGAAAAGGAAAATACCAGAGCGTAGTTTTGCATATCAGATTATCATCAAGTAGCACTCGATCCTCTGGTATTTTGTCAAAGATTTTGGTATTAAATCTCCGCTTCAAAGTGGCTAATTACACTAAGTCCTGATTTCACGGCCACAGCTGCAGCTTATTACCAATCACAACACGGCTGCGGGAGGAGGCGCCGCGGCGCATCTCTGCTGGTATCGATGTCACAGAAACATCTGGACAGATAACTTCATCTCAGCTTCATTAGCCTCAGACGCCACCACAGGCAGCATCCAGATTCCAGAGGTTTATCTTCAGGGCGCACGGCGGAGCGCACTCCTCCTCCTCCGCCTTTGGTTTACTGCAGGACCTGAAGGCCCAGCTGATCTGAAACAAGCCGACAGCAAACGGTCCAGCAGGAGCTCTGTTTCCAGGTAGATGAGGGCATTAACAACTCAGCTGCTGTTCCGGGCTGATGTTCCGGGAACATGTTCCGGGCTGCTGTTCCGGGCCGATGTTCCGGGCCGATGTTCCGGGCCGACGTTCCGGGCCGATGTTCCGGGCTGATGTTCCGGGCTGATGTTCCGGGCCGATGTTCCGGGCCGATGTTCCGGGCTGATGTTCCGGGCCGATGTTCCGGGCCGATGTTCCGGGCCGATGTTCCGGGCTGATGTTCCGGGCCGATGTTCCGGGCCGACGTTCCGGGAACATGTTCCGGGCTGATGTTCCGGGCTGATGTTCCGGGCCGATGTTCCGGGCCGACGTTCCGGGAACATGTTCCGGGCTGATGTTCCGGGCCGATGTTCCGGGCCGATGTTCCGGGCTGCTGTTCCGGGCTGCTGTTCCAGGAACATGTTCCAGGCTGCTGTTCCGGGCTGATGTTCCGGGCCGATGTTCCGGGCCGACGTTCCGGGAACATGTTCCGGGCTGATGTTCCGGGCTGATGTTCCGGGCCGATGTTCCGGGCCGATGTTCCGGGCTGCTGTTCCAGGAACATGTTCCAGGCTGCTGTTCCGGGCCGATGTTCCGGGCTGATGTTCCGGGCTGCTGTTCCGGGCTGATGTTCCGGGCTGATGTTCCGGGCCGATGTTCCGGGCCGATGTTCCGGGCCGATGTTCCGGGCTGATGTTCCGGGCCGATGTTCCGGGCCGATGTTCCGGGCCGATGTTCCGGGCTGATGTTCCGGGCTGATGTTCCGGGCTGATGTTCCGGGAACATGTTCTGGGCTGACGTTCCGGGCTCATGTTCCAGGCTGATGTTCCGGGCTGATGTTCCAGGCTGATGTTCCGGGAACATGTTCTGGGCTCATGGGTCAACCAGGTCCTGATCTCAGGGTAAACATAAGATGATCAGATCCAAACAGATACCCGACCCGCGGTCCCACACAGCTTAATAATGCTCTTCTTTCTGAGCTTTGGGCACAATCAGGCTCATGCTTTGGTATCCAGTTCCAAATGATTGATAATCACAGGCCGACAGAGTGGAAATATTCAGCTCAGACGGAGCCTCACTCAGGGGAAACGCTGCTTTTTATTCTCTGTCTAAGATCATCTGAAGCATCTTCTTTAAAATCAGATAAACTGAGGGTTTAAAGTGAATAAACTGTAGTCACCACAGGGGGCGCTATAGGCTGCACTGTCAGTGGCTGTAATTCAGTAGAGTAAGTAGTCCTAACAGGAAACAAACCTGGAGGAGGAAAAAACAACAACTGTGGTGGACATCAGCAAGAGAAAAATGGAGAGCTTCTTCTTCAGGAATGACTTATCTCTGGGAATCTTGGGATACGATTCCCAGGATAAAAAGTCCAACACATTATCCGTCTCCTTCCTGTTAGATTTCTGTCTCGATTATAAATTCTTTCTGCTCTTCAGCCTCAGATTGATCCAATTTCTGAGCTGGAAGTCGCCACTGATTCCTGAATCGATTCAATCTGAAATCAGAAGGTCGGGATTTATTATGGATCCGATTCAAATCATTCAGAACCACAACTAATTTGGCTATAAGAGATTTTCAGCAAAGTAATTTAAATAATAATTAAATGTTGATCACCTGCTGGCTGGCTGTAACCTGCCTGCAGTGCACGTTCCTCCCAACACGTGCACGAGTCTCTCAGCAGAGACCCGAACGATTCCAAACACATGATGCAGTTGAATGGCGTTTGACCCAGCTCGACCCAATCAGAGCTCAGAGTCCTGCTCACTGTTCCCTGATCAGTTTGGTCAGAGGTGTGCCACGCCGATCAATCGGCGAATACATTGATCATCAGGTGAGTATTTCATATATCAGAGCCCAGAGTGGAACATCCATCTAACCCACCCTGCCCCAACCCTTCAATCGAGCTGATCTGCACGTTAAAGATATTATTGATCTGATGGTTTTAGATCTGTCCTGATCTGTGGAACCAGAGGCCTTTCATCCCCAGAGGTCAGCCGGTCCGGTTCCATCGCGGTTCCCCAGAGGTGAGCCGGTCCGGTTCCGTCGCGGTTCCCCAGAGGTCAGCCGGTCCGGTTCCATCACGGTTCCCCAGAGGTCAGCCGGTTCGGTTCCATCACGGTTCCCCAGAAGTGAGCCGGTCCGGTTCCATCACGGTTCCCCAGAGGTCAGCCGGTTCGGTTCCATCACGGTTCCCCAGAGGTCAGCCGGTCCGGTTCCATAACGGTTCCCCAGAGGTCAGCCGGTCCGGTTCCGTCGCGGTTCCCCAGAGGTCAGCCGGTCCGGTTCCGTCGCGGTTCCCCAGAGCTCAGCCGGTCCGGTTCCGTCGCGGTTCCCCAGAGCTCAGCCGGTCCGGTTCCGTCGCGGTTCCCCAGAGCTCAGCCGGTCCGGTTCCATCGCGGTTCCCCAGAGGTGAGCCGGTCCGGTTCCATCACGGTTCCCCAGAGGTCAGCCGGTCCGGTTCCATCGCGGTTCCCCAGAGGTCAGCCGGTCCGGTTCCATAACGGTTCCCCAGAGGTCAGCCGGTCCGGTTCCATCACGGTTCCCCAGAGGTCAGCCGGTTCGGTTCCATCACGGTTCCCCAGAGGTCAGCCGGTCCGGTTCCATAACGGTTCCCCAGAGGTGAGCCGGTCCGGTTCCATCAAGGTTCCCCAGAGGTCAGCCGGTTCGGTTCCATCACGGTTCCCCAGAGCTCAGCCGGTCCGGTTCCGTCACGGTTCCCCAGAGGTCAGCCGGTTCGGTTCCATCACGGTTCCCCAGAGGTCAGCCGGTCCGGTTCCATCACGGTTCCCCAGAGGTCAGCCGGTCCGGTTCCATAACGGTTCCCCAGAGCTCAGCCGGTCCGGTTCCATCACGGTTCCCCAGAGGTCAGCCGGTTCGGTTCCATCACGGTTCCCCAGAGGTCAGCCGGTCCGGTTCCATAACGGTTCCCCAGAGGTCAGCCGGTCCGGTTCCATCACGGTTCCCCAGAGGTCAGCCGGTTCGGTTCCATCACGGTTCCCCAGAGCTCAGCCGGTCCGGTTCCGTCACGGTTCCCCAGAGGTGAGCCGGTCCGGTTCCGTCACGGTTCCCCAGAGGTCAGCCGGTCCGGTTCCGTCACGGTTCCCCAGAGGTCAGCCGGTCCGGTTCCGTCACGGTTCCCCAGAGGTCAGCCGGTCCGGTTCCGTCACGGTTCCCCAGAGGTCAGCCGGTTCGGTTCCATCACGGTTCCCCAGAAGTGAGCCGGTCCGGTTCCATCACGGTTCCCCAGAGGTCAGCCGGTCCGGTTCCATCACGGTTCCCCAGAGGTCAGCCGGTCCGGTTCCATCACGGTTCCCCAGAGGTCAGCCGGTCCGGTTCCATAACGGTTCCCCAGAGGTCAGCCGGTCCGGTTCCGTCACGGTTCCCCAGAGCTCAGCCGGTCCGGTTCCGTCACGGTTCCCCAGAGCTCAGCCGGTCCGGTTCCGTCACGGTTCCCCAGAGCTCAGCCGGTCCGGTTCCATCGCGGTTCCCCAGAGCTCAGCCGGTCCGGTTCCATCACGGTTCCCCAGAGGTCAGCCGGTCCGGTTCCATCACGGTTCCCCAGAGGTCAGCCGGTTCGGTTCCATCACGGTTCCCCAGAGGTCAGCCGGTCCGGTTCCGTCACGGTTCCCCAGAGCTCAGCCGGTCCGGTTCCGTCACGGTTCCCCAGAGGTCAGCCGGTTCGGTTCCATCACGGTTCCCCAGAAGTGAGCCGGTCCGGTTCCATCACGGTTCCCCAGAGGTCAGCCGGTCCGGTTCCATCACGGTTCCCCAGAGGTCAGCCGGTCCGGTTCCATAACGGTTCCCCAGAGGTCAGCCGGTCCGGTTCCGTCACGGTTCCCCAGAGCTCAGCCGGTCCGGTTCCGTCGCGGTTCCCCAGAGCTCAGCCGGTCCGGTTCCGTCGCGGTTCCCCAGAGCTCAGCCGGTCCGGTTCCATCGCGGTTCCCCAGAGCTCAGCCGGTCCGGTTCCATCACGGTTCCCCAGAGGTCAGCCGGTCCGGTTCCATCACGGTTCCCCAGAGGTCAGCCGGTTCGGTTCCATCACGGTTCCCCAGAGGTCAGCCGGTCCGGTTCCATCACGGATCCCCAGAGGTCAGCCGGTCCGGTTCCATCACGGTTCCCCAGAGGTCAGCCGGTCCGGTTCCATCACGGTTCCCCAGAGGTCAGCCGGTCCGGTTCCATCACGGTTCCCCAGAGGTCAGCCGGTCCGGTTCCATCACGGTTCCCCAGAGGTCAGCCGGTCCGGTTCCATCACGGTTCCCCAGAGGTCAGCCGGTCCGGTTCCATCAAGGTTCCCCAGAGGTCAGCCGGATTCTGACTTCATTGATTCTTCTGTTATTGATTCTTTTGTTATTGATGGATTCTGACTTCATTGATTCTTCTGTTATTGATTCTTTTGATGTTATCGATGGATTCTGACTCTGAATCTTCTGACATTAGTGATGGATTCTGTCTGACATCATGAGTCCATAACATGAAAGTCACATTTTATTTCCTTGTTTGGGTAAATCGCCCAATTAGATGAAAGTGAGCCTGCGGCGCAGAGTGAGCACTCGGGTCTTCTTCCTTCATCATCAGCTGCTCCATCATCCAACATAATATCATACTTCTGCTCTGTGATTCACCCCCTCCAGTTCGGCCAGGCTCATATTTAAAGTCACTCTGATTTAGTCCCCCCTCCCACCGATGGTATATTTCTCATTTAGGTTAAATCAAAGGGATGTGGTGCGGGGCCTAACCGCCACTCATTACAATCATGGAGCATACAGGGAGCAATTTACCTGTGCAGACGAGGTGATGCTGGATGGATGCTACACTGACCCCCCCCCAGCAGTCTGTCAGCCCTACACTGACCCCCCCCCCCAGCAGTCTGTCAGCCCTACACTGACCCCCCCCCAGCAGTCTGTCAGCCCTACACTGACCCCCCCCCAGCAGTCTGTCAGCCCTACACTGACCCCCCCCCAGCAGTCTGTCAGCCCTACACTGACCCCCCCCCAGCAGTCTGTCAGCCCTACACTGACCCCCCCCCAGCAGTCTGTCAGCCCTACACTGACCCCCCCCCAGCAGTCTGTCAGCCCTACACTGACCCCCCCCCAGCAGTCTGTCAGCCCTACACTGACCCCCCCCCAGCAGTCTGACCCTTCAGCTTACAGTCTGCACACATCACAGCACCAATCGGTTTCCTTTAAACTGAGCTTCATTCAACAGGAAACATCTCAGGGTTCCTGGAAAAGGCACCAGAGGAGACCTCTGCTATTCCCCAGGCCTGGAAAAGCCAGCAATGGAACTCTGTCATTTTCCAGGCCCGGAGAAGTCGTGAAAGGACCAGTTTTCCAGGCCTGGAGAAGTCGTGAAAGGACCAGTTTTCCAGGCCTGGAGAAGTCGTGAAAGGACCAGTTTTCCAGGCCTGGAGAAGTCGTGAAAGGACCAGTTTTCCAGGCCTGGAGAAGTCGTGAAAGGACAGTTTTCCAGGCCCGGAGAAGTCGTGAAAGGACCAGTTTTCCAGGCCCGGAGAAGTCGTGAAAGGACAGTTTTCCAGGCCCGGAGAAGTCGTGAAAGGACAGTTTTCCAGGCCCGGAGAAGTCGTGAAAGGACCAGTTTTCCAGGCCTGGAGAAGTCGTGAAAGGACAGTTTTCCAGGCCCGGAGAAGTCGTGAAAGGACAGTTTTCCAGGCCTGGAGAAGTGACAGAGAGGCTCTAATTTGTTCAGTTCATTCAAAACAGATTTGTCGGATCCCCAGAACTAAACTTTGAGGGAAATTTATGAAGAAAATCCACAAACATTGTTTTTAGTCATTTTGTGTTGGAACTATTTTCTGTGCACGTATCAGTCCGCAGTAAGCAGGCAGGGTGCTGCATCACCCCCTAGTGGTGGAATAATATAACTGCAGGACTGTTTCAGCATTTCAGAAACTAGTCGCTGCCACAGGATAAGAACCACGACTCGTGTCCATGTGCGGCGCTCCCTGTAGCTGTGGGCCGGGCCGGGCCGGGCCGGGTCAGGTCCAGGTCCAGTCCCAGTCCCCGGGGGCCTGTACAGCTGCTGCTCAGACGGAGCCAATAAAGTGGTTGCTGCTGACGAGCCTCAGGGCCTGAGAGGGCGCCACTTCCTGTCAGGGGGACCGGCCCGACAGGTCCACTGCGTCTGTCCCGGGTCGGATCCACGCCGGGACGGGTCTGTCCTGCCAGCACCTGATAAATGGGCGGTTAGTCACATGACCTTCACAGACGGCTGAGCATACGGAACTTTATTGAGATACACGAGGCTACAATTAGAAACAAAGAACAGAAAAACCCAGAAGAACAAATTAAAGGTATCTGTGATCCATAAGGTGCGGCACGCTGTTACAGTATGGCGAGGAGTCCACTTCCGGTTCTGTCCCGTGCGGCGGGTCGTGGTAGCCCAGGGTTCCCGCACTGAGCCCGGTTCGGCGCCACTCCACTGGTGTTCTGC
>JAVGWW010000017.1:34122262-34167262 GCA_036924055.1 Leuresthes tenuis
CCCCTAAAAGCAGAATGGGAGGCAGAGCCTTCAGTTATCAGGCCCCTAAAAGCAGAATGGGAGGCAGAGCCTTCAGTTATCAGGCCCCTAAAAGCAGAATGGGAGGCAGAGCCTTCAGTTATCAGGCCCCTAAAAGCAGAATGGGAGGCAGAGCCTTCAGTTATCAGGCCCCTAAAAGCAGAATGGGAGGCAGAGCCTTCAGTTATCAGGCCCCTAAAAGCAGAATGGGAGGCATAATCTCAATTCTTACAAAAAGGAAATTACACATAACAGTACAAATCTTCAGTTTTATTTATCAGCTCAGTATTTAAATTTCCCAGAAGGAACCTCCCAAAGGGATTAATAAAGTATTTTCCAATCCAAGCAGTTTTCTTACAGAAAAAAAAAAAACTTCCAGAGCAAAACAGTTTCAAACAGGTGGCAGGTTGGTGTCCAACTCCATCCCACACCCTGAGGATACTGTTCACTCAGCAGTTTCCCTTCAGACACATCGTGCTTTCTGCAGTATTAAGCTGCAGTAACACTGAGATTACAAGACCGTCACTTCCAGGTGAATTAGATCCAAATGCATGCTCTGATCAGTCCTGAAATCACTGAGAAGTGAAAAAGATCCAGAACCAGGACTTACCTCAGAGTCCATGCCTTGCATCTCGTTCTTCTCCAGCTGAAACTGCACAAAGTCGTCGATGACGTGGAACAGCTCGGGCGAGATGGCCTTGAAGTACTTGTGGTAGTCGTACTTCACAGCCAGGGAGGCAAAGATGGTGTTGTTGACCAGAGCCGAGCGCAGGTCGGTCAGAACCCCGGGGGAGTGCTGTCGCGGGTCTTCGTAAAGGTGCTTTGTTATGAGGTAGTCTAGGATTGCATCGCCCAGGAACTCCAGCCGCTGGTAACAATCTGAGGAGAGAGTCCACAGCTCAGAGCCTTTCAAGCATGTCAGCTGATACAGCTACAGGTGGTTCTGGAGTCAAACAGAGACAGCCGGCTCTAAGTTGGACCAGAGCCAGTCAGCTGGAAGCCCCCTCACCTGTGATGGTGTTGTAATGGTAGGAGGCGTGGGTGAAGGCCTGCAGCAGGTAGGCCTTGTTCTGAAAGGTGTAGTTGATCTTCTTTTCAAAGTTCTCAAAGCCGGAGATGAGGTGGTGGAGCGTTCGCGCTGCGTCTGGATGGTCCAGCATGCAGCGGGGCGGGATCTTCAGCCAACCGTAGCTCAGGTCCACAGGTGAGGTGTGACGGCTCAGACTGCCTCTCTCCAACGGCAACACCTGCAGTCAGCAGAGACACACCTGTAGAGGTACACACTGAATCTATGTGCTGTGAACAGCCAGGTAACCGCACCTGGTTTAAAACTGGTCTACACCTGGTTTAAACCTGGTCTACACCTGGACCACACCTGGTTTAAAACTGGTCTACACCTGGTTTAAACCTGGACCACACCTGGTTTAAACCTGGTTTAAAACTGGTCTACACCTGGTTTAAACCTGGTCTACACCTGGACCACACCTGGTTTAAAACTGGTCTACACCTGGACTACACCTGGTTTAGAACTGGTCTACACCTGGTTTAAAACTGGTCTACACCTGGTTTAAAACTGGTCTACAACCTGGTGTAAACTGGTCTACACCTGGTTTAAAACTGGTCTACACCTGGTTTAAAACTGGTCTACACCTGTACTACACCTGGTTTAAAACTGGTCTACACCTGGTCTACACCTGGTTTAGAACTGGTCTACACCTGGTTTAAAACTGGTCTACACCTGGTTTAAAACTGGTCTACAACCTGGTGTAAACTGGTCTACACCTGGACCACACCTGGTTTAAAACCTGGTGTAAACTTGGTCTACACCTGTACTACACCTGGTTTAAAACTGGTCTACACCTGGTCTACACCTGGTTTAAAACCTGGTGTAAACTTGGTCTATACCCGGCCACACCTGGTTTAAAACTGGTCTACACCTGGTTTAAAACTGGTCTACACCTGGTTTAAAACTGGTCTACACCTGGTTTAAAACTGGTCTACACCTGGTCTACACCTGGTCTACACCTGGATCAGCGTCACACTTTGGGTTTTCCTGGGTGAAAAACCTGCAGAGCCGACCCGGCTGCAGTGTGATAAAAGTCCTGCTGAGCAGCAGGCTGTTGGGTCGGTTCTCACCTTGAGGCCCAGAGAGCAGAGGAACATCTGGGCGGCCCTCTCCCCGCAGCTGGTCAGGTAGCAGCCAAGCAGCGCCTCCACGCAGTCTGCGATGCTCTTGTCAGCGATGCACTGCTCCGTGTGCAGGTCGTAGGAGATGGACTGCTTGCCGAGCTCGGCGCCGCAGTTCTCCTCCGACGGGTTCCAGAAGCCAACCACAAAGTCATCCTCCTCCCCCGCCTTGCTGGGGTCCAGGTAGCACATGGCGTCCCACGAGCTGTAGTCGAACTCTTCGGCCGCTGGCGCGCTGGGCGCCGGCTCTGCCGGGTAGTGGGCTGTGGCGGCGTGGGGGGGCTTCTTGGGGGCCTTCCATTCATAGGGCGACTCCACGGTGGGGGAGGGGCCTGAGCTAAGGGAGGGGGGGAAGCTGCTCAGAGAGATCTTCTTCCCAAACGCTCCGGATCCCAGCAGCATGTTGTCGATGAAGCGGATGTGCTCCTTGTAGTACTCCAGGTCGTCCTCCATATTGACCTCGTCCTTCGGCTCGTCCTTCAACATCAGCTCGTCTTCGTCCACATCCTCGCCCTCCTCAACCTCGTCCTCGTCATCAAAGTCGTTCCCCGATCTCCCGTTGGACAGCAGCTCCTCTCTGGCCTGGATGGACACAAACAGGAGGACCACATGTAACAGGCCGGGCTCATGAAAAGTTACTGCACGCCGAGCCATTTGGCGTGTTCTTACGACTCTTTTTTTATACTTTTGGGTGTCCTTTCCCCGTCGCCATGAGAAGCTGCTCTGATATCTGAGTTTAAATGATAACAAGATACTACATCAGCCACCTGAAACCATCTGTGGTCCCGCCCAAAACCAAACAAATGCTGGAGGGACATTTGAAGTTTCCTCTGCGCTCCCAGAGAGAACAGAGGGTACAGAAAATAGACAAATCTTATTAACAGCAACCAGAAGCCCCATCAAGTATCTGGGTCCAAAATGTCTGGGACCATATGGAGAGGATTACAGACATTTAGGCCTTCAGAAGTTTGAAAATGCTGCTTCTAATTAGAGTGAATAAGAACAGTGTGTGGTGCTGTATGATCAAGGCTGTGTTACATGATGTTCAAATGGAAACAGCATAAAGTCTCTGAGGTTCTGTTCTGCATTCAGCCTGAGAGGAAGCTGAAGGGTGGAGTCATCGTCTCAGACGGAGCTGCTCATCCTCTGCTGTACAGACTCCAACAACCAGCCTCCCTGACCTGGTCTCAGAAGGACCACTCGGTTCCAAAGAAACACAGAACTATCATCTGCATCTTCAGATTCCACCAGAAACAAGTCAAATCAAATCAAATCAAATCAAATCAGAAGGCAGCAGCAGCCTTTCAGCACCTGGAGGTAAAAGCTGCGACTGTAACGTCCAACAGACCATAAACTCAGACTGTGATGTTCAGAGTGGCTTCAGTCATAACCTGGACTTCTGAATCTGTTGGAACAAACATGATCCATCAAAAATAATTAAAAATACACTTTATGTGGTTCTGAAAGATCTCTCTGAAGTCCCAGAGGACGGTTTCATCATTATCCGAGTCCAAAATCATACTATTTACTATTTACATTGAATTTACCAGACATACAGCGATTTGGATGAGATTTGGGCTGTGATGGAGCCCAAAAACATCGAGATAAATGTCTGTTTGTTGCTCTGTCTCTGACCCGTTTGTGTGAAGCCAGTCTGAACAACCCTCACTCTGATGATATGACATCATCTGCAGAGGAGAACTCAGGTGACCACCACAGTAGAACTGGATCCATTCATGCAGAAACAGCAGCACCAACCTCCTCTGACTCCACTTTGTCAGCGCCGCTCTTGTCCTGGTTCACCACGTATCCTGGGGGCAGCCAGTTGACGGGCGGGTCGAAGATGGATACCACCATCCTGCTGGGAAGCCCTTTCTTCTTCCCCAGACGGTACAGGTTACAGTTGCTCACCTGGACAGGTAGAACATCAGAACACCGACAGAACCTGCAATCTGGCATGTTCTGAAATCTCAAGCCCCACCTCGTAATTTTCAAGACACACGAACAACTTTATCTTTTAAATATGATCCACGAGGGTAAAAAGTTAATCATTTATAATGGAGGCTGAAGCTCTCGGGTGGTTTAGTTCAGTGGTTCCCAACTGGTCCGGCTTCAGGACCCACCATCATTTAGAGAAGCTGCGACCCAGGAACATTTCTCAAGCTCAACCTTCTTTAATGTTGCAGTTTGAACCCGACATACAATAAAATATCACACGTTTAACGATAAACAAAAGCAAACAAAAGAGTGACGGCAGAGGAAAAATGCCCTTTAACACTCAAGTACCTGCATTTTAATTCAAAATCAAAAAGTGCACCGAGGTCCATATTTTATGCAGTCAGTTTAGCCTCCATCCCTCTCATATGAAAACAAACCGGAGCTTTTCTTCTATCTGTCAAATGGCCGGAGTCGATCAGCATTACAGGGCATCGCCGCCACCTACTGTTCAGGAGTGTGAACAGCATCCATTCTGAGCCCTTCACAATTAAAGAAGCTCATTTCTCCCAGTCAGAGTCTGGCCACTGAAAACGGGTCCGCAGTTGGGAACCACTGGTTTAGTTCAGTCTGAAGTATTTCAGAAGCTCAGAAACTTTAAGTTTCAGAAAGTAATCGTATAAGAACCATTTCTGCAGTAATAACTATTCAAACGGTGTCTGGTGTGAGAGGAACGAGAGGAGAATGGTGTGCTTGAAGACACTGTGGGAATAACTTCAGCTACTGAGCACCGGTTTGACCTGCAGCTCGCTTCCCTCCAACAGATGTTTTAATTTCTGTTCCCACAGAGTTACAGCAGGACTGGTTATGTCTGAGCGTCTCACCTTCTTGCTGCGCATGTAGCTGAGTCGGCCCTCGTGCGCGTCGGGGTAGGTGCAGAACAGGTACGTGGTGATGGCGTGCTTCAGGAAGGAGTCTCCCAGCATCTCCAGCCGCTCCAGGTTGAAGCCGTCGCTGGCGTTGGACAGTGTCAGCGCCTGCAGGATGAGGCCCGGGTTGGGCCCCAGGTTCTTGGGAGAGTCTCCTCCGGCGGTGAGGTCAGGGGAAGGTGCTGCGGGGGTGCAGTCTGAGGTAGCTTTGTTGGCGTGGTCTGAGGTCCTCCCAGGCGTACATTCATGGCGGGGCTGTGGAGGACTGGAGCTGGGAGGGGCCTGCACAGGTTCTGAGGTAGAGGCGTGTTTGGATTCAGGGTTCTGCGGCCCGGAGCAGCCGGGCCCGCAGCGTTGGCAATCATGTAGGTGAAGGTGCTCATCTTGGTGGCCGTGGTCAGTGACCAGGGCCGTCCCGTTAGTTAGGGTCCGTGTGCTGGAGTCGCCTCCAGGGGCTGGCGAGGAAGAGCGGCGACTGCTGGCTGCTGTGGAGGTGAAGTCAGGGCTCACGGTCTGCTGGTGCTCGCAGGGACCGTCCTCGCTGCAGGACTCGGGGCAGGAGCTGAACGTCTTGCTGTCGATGGACCTCTTCCAGCCGAAGTCCAGGTTGGGATACCTGCCACAGAAACAGAGCACACAATGATACATCCGGATAGTTTTGTACGTTGGAGGGCTTTTTGGTTTGAGCCTACGTAATGTTTCAGTGGGAAACCCACAGTCTTTGTACATGAGGCCCCTGCTCTGCAGGGGTTCTGTATGTTTAGCAAACATGTGCCAACACCTGTGATCTGCATGTGAGAAGCAGGAAGTTTCCCACCTGACAGCAGGAGGCTGAGAAAACACTGCACTTTAACCACGTGTTCAGACAATCTGTGTGTGTCCACTCCTGTGATGTCAGTTCACAAAGAAGAGCAGCAGGTGGCGCCACATCTCCAACCTGAACCGAAGAACACTTTTCCCCATCAGATGGACAGCTGAGCTGGAGCTCTGGTTGTTCTGGAACCGGTCAGCTGTTTTTCTGACAGGTTCTACACACATGAAGGCCTCAACCCACAGAATCCATCAACTCAAACAGAGACTGCAGCTCTCTGCAGGAAGTGATGTCATCAGACCGAGGAGGACCCAGACAACGAGTTTACGCTCGTTCTGAAACACACCTCACCTTGCTGGACCTTGTTGGACCCTGTTGGACCCTGTTGGACCCTGTTGGGACCCTGTTGGACCTTGTTGGACCCTGTTGGACCCTGTTGGACCCTGTTGGGACCCTGTTGGACCCTGTTGGGACCCTGTTGGACCCTGTTGGACCCTGTTGGGACCCTGCTGGACCTTGTTGGACCCTGTTGGACCCTGTTGGACCCTGTTGGGACCCTGTTGGACCCTGTTGGACCCTGTTGGGACCCTGTTGGGACCCTGTTGGACCCTGTTGGGACCCTGTTGGGACCCTGTTGGGACCCTGTTGGGACCCTGTTGGACCCTGTTGGACCCTGTTGGACCCTGTTGGACCCTGTTGGGACCCTGTTGGGACCCTGTTGGACCTTGTTGGACCTTGTTGGGACCCTGTTGGACCCTGTTGGACCCTGTTGGGACCCTGTTGGACCTTGTTGGGACCCTGTTGGACCTTGTTGGGACCCTGTTGGACCTTGTTGGGACCCTGTTGGACCCTGTTGGACCCTGTTGGGACCCTGTTGGACCTTGTTGGGACCCTGTTGGACCTTGTTGGACCCTGTTGGGACCCTGTTGGACCTTGTTGGACCCTGTTGGACCCTGTTGGACCCTGTTGGGACCCTGTTGGACCTTGTTGGACCCTGTTGGGACCCTGTTGGGACCCTGTTGGGACCCTGTTGGACCCTGTTATACCCTGTTGGACCTTGTTGGACCTTGTTGGACCCTGTTGGACCTTGTTGGACCCTGTTGGACCCTGTTGGACCCTGTTGGGACCCTGTTGGACCTTGTTGGACCCTGTTGGGACCCTGTTGGACCCTGTTGGGACCCTGTTGGGACCCTGTTGGACCCTGTTGGGACCCTGTTGGACCCTGTTGGGACCCTGTTGGGACCCTGTTGGGACCCTGTTGGACCCTGTTATACCCTGTTGGACCTTGTTGGACCTTGTTGGACCCTGTTGGACCCTGTTGGACCCTGTTGGACCCTGTTGGACCCTGTTGGACCCTGTTGGGACCCTGTTGGACCACTGCACAGTTTGTTTTCAGATGCTTCAGTAACTCTGCGTCTCTCTCTGCAGATGATCTGCTCCTGGTTAACATCACTCGCCCTGAATGTTTCCACACAACAGATGATGAAGCAGCTGGTTCTGTTTCCACGCTCTGCTCCTGCAGATCTGTCCTCGTGTCGCTGCTCAGCCAAACTTCATCAGGAAGCTTCTGGAACAGCTGTGATTGGCTCGTGTCGGCAGGTGGTCAGCAGGGAGCGCTGGGTTTGCTTTTAAATATCTTAAGATCATGTTGGTTTGATCGTAGGAAATTAAAACTGGCCCTACTGTCACGTGATGTGCGGGTAACCACCTGAAGTCCGGGGGCAGGGTCTGGGTGCCCACGCCCGCCTCGCTGGCGGTCTGGGCCCGGAGCTCCTCAGCGGTCAGCAGGCAGTGCAGGCGGTACAGGATGCTGGGCAGACACACGGCTTTCCTCCACAGGGAGGCAGGAATGGGGTGGATGGCACACAGCTCCGGAACCAGAATCTGAGCCACACAGAACACAGAAGGATGAGCGGGCTTTAAACAGACTCGTGAGAACCCGGTTCTCTGGTTCTACCTGTTTGTTCTGCAGACTCTCCCACTTGGCCTTCCTCTTCTCGGCGCTGCTCAGAGGCAAAGCTTTGCCCTTCTGGTTCAGGTGTCGGGGGGTCAGCAGGTTCAGCCTGAGGACAGAGACCCGTTTCATTAACAGCTCACAGGACGGAAACCAACATTCAACCACAGGAACCGGAGTAACGGCGGGAACCTGGAGGAGGTGTGGTCCACGTCCAGCAGCGGCTGGTTCAGGTTGGACAGGTCCAGGTTGTACTTGGTTTTGTAGTACTCAGCGAACGTCTCGTACTCCGGAGAAGGAAACTTACTGAGCGGCGTCAGGTCAGTGTAGACGTCAGCCACGTAGAAACGATGAGGCTGGTCGAAGTTACGGTACCTGAGGAGGAGCAGAACACACATTCAGAGGCCAGTTGGTTCCCCACTCCGTGTTGAGCGGTGCTGTGGTACCTTGGAATGATGACAGCGTCCTGGTAGTCCTCCAGCTGGAAGGTGAAGGCGTTCTGCTTGGTGTACTTAGTGGTAGGAATGCCAGTTCGGGCCTCAGACCTCTCAATGTCCTCCATGAACTTAAAGTCCATATCTAGTGTGCTGGAGCCTCCAACTAAACGGGTCAGTCAGCAGAATGAATGACGGAAGGAGGCGGGTAACCATCCGTGGAGGAGAAAACACGCTACTCACCGACATTCAGAGGTAGAACGCAGTAAGCCGAGTCAGCCAGCGTGGGCTTGAACTCCAGTGCAGGTTTCTCCAGGCGGAGGATGTGGGAGAAGATGTACTGGTGCAGGCGGGTGATGAGGTCCAGCTGGGCGGCGCTGAGCGTGAAGATGGACCTCAGCAGCTCGATGGAGATGGTCACCTCACCGGAGCGCGTGTACACTGGGAAGTGGGGGATCTGACCGGAGGGTGGAAGGTCACAGCGTTAGCATACATCCAGACAGCAAACAGGACGGAGCAGGAGGCACCAGCACGGAAACATACTCGAGGTATGGGTTTGGCAGTGAGGATGCCGAAGCAGCGGGTGGTGTCCTCCGGCGGGTACAGCTTCCTTCTGCGGAAGTTGAGCTCATCAGGAAGCGGCGTGGTGAGGACCATCCCGATCACATACAGGTAGTAGGTGTGCTCAGGTACGGCGTAGCTGTCCCGCAGGCATTCAGGTATCTGAGGAGAGCCAAGAACACATGAAGACACCCCCCCAGGTCAGCTGCAGGTAAACAGCTCTGTGCTAATCTGAGGGGAAGCAAACTGCTGCTGTTCAGCTACTCCCAACACATTCTGACCACTGGATCATTTCTACACATCCAGGTTTCCTCATCGACCAGGTAAGATCCAGCAGGAAGAAACCTGAGTGGAGGGAGTGGGAGGAGCCTGTCTGTCTGTAGGAAGGTGGCACAGACTGAGGGTGGAGCTTGGCCTGGAGAGACCTGCTCAGTATCTGGACAGAAGGTGATGGAGCTGAATATTCAGCCCACAAATGAGCAGGTTCTAAACTAAGATCCAGGACAGTCCCAGCTGAGCCTGAACCAAAGCTCCACCTCAAACAGATGGAGGCAAATCATTTTAGTATCGTTTTATGACTTTATCAACTTAAACCTGATGGAAACGGAAGGTGGTGTACATCCACCCGTGGAAGGTGGTGTACACCCACCCATCCACCCGTGGAAGGTGGTGTACACCCACCCATCCACCTGTGGAAGGAGGTGTACATCCACCTGTGGAAGGAGGTGTACATCCACCTGTGGAAGGAGGTGTACATCCACCCATCCACCCGTAGAAGGTGGTGTACATCCACCCGTCCCCTTTCTGCTGCTGTTTGCACATTGAGACGCTCTCTTGCGGCGGCTTCAGAGCAGATTGGGTCACAGGTTTAAGCTCTGGTTCTGGCGGGCCCACAGGTGCTAACTGCCCACCGCTGCTAACTGCCCACAGGTGCTAACTGCCCACAGCTGCTAACTGCCCACAGCTGCTAACTGCCCACAGGTGACGTACGGCTTTAGGGTAGCACTGTCTCCTCTTGGTGGAACCGGGCCGGCCCGGGACGCTGGTCTCCTCCTCTTCGTGGAGGTCCAGCTCCTCCTCGTACTTCACCGTCTCCTTCCCCACCGGCATCAGGTGATCGTCCAGCTCACCTGTGAGGGAACAGAACAAAGCAGGCTGAAGCTCGGGCCGGTTCTCCGGGCCACAGGCTCTCCGGGCCACAGGCTCTACGGGCCACAGGTTCTAGGGGCCACAGGTTCTAGGGGCCACAGGCTCTACGGGCCACAGGTTCTCCGGGCCACAGGCTCTACGGGCCACAGGTTCTAGGGGCCACAGGTTCTAGGGGCCACAGGCTCTACGGGCCACAGGCTCTCCGGGCCACAGGCTCTACGGGCCACAGGCTCTACGGGCCACAGGTTCTCCGGGCCACAGGCTCTACGGGCCACAGGCCCAACTCTTACCGATCTTGTGGAGTTTCTCGCAGCACAGCAGGGCGACAGCTTTCTCTGCCAGCCGGGCGCAGCTCATCACCGGACCCTGAAAACACCAAGAACACCTGGATCAGTCGCACGGATCGGCGGGTCAGAACCAGTCAGCCGAGCCTTGATCCGAACCTTCACGGGGGCTCGCAGCGGGGAGTTTATTGGCAGGTAGAGCGTGGACTGGAAGCGTCCGTCTGCCATCTCCGTGGTTTTACATTTGGGCGCGAGGTGTGTGAACGGGTCGCTGGGCAGCCGGGCGCAGTACCTGAGAAGCAGAACCAACACCTCAGAGACGGGTCGCACACACACGGACCGCTGTGGGGACCAGGTGGGTTACCTGTTAATGTGACCGATGGCGGTGTTGATGGTGACCCGCGGACCTCCGTCCTCAGACCGCAGCACATATGGAGGGAGGATGTTGTCGTCATCCAGAACCTGCTCCGCTTCAAACTCCCCCGCCTCCACCGACTTGGAGCATTTATTCCTCAGAATCTGCCCGGGACACACAAACACATCACCATCACCTCCATCTCCACCTCCATCTCCATCACCACCTCCATCATCTCCATCACCACCTCCATCATCACCATCACCTCCACACACATCTCCATCACCACCTCCACCATCTCCATCACCACCACCACCTCCATCTCCACCTCCATCTCCACCTCCACCTCCACCTCCACCTCCACACATATCTCCACCTCCACCCACACACATCTCCACACACACATCTCCACCTCCACACCACCTCCATCTCCATCACCACCTCCACCTCCACCCACACACACATCTCCACCTCCACCATCACCACCTCCACCTCCACCCCCACCCCCACCCCCACCTCCTGAACACCAGCCGAGCGCCGCTCACCTTCTCGATGGCCTTATAGGTGGTCAGATCCTCCTCGAAGGTCTTGGTCCTCTCCATGTCAGCCAGCATGATGTAGTTGGAGACGGGGGCCCGGGCCCGACCCTTGGACTGGACGTAGGACCGGTACTCTGTGGGCAGGTCGAACCGCACCACCAGGTTACACTTTGGAATATCTACGCCCTCCTCCACGATGCTGGTGGCGATCAGCAGGTTGGTTTCGTGGGCCCGGAACTTTCTGAGAACCTGTGAGAGAAGGTGAGGAGGAGGAAGGTGTGACGTTCAGGGCTCTTCTGTGGCGTCCTGCAGCGACCTCATCAGATCCAGAACATATGCATGTCGGGTTTGTAAACCCAGTCGATGTTGGACCAGAACACAGCGGGTGCTCACCTCCTCCTGCTTCCTGAACTCCACCTCCATCTGCTTGTTGCGTGGCTGGTTCTTTCCGATGCTGTGGCCCGTGATGAAGTTGCTGCTGATGTAAGCCAGCTCCGGGTCCTGTTTCCCCGCCTCTTTGATGAGACTGAAACACACGCAGCGAGCGTCAGCCACACACAAACACACCCACCAACATGCTGTGTGATCACACCGTTCTGCTGTTACGACTGTTTACCACATGATCAGTGGAAGGGCTGTGATGTCACAGACCAAGCTGCTGCTCCAGCGTTATTTTAGGTCACATTTAGCACCATAAACAGCAGGGGGAGCCTGCTCCAGCATGCTCACACTTTAGGTGATAAAAAAGGCTTCTGTCCCAACTGGGTCCCTCCGTTGGTCCCAGGATTGTCGTCTAGCAGCTCCTACACCACGCCTAAGACAATCCAAACTCTGTTCATGTGTCGTCCCACGATGGTGGAATGACCTACCGAGCGCTACCAGAACAGGGGCGTCCCTGTCTATCTTCAAGAAGCTCCTGAAAACCCAGCTCTTCAGAGAGCATCTCCTATCCCAGCACTTACCTTGTACTTCCCTCCCCCCTCTATCTCTGCTCTTTATCTTTCTGCACTTCCTTCTATGCCTGCACCCTATCTCTGCTCTGTCCCCTCTGACAGAGTCGGACTCCTGGGTTCCTTCTATGGAGCTTATTGTTAGCTTTTTATAAAGCTGTTATATCTTCATTTGTAAGTTGGATAAAAGCATCTGATAAATACAGAAACAGAAACATAAAAACGAGCTTTGATTAGCTTTGACTGTTTCGGAGCAGAACGCTGGCGTTCAGTCAGGAACAGCCCAACGCTTCACGCCACCAGACACAGGACCATCACGGGTATAAGGACACAGATCCTACCGGTTGAGGACCACCGCTGTGTAACGCCTCTCCACAAAGATGATCCCACACAGGATGTTGGTGAACGGCGAGGGGAAGTTGGCTTCAGGTCTCTCCTTGGCCTCCACCTCCTCGTCCTCGTCTTCGTCCTCCGAGTCGCTCCAGGACACGTAGTTGTCCTGGTTACGGTTGTTGTACCACTCCACGCTCTCAAACTGCTGCCTCTCGAAGGGCTTGTACTCGTGGAGGATCTCGAGCAGCCGCAGGACCTTGGGGGTGACGAACTTCAGGTCCAGGGAGGCGGGGGAGAAGTGCTCCTCGCACAGAGCGTGCACTTTGCGCAGGATGGTGTCGGTGAAAAGCAGGAACTTCCGGTTCAGGTCCTCTTGCTCGTGTTTGATGTACTTCTGGAGCTCGCGGACCATGATGCCCGCTGCCTTATCTGCACACCAAGGCCCCAGCACCTGCAGCACGGCCCGGCAGTCGCTCAGGATCTGCAGCAGAAACCCAGCACAGGTCAGGGTTCACATATCACAAGTTCTGGTTCCAGTTCTGGTTCAGAGCTGCTGGGCTGGGGTATAGAAACCCACCTGCCCCCCTACTGCACCCTGACACTGCATCACAGGTGTTTTTAACCGAATACGCTTCTGGAAGAGAAACAACGACCCTGAACTGATTTCAGAGCCGTGATGAAACACTTCCTGACTGAGCAGGAAGTGCTTCCTGGTGGTCAACCCGTTTCTCTCCCCGTTAAAGAGAAGTGAAGCAGCTGCTGAGGCCTCAGAGGAGACAACCTGCAGCTGAGCTCTGGGGACAGGAAGCTGCTGAGGCCTCAGAGGAGACCACCTGCCGCTGAGCTCTGAACTAAACGTCAGTTTGGAGGAAAATGAGACAAAAGCTGTGATCTGTGGAGATAAACCCGCTCTGAACAGGATCCAACACCAGGTCCTGATGACTCTAATCCTGCTAAATGTGGAGCTGACTATTTACTGGGTGCAGTTTGTACTGAAGAGGAGAACAAACTACCTCAGACACCAGAACCAGAACCCTTCTTACTGGGTGCAGTTCAGAACGCTCTGAACCCTCGAAACCCTGGGAACCCTCGGAACCCTGGGAACCCTGGGAACCCTCGGAACCCTCGGAACCCTGGGAACCCTGGGAACCCTCGGAACCCTGGGAACCCTCGGAACCCTGGGAACCCTCGGAACCCTGGGAACCCTCGGAACCCTGGGAACCCTCGGAACCCTCGGAACCCTGGGAACGCTCGGAACCCTCGGAACCCTGGGAACCCTGGGAACCCTCTGAACCCTCTGAACCCTCTGAACCCTCTGAACCCTCTGAACCCTCTGAACGCTGGGAACCCTGGGAACCCTCGGAACCCTGGGAACCCTGGGAACCCTCTGAACCCTCTGAACCCTCTGAACCCTCTGAACGCTCAGAACCCTCGGAACCCTGGGAACCCTGGGAACCCTCGGAACCCTGGGAACCCTGGGAACCCTCTGAACGCTCAGAACCCTCTGAACCCTCTGAACCCTCTGAACGCTCAGAACCCTCGGAACCCTGGGAACCCTGGGAACCCTCTGAACCCTCTGAACCCTCTGAACCCTCTGAACGCTCAGAACCCTCGGAACCCTGGGAACCCTCGGAACGCTCTGAACGCGGTGCCACAGCGCTGACCTGCTTGGAGATGAAGGTGGGGTCACGGTCCTCTCTGGAAACAGAGATGTTGCAGTCGTTGAGGAAGAGGAGGGCTTCGTCCAGCTCTGCATGCAGACAGGAGGACAGGCCGCTCTTATCCACGTACGGACCGCAGTCCAGAACCACTTCTCTTGGCTGAGAGGCGTATCTGAAACACAAAGAAGGAAACATCACTTTATTCCTGCTTGGACTGAATCCAGTTCAGGTGCAACCAGATCATCTCTGCCCACCTGTCCAGGACCACCAGGTCCGTGGCCGTTTCAGCGTTACTCTTCAGGATTCTCTCCAGATTCTGAATCTTTTGCTCCAGTTCTGACGGGTCACATTTTCCATTGAGAATAGAAGCGGTGAGGCCAAGGATCCGCGGGCCACATGTTCGGTCCTCAAACAGCTGCAGACAGAGGACAAACGGGTCATTCATGGCTGGTGTGCGGTCCGCCTGCGCCCCCAACAGCACCTCACCTTCATGATGTCACAGTAGGGGTGGTCAGTGATGGCCAGGTGGCAGTCGTCAAACACCACCAGGTTGATTTTAGACAACGGTAAGACCCGATTCCTCAGGACGTGCAGGAAAATGTGGCACGTCATGACCAGCACCTGGGCGGGAGGACCAAGAGCGTCATCATTACATCAGAACCAACTAACGCCGTTTTATTCAGGAAAAGACTTCAGATTAGTGTCACGCGGGTTAACCCCGACCCCTCCGTGACAGACTGCAGGCAGACAGAGACTGCAGACAGACAGGGACTGCAGGCAGACAGAGACTGCAGACAGACAGAGACTTCAGGCAGACAGAGACTTCAGGCAGACAGAGACTGCAGACAGACAGAGACTGCAGGCAGACAGAGACTTCAGGCAGACTGCAGGCAGACAGAGACTGCAGACAGACAGACTGCAGATAGACTGCAGACAGAGACTGCAGGCAGACAGAGACTGCAGGCAGACAGAGACTGCAGGCAGACAGACTGCAGGCAGACTGCAGGCAGACAGAGACTGCAGACAGACTGCAGACAGACAGAGACTGCAGGCAGACTGCAGACAGACTGCAGACAGACAGAGACTGCAGGCAGACTGCAGACAGACAGAGACTGCAGGCAGACAGAGACTGCGCAGGCAGACAGAGACTGCAGGCAGGCAGAGACTGCAGGCAGGCAGAGACTGCAGGCAGACAGAGACTGCAGACAGACAGAGACTGCAGGCAGACAGAGACTGCAGGCAGACAGAGACTGCAGGCAGACAGAGACTGCAGGCAGACAGAGACTGCAGGCAGACAGAGACTGCAGGCAGACTGCAGGCAGACTGCAGGCAGACAGAGACTGCAGGCAGACAGAGACTGCAGGCAGACAGAGACTGCAGGCAGACAGAGACTGCAGGCAGACAGAGACTGCAGGCAGACAGAGACTGCAGACAGACAGAGACTGCAGACAGAGACTGCAGGCAGACAGAGACTGCAGGCAGACAGAGACTGCAGACAGAGACTGCAGGCAGACAGAGACTGCAGGCAGACAGAGACTGCAGACAGAGACTGCGCAGGCAGAGCACTAACAGTAACACGAGAGGAAACCTTCTCTACTAAACGTTTGTAACAGCAGCTGATGTTTCATAATAATTCAATAACTGCAGGGAGAAAGTTTCCCTTCAGAGATCCATTTATTCTCCTGCTGAGCTGGACAGATGTTTACTGTCCTCTGGAGTTTAAGGTGGTCCCCTACTTTTCTAAAGTCTGAATCTGCTGATGAAAGGCGCCTTTTCTCTGGACTTGTGGTCATGACTGAGCTGAAACAGAACCGGACCACCAGGAGGGAACAGGACCTCACACAAACCTGATTGCGACTGATGTGCTGGCTCCAGTGGTGGTCGCTCCACGTCGCCTTCTCCTCCCAGTCCGTGTACTCTCCCACCTGCAGGTCAGAATGAGTCCTGACCGCCGCCGCCTGCTGAATCACAGACGATGCTGCGCACACACCACACACAGTCAAACATCGGCTCAGCCACTTCTAACCTGCTGAAGCACCGACCGACACCAGCACACACACCTGAGTTCACCAGGAAAACCGTCCTCCTGGCGTTTTCTTGGTAGGGTCCTCTGATTTGGTGGGAGAGCTCTTTTGTTAGAAGTACTGCTATGAAGGTCTTCCCTGAGCCAGTGTTCAAGCAGACGATAGTGTTGTGTTCAAGAGCTGCTTCGAGAAGTTCTACCTGTGGACAGGTAAGAGGGGGCGGAGTTATTTCACAGCTGCAGCAGGTTAACACGTGCACGGGGCGGAGGGCCTTGCCTGATATTTCCTGGGCGTGTAGATGTTGTCATGGATGGCCTCCTGCTGCCACGGCAGGCCAAAGAAGGGCCCCATGGGTGAGGTGGCGGGGGTGACGAGCTGCAGGCCTGCCATGTTTCAGAGAGCTGAGGTGGGGGTGGGGGTGGGGAGGGGGCGGGTGGCGCTCCTCCAGTCGTCCACTTATCTCATTTCAGCATCCTGACGTTCACTGACAGGAGAGACGACCCGTTAGCTTCACTGAAAGCATCACGGCGAGCAGGCAGCGAGGAGACAGCGAGGAGACGTACTTACAGGTAAGAAGTGAGACTGAGCGTGTGCAGAAAACCCTTGATCTGGGCTCCATGGTAACGTGTGTTAACCAACTCCAGATGTTTCCTCACAGTTGGGTGGAAACAGTCCTGAGACAACAGAGAATCATCGTTATCACAGGGCACAGAAACATCTGGACAGACGGCACAACAGAAACATCTGGATATACGGCACAGATTAAACATCTGGATATATGGCACAGATTAAACATCTGGACAGACAGCATAACAGAAACATCTGGATATATGGCATAGATTAAACATCTAGACATATGGAGTAGCTGAAACATCTGGACAGACGGCATAGATTAAACATCTGGACAGACAGCATAACAGAAACATCTGGATATATGGCATAGATTAAACATCTAGACATATGGAGTAGCTGAAACATCTGGACAGACGGAGTAGCTGAAACATCTGGACAGACGGAGTAGCTGAAACATCTGGACAGATGGAGTAGCTGAAACATCTGGACAGACAGCATATATTAAACATCTGGATATATGGCACAGATTAAACATCTAGACATATGGAGTAGCTGAAACATCTGGACAGACGGAGTAGCTGAAACATCTGGACAGACGGAGTAGCTGAAACATCTGGACAGACAGCATATATTAAACATCTGGATATATGGCACAGATTAAACATCTGGACAGACGGCATAGATTAAACATCTGGATAGACGGCACAGATTAAACATCTGGACAGACGGCACAGATTAAACATCTGGACAGAACATACCGTACAGAGGCAGAATAGATCAGACAGACACTTAACTAAAACTGGGCTTTTCTTCAGAGTGAAACATCTGGCCGCTTCGTTCTGATTAGCTTTAGAAGAGGCAGGATACAGTCATACGCGGCCCGGTCCGAAACCCAAAGGATCCCACAGAAGTACTGATTACCATCACTGAACCAAACCATTTACGGGTTTCATTTCTCAGAGTTTACCATCTGACATCAGAGCCGATCTGTGACATCAGAGCTGACCGGTGACATCAGAGCCGACCGGTGACATCAGAGCTGACCGGGCTCGTTATCAAACACCAGCAGCTTGTTCCCACATTTAGAAAAACGTTCTGATAAAACTGGACTTTTGTTAAACATCACATGGAGGGAATCAGCAACACTGCCACCGATTCACTGACCCCAGATCAGCTGCTGCTCACTGACACCGATTCACTGACCCCAGATCAGCTGCTACTCACTGCCACCGATTCACTGACCCCAGATCAGCTGCTGCTCACTGACCCCAGATCAGCTGCTGCTCACTGCCACCGATTCACTGACCCCAGATCAGCTGCTGCTCACTGACACCGATTCACTGACCCCAGATCAGCTGCTGCTCACTGACCCCAGATCAGCTGCTGCTCACTGCCACCGATTCACTGACCCCAGATCAGCTGCTGCTCACTGACCCCAGATCAGCTGCTGCTCACTGACACCGATTCACTGACCCCAGATCAGCTGCTGCTCACTGACCCCAGATCAGCTGCTGCTCACTGACACCGAACATGGATGATGGAGACGAGCCCACTGGGACAGAACCCGGTCGGCCCAGTGATGACTCACACCTGAAAACGAAGGCATCGTATCCAGTCCAACTGTGACCAGCTGTCCACTCAGAGGTCCGCGGGTCAGGAAACGGGCCCAGATTAACAGGTGGAATATTCTGCTCTTACAGAACAAGTGGGGACTTTATCATATAAAGGACGAACCACTGTGAGAGAACCTGTCTCTGGGTTCTCCGACATTTTCTTAGAACCCTACAGAACCTTCAGTCGTTTCCTCTGACGTCTCTCGGATCACATTTCACTGTCTGGGTTCTTGTTCTGGACAGTTTGTTGGTTCTGATGCGAGTCCTGACAGCACTGGACTGTCCTGTGTGTCACACCTGTCCTCACCGGCCTTTCCACGTGCTCAGGAACCACGTTCTTCACGGTTCTTGAGCGTAAAGCCTCCTCTCTGCTGTTTCTCAGCATGTCAGCCAGCAGCCTGTTTACCAGCCGTGAGCAGGTAGAGCTACATCACGTGACCATGTGGCGTTCACTGCTTCAGTTGAAAACAGAAAGAGCCGCTTCCAGGTGTTTTACCTGAGGGCTGGAGTCACACTGACAGCTGACGTGACCTCGAGCTTAAAACAGGAATTAAAGCAGTTCTGTGTATTCGCGGGCCTCGGTCCATAACAGTACTGGTTCTGCGGGGCTCTGACCCGCACCACGGCACCGGAACCTCCCGCAGTGGGACGTTAAGCTAGCACGGTTAACAGATGGAACGGCTTGGCTGTGTGAAACCCGGCTCGTCCCGGGTATAAACCGGTTTGAGCGAGTGTACCTGCCTGACAGACTGGGATATTTCACCTGAAACGCGGCCGATGTGAACAGCGTGTAACGGTCATAGCGCGTGGACGGCGGCTGCGGCCAGCATAATGATGTCAGCTAGCTAACGGCTAACAGGCCGTCCGCTCCGGGGGAAGATTCCAGAAAGACACGCGCACGTCGCTCAAGGACTCACCTGAAAGCTTATTTTCTGCTCAGCGTCTCGACTGGAAACTCGTGAACTCGTTCCGGGGAAATCCTCACTGCCATCCAGGTTCGGTGTACCGATTTAAGGCTACTCGTCCACGGGGGACCACTTCCTTTTACCTGGGCCTCTGCTACGCCAAAACGTTACGTTGTCTGCGCAGCTGCGGCTCGTTACGTTATCTGAGGGGGGGCCCTCCACTAAAGAGGATGGAGAATAGCAGCCCTCCGTACGGAGCTCCAAGCGCTCCACAGCGCCACTTCAGGCGGGAACTGGCCTGAACCACAGCCAGGGTCCTCAGGGGACGCTGTTTGGAACCTGAAAACACCCCTGAAAAGTGCCCACAGTCACACTCAAACTGAGGTTCTTAACAAAGTGACACAAAACATAAGAATGTCATTTAATTTCCATTCAATAATACTTCATTAATCCCAAAAATGTGAATATTTTTTGCCAAAAAAAAAAATCAACAGCAGTTGTTCTAAAATATTTATTGTTTAAAGTTATCTCTGAGGGAAGGAAGGACTTCCTGAACTGTTCAGAAGCCCCAGACTGAACACACAGGGTGAACAGAATCATTATCAGATACAAAGAGATGGAAATATCTCACAAAAAAAGAACAAAACAACCGGTTTGGGCTGGCAGGTCAGAATGTCTGTGACTGTAACTTGGTGCTTTCCACTTGTTTTTATTTTGAAATGTGGAAAATATTAAAAGCTGTTCCATATAATGGTTTGAACCACAGGAATGAAACAACTTTTATGTCTCAGACCTGAAACTTCCAATGAAATCACACATCTTTTTCAAAGAAAGGTTTTAGCTTTTCTTCCACTGAATAATGCACCTTCTCTGGTTAAAAAGATTCCCACGAAGAGAGGAAAACAATCTTAGTCCAAATGGATCCAATTAATCTGATACAGAAACACTTCTGAGGCTTTGACATACAGTTATATTTTACTAGAATAAGACATTAAAAGTAAGTAATCTATCCATGGTGGTGTGTTTCTTCTTCTGTTGCTCTTTTCCAGGGTGTGAGAACTATAAAAACTATAATAACACATTAAACTGGACACCAGATACTTGGATAGATGTGATGGGTGGTTAAAAATATTTCTGTCCCATAATCAGGAAGCTGTGGGCGGTAAAACAACAGGTTTTATTTCTCAGAATGTTCCCCTTGTTCTTCAGCCTCAGCTGAATGTTTAACATGACGTCCTGCAGATGGCAGCATTACAGCATATAAACTTAGTTGTTTTTCAGTCGAAGAGCTTAAAGTACATCAAATATTGTGATGAGACAGTTTTACCTACAGATGGATTCTAAAAACATTTTTTACAAGTTTATTTATTTTCTAATGAAATACAATTAAAAACATTTCAGAAACGTTTTTAAAGAACAGAGAACATCGGGCCTGTTTTACACAGGTACAGATCATGAATGTGCATCAGTGTTATATTGACTTTTATACTTTGTAAATTAATATTTTAATACTTTTAATAGTGACATTTAATACCAAAATCGATTGTAATTGATTAATGCGGATTTAGAATTAAAGTGGAAAGAATGAAGAAACAAACTGAAATGTAACTCAGATTTGAACAATCGGAGATAGAACGGCTCCAACAGGAACATTTACACCATTTACATCTAATCTGAATCTGAATCTGGTTTTGTATCTCGTTAAATGTTCTAAAACTGTAAAAATCTCTCTTATGATTTGATGCAGCTCTAACAGGAACATTTACAGCATTGACACCACCCAAACTGAAGGTTATTCGCTGTACCTGGTCAGGCGTTTGGTGTCAGCTGAGGGAGAGAGTCCATGGTGGAACATTTTAGCTCCTTTCACATGAAATGAAACTCAGTTAAATTAAATTGAAGTGTTGTCATGTGACCTTTCCTTTACAATTTACCACCTGCATTTTAATTGGTTTGATCCTGGAAAAATAAAAAATACTGATGACTCATCCTGTTATTGAGGCCTGTATCCATTTGGTATCCAATTAAACAATTTCTAAAAATTTGTAACATTACAAAAGTTGTTGGGAAATGGTAGGCGGGGCCCATTTCCTTTACTAATAAATAAATATACCTAAAACTACAATAATATAAAGTTTAAACGCAGTAATTAACGGTTCACATGCATTACTGCGAGTTACGCTGTGCACATCTCCAGCTTGGTCCATTACTGCTGGTGAGAAAGCATTGTTTGCTAGCTTCTGCTGCTAACTTACAGCTAACTTACCGCTAACTTACAGCTAACTGCTAACTTACTGCTAACCTACAGCTAACTGCTAACTTACAGCTAACTGCTAACTTGCAGCTAGCTGCTAATTTATTGCTAACCTACAGCTAACTGCTAACCTACAGCTAACTGCTAACCTACAGCTAACTGCTAACTTACAGCTAACTGCTAACTTGCAGCTAGCTGCTAATTTATTGCTAACCTACAGCTAACTGCTAACCTACAGCTAACTGCTAACTTACAGCTAACTGCTAACTTGCAGCTAGCTGCTAATTTATTGCTAACCTACAGCTAACTGCTAACCTACAGCTAACTGCTAACTTACAGCTAACTGCTAACTTGCAGCTAGCTGCTAATTTATTGCTAACCTACAGCTAACTGCTAACCTACAGCTAACTGCTAGCTTACAGCTAACTGCTAACCTGTTTCCCTCTGGGATCAGTAACTATCTGTATCTATAGAGCTGGAGTGTTTCTGACTGCAGGAACAGCTTCATTCGGTCTGTGTTGCTGCATTAAATCAGCAGCTGTCCAGATGTTGATGAGGTAACGCAGGTAAACACACCTGAACTCTCCTCAGCAGCATGACAGAAACTGACCTTTCACCATCGTCCTGTTGAGGCCTCGATGGTTGAACCTCTCTGGCAGCTCATTGACTCCAGTTCAATCTGATATAATTCCACAGTTTAGGCAGGGAGAGTCTCTTTCTGTTCAAAAATGTCTTCCTTCCCCTTGGTTAGTTCAGTCATTGTCATGGTGAGGAGAAGCAAACCCAGGAGGGGAAGGGGGGGGGCTCCAAACAGCCTGGTCTCAGCAGATATGTGGACCTCTCATAAGACCTCAGTAAATTGTGTCAACTTGTTAAAAGGACAGAATGTGCCACTGGTTCATCTCTCAGGGAACAGCACCAATGACAGTGAAACTAAGTGAAACTTAGTGAAACTAAGTTAGGTTGCAGCCTGTCCTCCAAACACCGAGCGGTCCAGCAGTCTGACAGCATGTATCAGATTCATTTGGTGTTAGCATGCTAAAACCACCAGCTAGTCCACTTTGTGTCTCATTTTGACACGTGTCACTGTATCCGAATTATAAGATAATTCAACACAAATGTGAGCTTTCCCACATGCTTATAGACACTCAGGCTTGTGTCGCCTCTTTTACTTTGGAGTTGAGTCCCATCAGGTCTTCTATGTTGTTCTGTCTCTCTGTTCCAGCTCGTCTTTTACTGACTGATGTCTTTTCTTTTACTGACTGATGTCTATTACTGACTGATGCCTTTTACTGACTGATGTCTTTTCTTTTACTGACTTTACTTACTAACTTTGGTCAGACTTGCTTTTAAATGTTCTGCAGAACTGGAAGAAACACAAACACACGCTCGCAGCAGGTTCCTGCTGTCAGGCTTTGCTTCTTTTGGATATTCACTTCATGCTGATGAAACTGGGATCAGACATATAATCGTCACATTTCATATCATACTTTCACATAAATGTGTTTGTTTGAATTTCATTTGAAGTTGATTCTTGGAAAAAAGGGAAAGTGACACCGTTGGGGAACTCCAGGCTAGAAGACAGATCACCTGCAGTGTTGCATGCTGGACAGTTTTTATGATGTATAAACAACCATCAGAGTCTCCTTACAGTGGAAATATGAAAATAATCCAGCATAACACAGTAGAAAAGACTTTAGTGCCAGTCACAAGGCTAATATAATGGCTCTGTTCTACACTGAATTACACTGAAGGTCAATTTCACAAACAAGAAAGTGTTCTAATTCAAACCTAACAGACCACTACACTGACCCAGTTTCTACAATAATCAATCTACTCTGCAATAAACTCAAGTTATGAACGTTCTCAGTGTGACTAACAGCAGAGTTCTCATGTCTCATGTTATATCCACACTGGGTAAGGTGCAATAAACACGTAAAATGTCTCAGCTTTAGCTCAGAATCAGGTTCCTTTTAGTGGACAGATTTACTGACGCAGTAAATGAGCATACTGGAGCACTTTAATGCATTAGTTACAATATAATAACATCTTAATATATCATATACACAGAACACAATCGATCACTCACACTGGCCGTTTTCCCTTCAGAATAAAAAGAACCTCTACAGATACAACAAATCTGAATACAGGGTTTATGGTGCTTTGTGGCTGGTAAAAGAAGCTGAACACTAAAACCACCCTCCTGACATTGTGGGGGTCCACCCTGTGATGCTGGCCGTGGAGCCGGATCATTCTGCTGCATGCTGTGGACATCTGATTGGCTCCTGGTTCGTTCCTGAGCATGTTTGTCTGGAACGTGAAGGTGGGGGTCCACGTCCCAGCAGACCAAGTGCTGTGACCGGATAATTCTCTCCACCTGAGTGCTTTTAAAGCTGTGGCTGATGTTCTCCAAAAGATAAAAGTCTGAAGACATGAAGCTGGTCTGAGGAGCTGCTGAAGGTTCAGAGAGCTTCAGAATGAGCAGAGAAGGAAAGAAAGATCATATGAAACGTTCTTCATCAGAACTTAGAAAACACTTCACCTCACCTGGTCAGAACCAGGTTCTGTTGTGTTCCGACTGCTGGTGAGTTTGTGCATCAACACTTCATCATCTTTGGCAGTTCTGACCTCAGGTTCTGACAGATGTGCACGGAGACAAACCGCCAACGTGCACGGTACCATGGCTGCTTTCATCCAGCCGGAGAGCAGGACTCACTCAAAGCTTCAGTCAGAACCTGCAGCTGAGTCGGCACATTACCTGGTTCTGTTCTCCGGTCATGTGCAGAACATCTGGGGACGACCTCCAGAATCAGAACCAAACCCTGAAATTACCACTGACTGTGTGGAAGGCAAACAGCTGACTGACCGGCTGCTAGAATCTGGACCTGGAAGGAAGAGGTCCTGCTCTCTGCTCCATGCACACGGCATCCGGAACATTCCTGTCATATTTACAAATCTGACATCTTTATGGTAGAACTTCAGAGAGAAAACTGGACGAAAGCTGCAACGTCAAAAGAAAAGCTTCTCAAATTAAGAAGTTAAGTTGCAATTTCAGATCATTTTATCTGGTTAAATTTAACCAGATTAACCTTAATTCTTCTAATATTTTCTGAGAATGACAGAAATACACATTCGTGTTTATAAAAGTCGAAGTTTTATATCATATCACATCATCTCCTGGATATGATATAATCTCTGGGAATATCTGGGATATGATGTAATCTCTGGGAATATCTGGGATATGATAACATCTCTGGGAATATCTTGGATATGATGTAATCTCTGGGAATATCTGGGATATGATGTAATCTCTGGGAATATCTGGAATATGATGTAATCTCTGGGAATATCTGGAATATGATGTAATCTCTGGGAATATCTGGGATATGATATAATCTCTGGGAATATCTGGGATATGATATAATCTCTGGGATATGATAATATCTCTGGGAATATCTGGAATATGATGTAATCTCTGGGAATATCTGGGATATGATGTAATCTCTGGGAATATCTGGGATATGATGTAATCTCTGGGAATATCTGGGATATGATAACATCTCTGGGAATATCTTGGATATGATGTAATCTCTGGGAATATCTGGGATATGATGTAATCTCTGGGAATATCTGGAATATGATGTAATCTCTGGGAATATCTGGGATATGATATAATCTCTGGGAATATCTGGGATATGATATAATCTCTGGGAATATCTGGGATATGATAATATCTCTGGGAGTATCTGGAATATGATGTAATCTCTGGGAATATCTGGGATATGATGTAATCTCTGGGAATATCTGGGATATGATGTAATCTCTGGGAATATCTGGGATATGATATAATCTCTGGGAATATCTGGGATATGATGTAATCTCTGGGAATATCTGGGATATGATGTAATCTCTGGGAATATCTGGAATATGATGTAATCTCTGGGAATATCTGGAATATGATGTAATCTCTGGGAATATCTGGGATATGATATAATCTCTGGGAATATCTGGGATATGATATAATCTCTGGGAATATCTGGAATATGATATAATCTCTGGGAATATCTGGGATATGATATAATCTCTGGGAATATCTGGGATATGATGTAATCTCTGGGAATATCTGGGATATGATGTAATCTCTGGGAATATCTGGAATATGATGTAATCTCTGGGAATATCTGGGATATGATATAATCTCTGGGAATATCTGTGATATGATGTAATCTCTGGGAATATCTGGGATATGATCTAATCTCTGGGAATATCTGGGATATGATGTAATCTCTGGGAATATCTGGGATATGATATCATCTCTGGGAATATCTGGGATATGATGTAATCTCTGGGAATATCTGGGATATGATGTAATCTCTGGGAATATGTGGGATATGATGTAATCTCTGGGAATATCTGGGATATGATATAATCTCTGGGAATATCTGTGATATGATGTAATCTCTGGGAATATCTGGGATATGATCTAATCTCTGGGAATATCTGGGATATGATGTAATCTCTGGGAATATCTGGGATATGATATAATCTCTGGGAATATCTGGGATATGATGTAATCTCTGGGAATATCTGGGATATGATGTAATCTCTGGGAATATCTGGGATATGATGTAATCTCTGGGAATATCTGGGATATGATGTAATCTCTGGGAATATCTGGGATATGATGTAATCTCTGGGAATATCTGGGATATGATATAATCTCTGGGAATATCTGGGATATGATATAATCTCTGGGAATATCTGGAATATGATGTAATCTCTGGGAATATCTGGGATATGATATAATCTCTGGGAATATCTGGAATATGATGTAATCTCTGGGAATATCTGGGATATGATATAATCTCTGGGAATATCTGGGATATGATATCATCTCTGGGAATATCTGGGATATGATGTAATCTCTGGGAATATCTGGGATATGATATAATCTCTGGGAATATCTGGGATATGATATCATCTCTGGGAATATCTGGGATATGATGTAATCTCTGGGAATATCTGGGATATGATGTAATCTCTGGGAATATCTGGGATATGATGTAATCTCTGGGAATATCTGGGATATGATGTAATCTCTGGGAATATCTGGGATATGATGTAATCTCTGGGAATATCTGGGATATGATCTAATCTCTGGGAATATCTGGGATATGATGTAATCTCTGGGAATATCTCGGATGTGGTCACAATCAGAGCAGAAACAGCTGGTGATGTCATTTTATCCTGATGAGCATCAAATCTTTAAAAAAACAGAAATGTTTCCATTCATATTTTGTTCTTCACCTTTTCTAAGAAAACAAAGATGGAAACCATGCTGGTGTTGATAAAATGAATAATTATCATTGTTCTGGGATCTTTTTGTACGATTAAGGAGCATCTGAAGCAGCCGGTACTGAAAACATTTATATTCTACAGCATAAAACATTTTAAACTGATCAAATCCACCTTTTCTGATGTGCTAAAGCTGCTCGTGTGACGCAGCTGTTAGCGACCAGGAACAGAGGTGGAGTTTATCCGTATCAACCCTGAGAGCAGCAGAGCGGCCGCTTTCTGCTTCCTGATGTTGATGCTGAACAAAGCTTCAGCTCCACGGAGCAGTCAGGCTCTGAGCTGGTTCACAGGGACACTGCTGGTTGGTTCCCACCATTTCAACTTTGTGTGAACAGAACTAATCCGTAACAATCCCACATGCTGTGATCCTCCTCTGTGAGGCTCTGCAATAACGTTTCCAGGAGAAGTGTTTTTATCCACATTCGTGTTGCCCCGTTGTCTTCTGACTACAAACAGAGAGTCTGAATATGGTTTTGTGTCGCGTTAAATGTTCTAAAACTGTAAAAATCTTTCTCATGATTTGATGTGATTCTTAAAGCAGCAACTTTAGTCCAGAAGTTCTCCTTCTAACCTCTCACTTAGAAAACATTTTAAAACTTGTAAAATTACATTTGGTGACTTTATTTTTACACATCAGCACAACTTTTTCTCAAAATATCTTCATGTTTGGTACAAAGTAAAACAGAAACTAAATCCCTATCAGCTAGAAACAAACATTAAAATGCCTTCATGTAGCCTCAGAGTGCAGTCAGCGTGGCGGGGGGGCGGTGGCAGTAAACCTGGGCGTGTTCAGCGGTCCAGGTTGAGCAGCAGGCTCGGCAGCGTCTTCGGGTCAATCTGAGGCAGCAGCCAAAAGGAGTAAAGAAGCAGCCACAGCAGCAGGAGCAGGTAGAGCTCCCAGTTCTCACCAAACCTACAAACACACAGTTCATGGGTCGTAAAGCAACATGATCTGTCAAACTGTAGAGAAATCATCCATTTCTGACCAAAGAAAGATAAAATCAGAATAAAAGAAATAGAAAATATCAATAAGGATTTAGGAAGCCAAAGAAACACATGCCTGCTGCCCATATCTGCTCTGCTGGATACTACACTGCATCTTAAAGGCTCTCACTGTGGGTTATGTGCACACAGCCAAGTGCATGAGATAAATCAATGAAAGCAGACACATTAAATCTCCTGAGAACGACTTCCTCCCCTCCTGCTCCCAGGAGCTCCTGCACAGATAAAAATGTTCCCTCCAACAAGACTTGTGTCTCGACAGTCTAATGAAACACAGTCAGAGCAGCTGAAGGTTGCCCGTTAGCACGCTGATCTGTGACATCAGACCGTTTGGCTTTCTACGCTCAGGTGTGAACCAGTATTCAGAGAAAACTGTCCTGGCATCTGGTCCTGAACACATGACCAGTATTCAGAGAAAACTGTCCTGGCATCTGGTCCTGAACACATGACCAGTATTCAGAGAAAACTGTCCTGGCATCTGGTCCTGAACACATGACCAGTATTAAGAGAAAACTGTCCTGGCATCTGGTCCTGAACACATGACCAGTATTCAGAGAAAACTGTCCTGGCATCTGGTCCTGAACACATGACCAGTATTCAGAGAAAACTGTCCTGGCATCTGGTCCTGAACACATGACCAGTATTAAGAGAAAACTGTCCTGGCATCTGGTCCTGAACACATGACCAGTATTAAGAGAAAACTGTCCTGGCATCTGGTCCTGAACACATGACCAGTATTCAGAGAAAACTGTCCTGGCATCTGGTCCTGAACACATGACCAGTATTCAGAGAAAACTGTCCTGGCATCTGGTCCTGAACACATGACCAGTATTCAGAGAAAACTGTCCTGGCATCTGGTCCTGAACACATGACCAGTATTAAGAGAAAACTGTCCTGGCATCTGGTCCTGAACACATGACCAGTATTAAGAGAAAACTGTCCTGGCATCTGGTCCTGAACACATGACCAGTATTCAGAGAAAACTGTCCTGGCATCTGGTCCAGGTTCACCATCAGGTATGAATCACTGGAGTTAGGAGAAAATTCTTACCAAAAATCATCGTGGCAAGCTTTTCTGGGCGTCGCCCTCTGATGGTCCTGTGAGTTTAAAAAGAACAGACACACTCTTACTATACAGCAGAAATCATCAGAGGAGAGCAGGAAGTGGAGCCTCAAACGCACCGTGTGCTCAGTGAGGCGAGCGCCCTTCCTGTGACGGAGAACCGGAGGGATCTGGATCTCATCTGCTCTGCTGGAACTTCCTGAGCTCCTCCTGATAAGACAAAAATCCATCAGCTCAGGTCTAAACAGGAGAAGACAGACCATCAGAGGATCCTGGACATCATGTTAATGTGAAAAAGCACAGAGCAGAAACAGAACCATGAGGCCTGGTGTCTAAAAGTCTGCATTAACACTTTAATTCCACCATGAACTAAGCTGTGATGTAGTAATTAACTGAAGCCCATTAATGTGTGTCTCCTGTCTCTGAGCTGCAGTGTTTCACAGATATGTGTTCAGGAGAAGCTCTCTGACAGTCACAGGCCTACCTCTCAGACTCCAGGCTTCCTCCAGCATCATCCTGCAGCCCCACGATGGTCACCCCACACAGCACACACTGCTCCTGGGAAGCAGGCGAGTCCTCGGACTCCTCGCTGGTCTGCCTGATCGCCTGAGGCAGGAGGAGAGAAAACGATCAGCAGCTTGGTAACAAACAGGAAAGAAGGAGTCAGACTCCGCTTGGAGTCACACGATGACCTTCACCGTGGATCTTCAGGGTTTCTGAGAATGAATCTCAAAGAGTTGGTGGGCCTTAAAAAGATTAACTGTGTGATTAACTTTATATCCCCAGAAAATTCTCAGGCAGAGGGTCAGAACCTTCGAAAGAAAAGCTAGTTCTGTTTCAAACAGGGTTCTGTGTCAAACAGGGTTCTGTATCAGACAGGGTTCTGTGTCAAACAGGGTTCTGTGTCAAACAGGGTTCTGTATCAGACAGGGTTCTGTGTCAGACAGGGTTCTGTATCAGACAGGGTTCTGTGTCAGACAGGGTTCTGTGTCAAACAGGGTTCTGTATCAGACAGGGTTCTGTGTGAAACAGGGTTCTGTTCAGACAGGGTTCTATTTCAGACAGGGTTCTGTATCAGACATGGTTATGTGTCAAACAGGGTTCTGTGTCAAACAGGGTTCTGTTTGAAACAGGGTTCTGTATCAGACAGGGTTCTGTGTCAAATAGGGTTCTGTGTCAGACAGGGTTCTGTGTCAAACAGGGTTCTGTGTCAGACAGGGTTCTGTGTCAAACAGGGTTCTGTTTGAAACAGGGTTCTGTATCAGATAGGGTTCTGTTTGAAACAGGGTTCTGTTCAGACAGGGTTCTGTATCAAACAGGGTTCTGTTTGAAACAGGGTTCTGTTCAGACAGGGTTCTATTTCAGACAGGGTTCTGTATCAGACATGGTTCTGTATCAAACAGGGTTCTGTGTCAAACAGGGTTCTGTTTGAAACAGGGTTCTGTATCAGACAGGGTTCTGTGTCAAATAGGGTTCTGTGTCAGACAGGGTTCTGTGTCAAACAGGGTTCTGTGTCAGACAGGGTTCTGTGTCAAACAGGGTTCTGTTTGAAACAGGGTTCTGTATCAGACAGGGTTCTGTTTGAAACAGGGTTCTGTTCAGACAGGGTTCTGTATCAAACAGGGTTCTGTTTGAAACAGGGTTCTGTATCAGACAGGGTTCTGTTTGAAACAGGGTTCTGTTCAGACAGGGTTCTGTTCAGACAGGGTTCTATTTCAGACAGGGTTCTGTTTGAAACAGGGTTCTGTTCAGACAGGGTTCTGTTCAGACAGATTTCCTTTCAGACAGGGTTCTGTTTGAAACAGGGTTCTGTATCAGACAGGGTTCTTTATCAGACAGGGTTCTGTTTAAAACAGGGTTCTGTATCCGACAGGGTTCTGTATCAGACAGGGTTCTGTGTCAAACAGGGTTCTGTGTCAATCAGGGTTCTTTATCAGACAGGGTTCTGTTTAAAACAGGGTTCTGTATCAGACAGGGTTCTGTATCAGACAGGGTTCTGTGTCAAACAGGGTTCTGTGTCAAACAGGGTTCTGTATCAGACAGGGTTCTGTGTCAAACAGGGTTCTGTGTCAAACAGGGTTCTGTATCAGACAGGGTTCTGTATCAGACAGGGTTCTGTGTCAAACAGGGTTCTGTGTCAAACAGGGTTCTGTGTCAAACAGGGTTCTGTATCAGACAGGGTTCTGTGTCAAACAGGGTTCTGTGTCAAACAGGGTTCTGTATCAGACAGGGTTCTGTGTCAAACAGGGTTCTGTGTCAAACAGGGTTCTGTATCAGACAGGGTTCTGTGTCAAACAGGGTTCTGTGTCAAACAGGGTTCTGTTTGAAACAGGGTTCTGTTCAGACAGGGTTCTATTTCAGACAGGGTTCTGTTCAGACAGGGTTCTGTTCAGACAGATTTCCTTTCAGACAGGGTTCTGTGTCAAACAGGGTTCTGTGTCAAACAGGGTTCTATTTCAGACAGGGTTCTGTGTCAAACAGGGTTCTATTTCAGACAGGGTTCTGTTTCAGACAGGGTTCTGTATCAGACATGGTTCTGTGTCAAACAGGGTTCTGTGTCAAACAGGGTTCTATTTCAGACAGGGTTCTATTTCAGACAGGGTTCTGTTTCAAACAGGGTTCTGTTTCAAACAGGGTTCTGTTTCAAACAAGGTTCTGTTTCAAACAGGGTTCTGTATCAGACGGGGTTCTGTTTGAAACAGGGTTCTGTGTCAAAAAGGGTTGTGTGTCAAACAGGGTTCTGTTTCAAACAGGGTTCTGTATCAGACGGGGTTCTGTTTGAAACAGGGTTCTGTGTCAGACAGGGTTCTGTTTGAAACAGGGTTCTTTATCAGACAGGGTTCTGTATCAGACAGGGTTCTGTATCAGACAGGGTTCTGTTTGAAACAGGGTTCTGTGTCAAACAGGGTTCTGTGTCAGACAGGGTTCTGTATCAGACAGGGTTCTGTATCAGACAGGGTTGTATTTCAGACAGGGTTCTGTTCAGACAGATTTCCTTTCAGACAGGGTTCTGTGTCAAACAGGGTTCTATTTCAGACAGGGTTCTGTTTCAGACAGGGTTCTGTATCAGACGGGGTTCTGTTTGAAACAGGGTTCTGTGTCAAACAGGGTTCTGTGTCAAACAGGGTTCTATTTCAGACAGGGTTCTGTTTCAAACAACGTTCTGTTTCAAACAGGGTTCTGTATCAGACGGGGTTCTGTTTGAAACAGGGTTCTGTGTCAAAAAGGGTTGTGTGTCAAACAGGGTTCTGTTTCAAACAGGGTTCTGTATCAGACGGGGTTCTGTTTGAAACAGGGTTCTGTGTCAGACAGGGTTCTGTTTGAAACAGGGTTCTGTATCAGACAGGGTTCTGTATCAGACAGGGTTCTGTGTCAAACAGGGTTCTGTATCAGACAGGGTTCTGTTTCAAACAGGGTTCTGTGTCAAACAGGGTTCTGTGTCAGACAGGGTTCTGTATCAGACAGGGTTCTGTATCAGACAGGGTTCTGTTTCAAACAGGGTTCTGTGTCAAACAGGGTTCTGTATCAGACAGGGTTCTGTTTCAAACAGGGTTCTGTGTCAAACAGGGTTCTGTTTCAAACAGGGTTCTGTGTCAAAAAGGGGTTCTGTATCAGACAGGGTTCTGTTTGAAACAGGGTTCTGTGTCAGACAGGGTTCTGTTCAGACAGGGATCTTTTTAAGACAGGGTTCTGTATCAGACAGGGTTCTATTTCAGACAGGGTTCTGTGTCAAACAGGGTTCTGTATCAGACAGGGTTCTGTTTCAAACAGGGTTCTGTGTCAGACAGGGTTCTGTTCAGACAGGGTTCTATTTCAGACAGGGTTCTGTTCAGACAGATTTCCTTTCAGACAGGGTTCTGTGTCAAACAGGGTTCTGTATCAGACAGGGTTCTGTTTGAAACAGGGTTCTGTATCAGACAGATTTCCTTTCAGACAGGGTTCTGTGTCAGACAGGGTTCTGTTCAGACAGGGTTCTATTCCAGACAGGGTTCTGTTCAGACAGGGTTCTGTATCAGACAGGGTTCTGTTCAGACAGGGTTCTGTATCAGACAGGGTTCTATTTCAGACAGGGTTCTGTTCAGACAGGGTTCTGTATCAGACAGGGTTCTATTTCAGACAGGGTTCTATTTCAGACAGGGTTCTGTTCAGACAGATTTCCTTTCAGACCGGGTTCTGTTTGAAACAGGGTTCTGTATCAGACAGGGTTCTGTATCAGACAGGGTTCTGTGTCAGACAGGGTTCTGTATCAGATATTGTTCTGTTCAGACAGGATACTATAGGATATTTTTTGGGGGCTAAATTCTACCAACGTCTTACTCCTGACTTTAATCTGGACACCAGTAATGATGCTTTGTCTCATCAGAACCGGGCTTTTGTCCCAACATCCTTTCTTTGTACAATATCACTGTGATCCATTCAGAACCTCAAAGCCATCAAGAACGTAAAGACGCTGACCTTTATGTGCGCCTGATCTTCCATCATGTCCCCTCTGAACTCTTCATCCTGCAGGTCCGGTTCTTGGTCCTCTGAGGCCGGCGCTGGTTGGAGTGCAGAGACGCTCAGAACCGAAGGCCACCTCTGAATGTCGGTGTCAGAAGGCTCCGTAAACACGGGCTCCTCTTTGTCAGGGTAGAACAGATCCATGGGTTCCACCGGGTCACCAACGAGATCCTCTGTGGAAGAACTCTGATCTGAGTAAAACGGGTTCAGGGTTCTGGATCCACTCTCTGGTTCAGAACACTCCGCTATCTGACCGTTCAGTTTCAAGGTGTCTGGATCCAGAGAGTTCTGCTGGATGCCGACCGCCTCCGTGTCAGAACAGGCATCAGTGGGTCGGTCCTGGTGTCCATCAGAACCCTGGTTCATCTCTTCTTCAGGATTCACAGGCTGAGCAGAAAGACCCTGTGCTGTGAGGTCACTTCCCACCTGAGAATCATCAGCAGAACCACCCGCCTGCTTGCCGTCTTGTTTGTCTGGACCACTCACTGGTTCTGGGGGTGTTCTCGTCAAGTCTTCCGACAGCTGCTCCACCGTGCTGACGTGGTTCAGTCCCTCTGGACCTTGGGTTCTGCTGACCTGCTCAGACACCGCCTCTTCGCCCGGCTCCTCTGAGATGGAGATCAGAGGGATAGTCAGACCCGGTTGGGATACTGCTGAAGATGAGCTGCTGCTTTCTTCATCCCTGGAATGGTGTTCGTTTGGTGTCTCTATGCCTCTGTCATCCCTTTCCTTTAAAGATTCCTCTGCTTCATCTGGACCAGAACCCGTTTCCTGGCTGTCAGAGTTCTTTCTCTGTCCGCCTTGCTCCCCTTCAGCCCACTCTTCCTCTCTGTAAGGACTCTCTGCAGCACCATCTTCTTCATCAGGTGCTTGTAGAGCTGTGGAGGGGCCCGATTGAACCTGGTTCGGTTGATCAGATTCCAGATCTTCAGCTCCGGAGCAAATCAGAACCTCTGTCTCACAGAGTGTAGAAGAAGGTTCTGGTTCTGTGAGCTTTTTGTCTTTTTGAGGTGGACTTACATCCTTCTGTTCCGAGTCCATCTCAGTTGGATTGTTCCTCTCTCTTAGATCAGGTTCTGGTTCTGTTCCCAGGTCCTGGTTCTGGTTATCCAGGTCCTGGTTCCTTTCAGACTGGCCATGGATTCCATCCCGTGCGCTCTTCAGCGAGCACATCTCTTCTTCTGTGCATGACCCAGTCATGGACTGCTCATCAGGAGCTCGGTCCTCCAAAGAAGAGTTGAATCCTTCATCGAGCGGGGTCACCTCCACCGGTGTGGCCCGGTACACATCCCAGGCCGACTCACTGTCACACAGAGACCCATCACTGTGACTCTCACAGAACCTCTCAGGCATCAGCTCGCTCTCCATCCAGGAGTCCGGCGAGTTGATCGCAGAGTCACTGATTACCGACTCATGTGACTGCTGGGGGGAGTCCTGCTCTGTGGCAGTCACATGCACGCTGCTGGAGGCATCGTCCATGTGGGGGGAGGCCTGCTCTGTGGCAGTCACATGCACGCTGCTGGAGGCATCGTCCATGTGGGGGGAGTCCTGCTCTGTGGCAGTCACATGCACGTTGCTGGAGGCATCGTCCATGTGGGGGGAGGCCTGCTCTGTGGCAGTCACATGCACGTTGCTGGAGGCATCGTCCATGTGGGGGGAGGCCTGCTCTGTGGCAGTCACATGCACGCTGCTGGAGGCATCGTCCATGTGGGGGGAGGCCTGCTCTGTGGCAGTCACATGCACGCTGCTGGAGGCATCGTCCATGTGGGGGGAGGCCTGCTCTGTGGCAGTCACATGCACGTTGCTGGAGGCATCGTCCATGTGGGGGGAGGCCTGCTCTGTGGCAGTCACATGCACGCTGCTGGAGGCATCGTCCATGTGGGGGGAGGCCTGCTCTGTGGCAGTCACATGCACGTTGCTGGAGGCATCGTCCATGTGGGGGGAGTCTGTAAGAAAGTCTTCGCTGGACCAGGAGCGAGCAGCAACCACCCTGAGGCGTGGTGACAGGACGCTTCTGTCCTCTGACACGGAGGAGATCAGGATCTTTGGTGGTGGCGGTTCCTTCTGGAACATGGAGCATCGCCCCCTCAGGCTGTGGGCGCCGTTCCTCCCGTGGTCCGAGTCCCTGTCACGGAAGTTGAGTCGGCCCATGGAGACGCTTCGTTCGATGAGCTGGCGGGACTCCTCCGGCTGGCAGACAAACACAGAGGTTAACACATCTTCATCCCTACAGCTGACAGCATCGTACCGTGCACATCCTACCTCCTCTATGCCAGGGAAGTGCTCCAGGAACTGGGAAACATACATGATGATGGACTGCTCGTCCGGTGTGTTGATGGCCACATCTAAACAGGTAAAAACCAGAGGAGTTCACAGGTGAATTAGCAGAGGGGTTAAAACAGGGCTAATACAGAGAGCCGCTGAGCTTAAACCAACAGGTGTTTGACCTAAGACTGTCTCATCTGGACATCTCAATAAGACCTCAGGAAATAATGTAAAACTGTTAAAAAGGGCAGAATATGTCCCCTTTAAGAATAGAACAGTAATAACTTCTAGACTAGCGCTGGTTAAACATTTTGGGCTGGAATAGTCAGTTTAACCTGCTCAGACAATAAAGAACCATTCTGGTTCCGTTACCAACATGGGTCAGAACATCACAGGCAGGTGTATGTTACCCTCAGGCTCCAGCAGCCGTGGGATGCCCAGGCTGTAGTGAGCTATTCTGAAGGCCTCCTCTAGATTCTCCCTGGGGCTCCTCAGCAGGGCCTTCCTCATGTCCACCAGACTGGAGTCGATGGACTTGATGACAGCCAGGAAGGCCAGACCACTGGTCCAGCTCTTCCCAAAGTCCTGCACTGCCACGCCGTACCTGTAACATGAGATGTTCTGTCAGAGCAGAGCGGGCCTTGCTGCTCTCAGGCACATTCATGACTTTAAAGAGCTGCTCACTTGCGAGTTCTCTTCTGTATCCACTGCAGCAGCTTCTTGATGGCCTTGCTGTTCTCCCTCATGGCGGTAGCTGCAGACGGCCTCTCCTCTGAGGGCGTGCTACTGTGGGACATGTCGGAGTCTGAGCTGTTGGGGATGGACGAAAGGCTGGAGGAGGACGGGAACTGGCTCCGGATGTTTCCAGTCAGTTCTTTAATCTGGGTGGAGAAGAGAAGGGTTATTTCCACACGCCACCAGTGGCTGATGGGCTGTACCAATATTTATCAGCAGCTGCAGAGTGTCATCACTCTGCCAGGCCCCGTCATCACTGTCAGCCCCCGTCATCGTGGTCGCTCTGTGGTCCCTCTGTCAGGCCTCGTTATGACTCTGTCAGGCCTCGTGGTCACTGTCAGGCCCGCGGTTGCTCTGTTCTTTGCGTTGTTGTGAACAGTGTACAGACTTACAAAATAGGAGATTACCTGGAAGAAGAGGATGATGTTCCAGATGAGTCCGAGGATGATGGACGAGTTCCCATCAGCTACATCAGCTGCATCAATACTGACCAGCTTTACCTGGACACACACACACACACACGGTCATCACATGGTTGATGGTCATCAACAGAAGAGATGACGGACAGCGGCTCACGTTTCTCTCCTCCAGGAAGGTCAGGACCTTGGCGATGTTGTTGAGTCTGAAAATACGATGAGATGACTTCTTGAAGCCGTGGAGCTGTGAGATCATCCAGAAGACAAGTGTTACAGCCCGGCCTTCACAACAACAACAACAAGAAGGTCACTCAGAAATGTCTGACCAGTCTGCAGCCGGAGAGCTCCTCCAGCAGAGCCATGAGAATGTGTCCATCCTGGATGTCCTGGAACAGGTCGTGGACCTGGATGGGCGGCTCACACTGAGGAGGGAGGAGGGAAGGGAGGAAGGGAGGAACAATGGAGTTTCAGTCAGCGTAAGATGATGTGTCTAAAACTGAAAGTTGTCCATCAGAACAGGAACAGAATGGCTTTGTTTACTTTTTCTGTTTGTTGCCATGGTGATGGCAGAAACAGCTGGTGGCTCCCTGAAATATATAATTTTTTAGATTCTTTATTGAAAGTATGTGTTACACCTGGTTAAGTTGGTTACCTGTAGTTAAGGTGTTTAGTTAAGTTGGTTACCTGTAGTTAAGGTGTTTAGTTAAGTTGGCTACTTGTGGCTAAGCTGTTTACTTGTGGGTAAGTTTGTTATTTGTGGTTAAATTGGTGACTTATAGTTAAGCTAGTTACTTGTAATTAAGCTAGTTACATGTAATTAAGCTAGTTACTTGTAATTAAGCTAGTTACTTGTAATTAAGCTAGTTACATGTAATTAAGCTAGTTACTTGTAATTAAGCTAGTTACATGTAGTTATGTTAGTTACTTGTAGTTAAGCTAGTTACATGTAATTAAGCTAGTTACTTGTAGTTAAGTTGTTGTAGGTAGATCCTCAGGTTTTATTATTTTTAACATGAGTCTCTGGATGCACCAGAGAACTGTATGATGTCATCAGGAGTCACATGACAACAACAGATGATGTGTCATTGTGATTATTTGACGTAAACAGACCTCAGATCTGTTTTAATCCAGCTGCACGTTAACATCCCGACCAGAGGAAGAAACACCACGCAGGCCTCCTCATCCTCACTTCAGTTCCCTGCTTCTCCAACCAGCCACCATGTCATCCAGCCTTCTGTTTCTCACATTTCATCATGTAGCTGGATGTTGAATGTTTTCTTCAGAACATCTTTTGTGTTGATAAGGCGACTTCAGTTAGTTTGAATCATGTTTATACAGACCTCCTCTGCATCATCTGTATTTAAAGACTCCATCAGACATAAAGATGCTGGAACGGTCTGACATCTCATGAAGGAGAACTCACTGGCAGCGCTGCTTACATGTGGATCAGACAGTTTAATATCTCTGCAGTTTGTCTCTGACTCTGTTACACAATCATGTTGTGTAACAGACCAAGTGTTAAAAGGAATCCGTGGTTTAGAAACACAAAGCCCTCAGCTGGATAGCAGAAAACCGAGGACCCTCAACAGCAGATTTAACCACCGAACACACAGACTTTCACAGCCGATGACACAATTATACATAAAAAATGTAGGTTCCTACAAACCAGAGAGGGAGATAAAATGATTGAGATTCTCTTTTGACTGAAGTGAAGTGACTGTAAAGCTGCCAGTTATTTCTGGGTGTTATCAGGGAGGAAGCTCTCCACAGTTACAGCAGTGGGGATGTGGAGCCGTTACCGAACCCTAAAACAAAGTAGAATCAAAGCATCGAGGGATGTCTGAAACAAATACTCTCAGAATATACTCAGAATCATCATAACTGCAAACCACTGTCACCTCCACAGTTTACAGACTGAGTCGTCACATATTAACAGTGTTGTCTTGTCTGATCATTTTTTGACAATTTTTTATTTAAATTACTTGACTTCTGAGAAGAATTCTACATAAAGAAGGTGTCTGTCAGAGAATGCTGTAACCAGATTTAAAGAGTTGATTTCATCCTCCTTTTCTTCACTGCCATGTGCAGATATGACAGAGGACGGCTACTTAAACTTTACTCCAGTAGAACTTGACTCTCCTGTTGACAGCACTATAGCTTCACTGTTGCCCCTCTGAAAAGGAAGGTAATCAGTCAGAAGAGGTTGGCTCCTTGGTATAATTCACAGCTGCTTTAAAGCAGACTGAAGAAAGCTGGAGAGACAGTGGCGTTCCTCTAATTTAGAAGAGTCTCAATTAGTCTGGAAAGATAGTTTAATAACGTATAAGAAAGCCCTTCATAAAGCTAGAACTGCTTATAATTCATTATTGATAGAAGAGAATAAGAATAATCCCAGGTTTCTCTTCAGCGCTGTTGCCAGGCTGACAAAGAGTCCGAGCTCTGTTGAGCCATGTGTTCCTTTAACTCTCAGCAGTGATGATTTCATGAGATTCTTCATCAATAAAACTGTATGGAATCCTTCCCACTATCATCACTGATGTATCATCAAGTAGAGCAGCTTTAGAAGTATCTTTAGAACCTGATTTGTATTCAGACAGCTTCTGCCCAGTTGATCTTTCTGAGCTAACAACAGCAATAGTCTCTTCTAAACCATCAACTTGTATGTTAGACCCAATCCCAACCAGACTGTTCAGGGAGGTTTTCCCCTTAATCAATACTTCCATATTGGATCTGATCAATCGGTCTTTGTTGACAGGATATGTACCTCAGACTTTTAAGGTTGCTGTAATTAAACCTTTACTTAAAAAACCTACTCTTGATTCAGAAGTGTTGGCTAATTATTGACCTATATCCAATCTCCCTTTTTTGTCTAAAGTTCAACTTTGTGATCATTTCCATAGAAATAATCTGTTTGAAGAGTTTCAGTCAGGATTCAGAGTGCATCATAGCACAGAAACAGCACTGGTGAAAGTTACCAATGATCTCCTGTTAGCCTCTGATAGCGGACTTGTTTCTTGTCCTGTTGGATCTCAGTGCTGCATTTGATACGATCGATCACAGCATTCTGTTACAGAGACTTGAACATGTTATTGGGATTAAAGGAACTGCATTAGGCTGGTTTAAGTCATATTTATCTGATAGATTCCAGTTTGTTCTTGTAAATGAAGAATCTTCCTCACACACCAGAGTAAGTCATGGAGTTCCTCAGGGTTCTGTGCTTGGACCGATTCTTTTTACTTTATACATGCTTCCATTAGGTAACATTATCAGACAGCATGGCATAAAGTTCCATTGTTATGCTGATGATACTCAGCTGTACCTGAACTAACAGCAGAGATCATGTTTCTCCAGTTTTAGCTTCTCTTCATTGGCTCCCTGTTAGATTCAGAATAGAATTTAAGATTCTTCTCCTCACATATAAAGCTCTTAATGACCGAGCTCCATCACATCTTAAAGATCTCACAGTTGGATATTTCCCCAACAGAGCACTTTGCTCTCAGGCTGCAGGTTTCCTTGTGGTTCCCAGAGTTTCTAAAAGCAGAATGGGAGGCAGAGCCTTCAGTTATCAGGCCCCTAAAAGCAGAATGGGAGGCAGAGCCTTCAGTTATCAGGCCCCTAAAAGCAGAATGGGAGGCAGAGCCTTCAGTTATCAGGCCCCTAAAAGCAGAATGGGAGGCAGAGCCTTCAGTTATCAGGCCCCTAAAAGCAGAATGGGAGGCAGAGCCTTCAGTTATCAGGCCCCTAAAAGCAGAATGGGAGGCAGAGCCTTCAGTTATCAGGCCCCTAAAAGCAGAATGGGAGGCAGAGCCTTCAGTTATCAGGCCCCTAAAAGCAGAATGGGAGGCAGAGCCTTCAGTTATCAGGCCCCTAAAAGTAGAATGGGAGGCAGGGCCTTCAGTTATCAGGCCCCTAAAAGCAGAATGGGAGGCAGAGCCTTCAGTTATCAGGCCCCTAAAAGCAGAATGGGAGGCAGAGCCTTCAGTTATCAGGCCCCTAAAAGTAGAATGGGAGGCAGGGCCTTCAGTTATCAGGCCCCTAAAAGCAGAATGGGAGGCAGAGCCTTCAGTTATCAGGCCCCTAAAAGCAGAATGGGAGGCAGAGCCTTCAGTTATCAGGCCCCTAAAAGCAGAATGGGAGGCAGAGCCTTCAGTTATCAGGCCCCTCTCTGTGGAACCAGCTGCCAGTTTGGCTTCAGGAAGCAGACACCCTCTCTACCTTTAAGATCAGGCTGAAACTTTCCTTTCTGATAAAGCTTATAGTTAGGGATGGCTCAGGTAAGCCTGAAACATCCCATAATTAAGCTGCTATAGGCTTAGACTGCTGGGGGAGCTCATCTGTCACACCTTTCCTCTCTTTTTCCCCTTGTTTAATTTCTCAGATGATTTTATGTCCATGTGACATTATTGTGGTTATTAACTTGTGTTTCCCTGTTCCAGCAGGTATCCTTTGAATGGTGTTATGGTGTTTTTCCCCCCTCTTTTCCCTCTTTTCTGTCTTCTCAAACCCCAGCTGGTCGAGGCGGATGGCCACCCTTCCTGGTTCTGGTTCTGTCAGAGGTTTCTTCCTGGTTCTGGTTCTGCCAGAGGTTTCTTCCTGGTTCTGGTTCTTCCAGAGGTTTCTTCCTGGTTCTGGTTCTGCCAGAGGTTTCTTCCTGGTTCTGGTTCTGCCAGAGGTTTCTTCCTGGTTCTGGTTCTGCCAGAGGTTTCTTCCTGGTTCTGCCAGAGGTTTCTTCCTGTTAAAGGGAGTCGTTCCTTTCCACAGTCCCTCAGGCTCAGGACGGGAGATTGGACTGAAGACAAGTTTCGGTCCAATCTGTTGGTTTCCTTAGCTAGGATATTATTTTTGAATTGGCTCCATATGAATTAATTGGATTATTTTTAAATTAATTAATTGTATTTCATTGGATTATGATTACAATGAATTGAATTCCAATTGGCTTGAATTGGACTATATTATTTAAGTGCCTTGAGATTAAATTTGTTGTAATTTGGTGCTATATAAATAAAACTGAATTGAAACTGAATATGAAGGCCAGACTACAGATGAACACTGAATGGTCCCAGCTGACAGCAAACATCACATCCACTGCAGGAGGAGGCAGGGTCACTGAGACACCAGACGTGCATTTCCTGTGAACACTGCAGATTTATCTGAGATCAGCGTGAAGTCACGTGGAACTCTGTGAACCTGTCTGGACATGGATGGCTGCAGCTTGGGGGAGGGGTGAGGGCCTGGAACTTTCCAAGATGACTGAAAACAAATATCTGATTGTGTAATTAGTGGGTCAGAGATTTGACACAAGGCCAGACACAGAGAAGAGAGGCTCATTGTCTGAGAGGAGACAGATAAGTGTCTGCAGCTCAGTCAGACATGACGGCCACTCCAAGAACAACAGGTGAGTTGGCAGCACAGGTGCTTTCACCTTAACATGGCACTGGTTTACACCACAGGTTTGTAAGTTCACGAGAGCCTGATGGTTCATTGTTTCAGCTGTGGGTGGAAAGCATCAAACACTTCCTGTTTCAGCCTCTCCACACATGATTGGCTGTAACTGTCAGCTGTGAGTTGCTTTGGATAAAAGCGTCTGCTAAATGCATAAAACATAAACATAAAGGAAGAAACCTGCAGGAGTCATTAACTAACTAAACTTTAGGAGCTAAATGAGGAGTCCATCTTGTTTTTATGATTAAATGGAGTCTGACAGACAGAACTGTGGTCACTGTGTGACTTAACATACCAGCAACTAATATTTTCCCCTGAGACTGCAGGCCTTAGACCAGCCTTAGGCCTGCCTGAGGCCAGCCTGAGGCCAGCCTTAGGCCATCCTTAGGCCAGCCTGAGGCCATCCTTAGGCCAGCCTTGGGCCAGCCTTAGGCCACCCTTAGGCCAGCCTTAGGCCAGCCTTAGGCCATCCTTAGGCCAGCCTGAGGCCATCCTTAGGCCATCCTTAGGCCTGCCTTAGGCCAGCCTTAGGCCATCCTTAGGCCACCCTTAGGCCAGCCTTAGGCCAGCCTTAGGCCATCCTTAGGCCAGCCTTAGGCCAGCCTTAGGCCATCCTTAGGCCACCCTTAGGCCAGCCTTAGGCCAGCCTTAGGCCATCCTTAGACCATCCTTAGACCAGCCTTAGTTCCCTTCACTGAAGGCTGAGCTCACAGTCCCATGGGAGAATTCAACAGAAGAGGCCTATGAGCGTCAGAAACTGCGCTACACAGAACTGGCAGCGGATAAAGACCTTGGCACCCGTGGACAGGCTCTGCGACGGATCTGTCTCTGAAGCGGCTGAAAGAAGCAGCCAGTAGATATGGATCCAGCGGAAAGCCCCTTGCTGGGCCCAAAGGGCAGGACCCGCTCACTAATCCCCATCCCCCACTTGAGTCACATCCCTCCAGGAGGAGGGTAAACAAGGTATGCGGTCAGCTTCAGGCTGGACTCAGGGAAGAGAATGCCTCCTGCCTTGCATAGTCCCGTGGGCTGCACCTTCTAAACAACCAGGCAATTCTCACGATTGGTCATGGGACACAAGCTCAGGTTTGATCTGTCGCTGGCCATCTCTGATGGGGGTGTCTAGTGTTGACAGGCCGAAACACCCCCTGATTCAAAGGTCCACTACTGCTGATGTGTCCCAAGATTTACATCTTTCCCACATCTGAGATACAGCTCTCAACACCAACCTCATGAGCATACCATCCAATTTCATGATTCCAACCTGTTTCTGATTGGGTCCCTGACCAGGACTGAGAGCCCGGTTCTTATTATCAGCAGTAAGTCAGACCGGTTGGACTCTGTCATAGATTCTGTTCATGGCCTTTATGGGCAGAATTTCTGGACTCATTCAAGAGGTTTCCTGTTCGGCCATCACAGAACTGAATCTCCTGTTGGCTTCATCGATGAGATTTAACACCCCAGAGTCTGAGGCCATGGTCCTGAGTCAGAGAGGTGGAGCGTCCTCTCCTGTTTGGGGATGAGTTTAAATATCTCAGGATCTCAGAAAGGAGCTGGAGACTGATAGGTGGACCTCAGCTGTGGTCATGATCACAGAGCTCATATCCTGAATACAAACAGCTGAAATGAGCTTCCTCTGGGGGGAGACTGGTGAGACCAGCCTCAAGGACAGGATGAGGAGCTCAAAGCCGAGTCTCTGCTCCTTCGCACCAGAAGGAGGATCTGCTCAGGTGACCTTCAGGTGTTTCAAACGTGTCCATTTAAAGGTCTTAGAAAACTCATTTGTGCTAGTTTCATTACTTATAGAACAGAAAATGTTCATGGGGGAAATTCAAATTTTATTTATTTAAAATTTCATTTGTGATTCATGGGTCAGAACCAGTCAAAGTTTAAGAAATCCATTTAATATTGGTCCTTCTTTGAGGACTGAGAACTCATAATGAGTTTAAAAGGTCAAAGAAAAGATATGCTATGATCTCATCTAAAGCAGGTGAAGCTAAAGATTATCTAACATTTAGCCGACGTTAACAACACCTGATGCACCCAAACAGGTGCGGCTGGATTGTTGTTGTGTAGACTCGCAGTTTGCATACACACAGACTATAAAACACAAATGAGGTGTAGAGTTACCTGTGGTCCATGAACAAATCATTTCCATCTGTTTTATATGGACCTTCCTTCACTCGTACCCGGTCCCACCATCAGTGCTTTACAGCCTCGTGAAAGTTTAACCCTACTCTGCAGAAACCACCTGAAGCTATGACCAAACCTTTTCTGTCTGACCTGAATTTCAGTGATTTTCCCCAAATAGAAAAAGGAGACGCTACGTTTACATAACAGCACGTGTAAAAACACATTATCTTAGATGAATGAAGCAAAGAAAAAGGGCTTCGGTGTGTTACTGAATGAAATGCAGATATCTGGATTATAGCTCCAGATATACCTGGTTTCTGTGAACAAACCTTTTCCAAGTGGAGGTTCATCCACCGGGTGAAGGTCCTCTTCTGCACCACTTCTCTTTCAACTGAAACACACAAACACAGAGAGGACGTCAGTCTGAATGTACGCTCGCCACGTGCACTCACACAGATTTAGAGCTAATATCAGACCTGATGCAACATGTTTGTTGACCTTTGACCTTTTAATTTCCTGTTTAAGTTTAATCAGAAGAAACAAAACGAGTCTGAAACTGCTCAGATTTCAGAGGCTGCAGGTCTGAGGTGACATCTGTGAGTTTATTACGGCCAGATGTTT
>JAVGWW010000017.1:34169762-34204762 GCA_036924055.1 Leuresthes tenuis
AACAACCTCCAACAAACCTCCAACAACCTCCAACAACCTCCAACAACCGCCAACAACCTCCAACAAACCTCCAACAACCTCCAACAACCTCCAACGCCCTCCAACAAACCTCCAACAAACCTCCAACAACCTCCAACAACCCCTAACAACCTCCAACAACCTCCAACAACCTCCAACGCCCTCCAACAACCTCCAACAACCTCCAACGCCCTCCAACAAACCTCCAACAAACCTCCAACAACCTCCAACGCCCTCCAACAACCTCCAACAACCTCCAACAACCTCCAACAACCTCCAACATCCTCCAACGCCCTCCAACAACCTCATACAACCTCCAACAACCTCCAACAACCTCCAACAACCGCCAACAACCCCTAACAACCTCCAACAACCTCCAACAACCCCTAACAACCCCTAACAACCTCCAACAACCGCCAACAACCCCTAACAACCTCCAACAACCTCCAACAACCTCCAACAACCTCCAACAACCTCCAACAACCTCCAACAACCTCCAACGCCCTCCAACAACCGCCAACAACCCCTAACAACCTCCAACAAACCTCCAACAACCTCCAACAACCTCCAACGCCCTCCAACAAACCTCCAACAACCTCCAACAACCTCCAACAACCTCCAACAACCTCCAACAACCTCCAACGCCCTCCAACAACCTCCAACGCCCTCCAACAACCGCCAACAACCCCTAACAACCTCCAACAAACCTCCAACGCCCTCCAACAAACCTCCAACAACCTCCAACGCCCTCCAACAACCTCCAACGCCCTCCAACAACCTCCAACAACCGCCAACAACCCCTAACAACCTCCAACAACCTCCAACAACCGCCAACAACCCCTAACAACCTCCAACAACCTCCAACAACCTCCAACAACCTCCAACGCCCTCCAACAACCTCCAACAACTGCCAACAACCCCTAACAACCTCCAACAAACCTCCAACAACCTCCAACAATCTCCAACAACCTCCAACAACCTCCAACGCCCTCCAACAACCTCCAACAACTGCCAACAACCCCTAACAACCTCCAACAAACCTCCAACAACCTCCAACAACCTCCAACAACCTCCAACAACCCCTAACAACCTCCAACAACCTCCAACAACCTCCAACAAACCTCCAACAACCTCCAACGCCCTCCAACAACCTCCAACAACTGCCAACAACCCCTAACAACCTCCAACAAACCTCCAACAACCTCCAACAACCTCCAACAACCTCCAACAACCTCCAACAACCCCTAACAACCTCCAACAAACCTCCAACAACCTCCAACAACCTCCAACGCCCTCCAACAACCTCCAACGCCCTCCAACAACCTCCAACAACCCCTAACAACCTCCAACGCCCTCCAACAACCTCCAACAACCTCCAACAACCTCCAACAACCTCCAACAACCCCTAACAACCTCCAACAAACCTCCAATAACCTCCAATAACCTCCAACAACCTCCAACGCCCTCCAACAAACCTCCAACAAACCTCCAACAACCTCCAACAACCCCTAACAACCTCCAACAACCTCCAACAACCTCCAACAACCTCCAACAACCTCCAACGCCCTCCAACAACCTCCAACAACCTCCAACGCCCTCCAACAACCTCCAACAACCGCCAACAACCCCTAACAACCTCCAACAAACCTCCAACAACCTCCAACAACCTCCAACAACCTCCAACGCCCTCCAACAAACCTCCAACAACCTCCAACAACCTCCAACAACCTCCAACAACCTCCAACGCCCTCCAACAACCTCCAACAAACCTCCAACAACCTCCAACAACCTCCAACAACCTCCAACGCCCTCCAACAACCTCCAACAACCTCCAACAACCTCCAACAACCTCTAACAACCTCCAACAACCGCCAACAACCCCTAACAACCTCCAACAACCTCCAACAACCTCCAACAACCTCCAACAACCTCCAACAACCGCCAACAACCCCTAACAACCTCCAACAACCTCCAACAACCTCCAACAACCTCCAACGCCCTCCAACAACCTCCAACAACCTCCAACAACCTCCAACAAACCTCCAACAACCTCCAACAACCTCCAACGCCCTCCAACAAACCTCCAACAACCTCCAACAACCCCTAACAACCTCCAACAACCTCCAACGCCCTCCAACAACCTCCAACAACCTCCAACGCCCTCCAACAACCTCCAACAACCGCCAACAACCCCTAACAACCTCCAACAAACCTCCAACAACCTCCAACAAACCTCCAACAACCGCCAACAACCTCCAACAAACCTCCAACAACCTCCAACAACCTCCAACGCCCTCCAACAAACCTCCAACAAACCTCCAACAACCTCCAACAACCCCTAACAACCTCCAACAACCTCCAACAACCTCCAACGCCCTCCAACAACCTCCAACAACCTCCAACGCCCTCCAACAAACCTCCAACAAACCTCCAACAACCTCCAACGCCCTCCAACAACCTCCAACAACCTCCAACAACCTCCAACAACCTCCAACATCCTCCAACGCCCTCCAACAACCTCATACAACCTCCAACAACCTCCAACAACCTCCAACAACCGCCAACAACCCCTAACAACCTCCAACAACCTCCAACAACCCCTAACAACCCCTAACAACCTCCAACAACCGCCAACAACCCCTAACAACCTCCAACAACCTCCAACAACCTCCAACAACCTCCAACAACCTCCAACAACCTCCAACAACCTCCAACGCCCTCCAACAACCGCCAACAACCCCTAACAACCTCCAACAAACCTCCAACAACCTCCAACAACCTCCAACGCCCTCCAACAAACCTCCAACAACCTCCAACAACCTCCAACAACCTCCAACAACCTCCAACAACCTCCAACAACCTCCAACGCCCTCCAACAACCTCCAACGCCCTCCAACAACCGCCAACAACCCCTAACAACCTCCAACAAACCTCCAACGCCCTCCAACAAACCTCCAACAACCTCCAACGCCCTCCAACAACCTCCAACGCCCTCCAACAACCTCCAACAACCGCCAACAACCCCTAACAACCTCCAACAACCTCCAACAACCGCCAACAACCCCTAACAACCTCCAACAACCTCCAACAACCTCCAACAACCTCCAACGCCCTCCAACAACCTCCAACAACTGCCAACAACCCCTAACAACCTCCAACAAACCTCCAACAACCTCCAACAATCTCCAACAACCTCCAACAACCTCCAACGCCCTCCAACAACCTCCAACAACTGCCAACAACCCCTAACAACCTCCAACAAACCTCCAACAACCTCCAACAACCTCCAACAACCTCCAACAACCCCTAACAACCTCCAACAACCTCCAACAACCTCCAACAAACCTCCAACAACCTCCAACGCCCTCCAACAACCTCCAACAACTGCCAACAACCCCTAACAACCTCCAACAAACCTCCAACAACCTCCAACAACCTCCAACAACCTCCAACAACCCCTAACAACCTCCAACAAACCTCCAACAACCTCCAACAACCTCCAACGCCCTCCAACAACCTCCAACGCCCTCCAACAACCTCCAACAACCCCTAACAACCTCCAACGCCCTCCAACAACCTCCAACAACCTCCAACAACCTCCAACAACCTCCAACAACCTCCAACAAACCTCCAACAACCCCTAACAACCTCCAACAACCTCCAACAACCTCCAACAACCTCCAACGCACTCCAACAACCTCCAACAACCCCTAACAACCTCCAACGCCCTCCAACAACCGCCAACAACCCCTAACAACCTCCAACAAACCTCCAACAACCTCCAACAACCTCCAACGCCCTCCAACAAACCTCCAACAACCTCCAACAACCTCCAACAACCTCCAACAACCTCCAACGCCCTCCAACAACCTCCAACGCCCTCCAACAACCGCCAACAACCCCTAACAACCTCCAACAAACCTCCAACGCCCTCCAACAAACCTCCAACAACCTCCAACGCCCTCCAACAACCTCCAACGCCCTCCAACAACCTCCAACAACCGCCAACAACCCCTAACAACCTCCAACAACCTCCAACAACCACCAACAACCCCTAACAACCTCCAACAACCTCCAACAACCTCCAACGCCCTCCAACAACCTCCAACGCCCTCCAACAACCTCCAACAACTGCCAACAACCCCTAACAACCTCCAACAAACCTCCAACAACCTCCAACAATCTCCAACAACCTCCAACAACCTCCAACGCCCTCCAACAACCTCCAACAACTGCCAACAACCCCTAACAACCTCCAACAAACCTCCAACAACCTCCAACAACCTCCAACAACCTCCAACAACCCCTAACAACCTCCAACAACCTCCAACAACCTCCAACAAACCTCCAACAACCTCCAACAACCTCCAACAACCTCCAACGCCCTCCAACAACCTCCAACAACTGCCAACAACCCCTAACAACCTCCAACAAACCTCCAACAACCTCCAACAACCTCCAACAACCTCCAACAACCTCCAACAACCCCTAACAACCTCCAACAAACCTCCAACAACCTCCAACAACCTCCAACGCCCTCCAACAACCTCCAACGCCCTCCAACAACCTCCAACAACCCCTAACAACCTCCAACGCCCTCCAACAACCTCCAACAACCTCCAACAACCTCCAACAACCTCCAACAACCTCCAACAAACCTCCAACAACCCCTAACAACCTCCAACAACCTCCAACAACCTCCAACAACCTCCAACGCACTCCAACAACCTCCAACAACCCCTAACAACCTCCAACAACCTCCAACAACCGCCAACAACCCCTAACAACCTCCAACAACCTCCAACAACCTCCAACGCCCTCCAACAACCTCCAACAACTGCCAACAACCCCTAACAACCTCCAACAACCTCCAACAACCTCCAACAACCTCCAACGCCCTCCAACAACCTCCAACAACCTCCAACAACCTCCAACGCCCTCCAACAACCTCCAACAACTGCCAACAACCCCTAACAACCTCCAACAACCTCCAACAACCTCCAACGCCCTCCAACAACCTCCAACAACTGCCAACAACCCCTAACAACCTCCAACAAACCTCCAACAACCTCCAACAACCTCCAACAACCGCCAACAACCCCTAACAACCTCCAACAACCTCCAACAACCTCCAACAACCCCTAACAACCTCCAACAACCTCCAACAACCGCCAACAACCCCTAACAACCTCCAACAACCTCCAACGCCCTCCAACAACCTCCAACAACTGCCAACAACCCCTAACAACCTCCAACAACCTCCAACAACCTCCAACAACCTCCAACGCCCTCCAACAACCTCCAACAACCTCCAACAACCTCCAACGCCCTCCAACAACCTCCAACAACTGCCAACAACCCCTAACAACCTCCAACAACCTCCAACGCCCTCCAACAACTGCCAACAACCCCTAACAACCTCCAACAACCTACAACAACCTCCAACAACCTCCAACGCCCTCTAACAACCTCCAACACCCTCCAACAACCTCCAACAACCTCCAACAACCTCCAACAACCTCCAACAACCTCCAACGCCCTCCAACAACCTCCAACAACCTCCAACAACCTCTAACAACCTCCAACAACCGCCAACAACCCCTAACAACCTCCAACAACCTCCAACAACCTCCAACAACCTCCAACAACCGCCAACAACCCCTAACAACCTCCAACAACCTCCAACAACCTCCAACGCCCTCCAACAACCTCCAACAACCTCCAACAACCTCCAACAAACCTCCAACAACCTCCAACAACCTCCAACGCCCTCCAACAAACCTCCAACAACCTCCAACAACCCCTAACAACCTCCAACAACCTCCAACGCCCTCCAACAACCTCCAACAACCTCCAACGCCCTCCAACAACCTCCAACAACCGCCAACAACCCCTAACAACCTCCAACAAACCTCCAACAACCTCCAACAACCTCCAACAACCGCCAACAACCTCCAACAAACCTCCAACAACCTCCAACAACCTCCAACGCCCTCCAACAAACCTCCAACAAACCTCCAACAACCTCCAACAACCCCTAACAACCTCCAACAACCTCCAACAACCTCCAACGCCCTCCAACAACCTCCAACAACCTCCAACGCCCTCCAACAAACCTCCAACAAACCTCCAACAACCTCCAACGCCCTCCAACAACCTCCAACAACCTCCAACAACCTCCAACATCCTCCAACGCCCTCCAACAACCTCATACAACCTCCAACAACCTCCAACAACCTCCAACAACCTCCAACAACCGCCAACAACCCCTAACAACCTCCAACAACCTCCAACAACCCCTAACAACCCCTAACAACCTCCAACAACCGCCAACAACCCCTAACAACCTCCAACAACCTCCAACAACCTCCAACAACCTCCAACAACCTCCAACAACCTCCAACGCCCTCCAACAACCGCCAACAACCCCTAACAACCTCCAACAAACCTCCAACAACCTCCAACAACCTCCAACGCCCTCCAACAAACCTCCAACAACCTCCAACAACCTCCAACAACCTCCAACAACCTCCAACAACCTCCAACGCCCTCCAACAACCTCCAACGCCCTCCAACAACCGCCAACAACCCCTAACAACCTCCAACAAACCTCCAACAACCTCCAACAACCTCCAACGCCCTCCAACAAACCTCCAACAACCTCCAACGCCCTCCAACAACCTCCAACGCCCTCCAACAACCTCCAACAACCGCCAACAACCCCTAACAACCTCCAACAACCTCCAACAACCGCCAACAACCCCTAACAACCTCCAACAACCTCCAACAACCTCCAACAACCTCCAACGCCCTCCAACAACCTCCAACGCCCTCCAACAACCTCCAACAACTGCCAACAACCCCTAACAACCTCCAACAAACCTCCAACAACCTCCAACAACCTCCAACAACCTCCAACAACTGCCAACAACCCCTAACAACCTCCAACAAACCTCCAACAACCTCCAACAACCTCCAACAACCTCCAACAACCCCTAACAACCTCCAACAAACCTCCAACAACCTCCAACAACCTCCAACGCCCTCCAACAACCTCCAACGCCCTCCAACAACCTCCAACAACCCCTAACAACCTCCAACGCCCTCCAACAACCTCCAACGCCCTCCAACAACCCCTAACAACCTCCAACAACCTCCAACAACCTCCAACAACCTCCAACGCACTCCAACAACCTCCAACAACCCCTAACAACCGCCAACAACCCCTAACAACCTCCAACAACCTCCAACAACCTCCAACGCCCTCCAACAACCTCCAACAACTGCCAACAACCCCTAACAACCTCCAACAACCTCCAACAACCTCCAACAACCTCCAACGCCCTCCAACAACCTCCAACGCCCTCCAACAACCTCCAACAACCTCCAACGCCCTCCAACAACTGCCAACAACCCCTAACAACCTCCAACAACCTCCAACAACCTCCAACGCCCTCCAACAACCTCCAACAACTGCCAACAACCCCTAACAACCTCCAACAAACCTCCAACAACCTCCAACAACCTCCAACAACCTCCAACAACCTCCAACAACCGCCAACAACCCCTAACAACCTCCAACAACCTCCAACAACCTCCAACAACCCCTAACAACCTCCAACAACCTCCAACAACCGCCAACAACCCCTAACAACCTCCAACAACCTCCAACAACCTCCAACGCCCTCCAACAACCTCCAACAACTGCCAACAACCCCTAACAACCTCCAACAACCTCCAACAACCTCCAACAACCTCCAACGCCCTCCAACAACCTCCAACAACTGCCAACAACCCCTAACAACCTCCAACAACCTCCAACAACCTCCAACGCCCTCCAACAACCTCCAACAACTGCCAACAACCCCTAACAACCTCCAACAACCTACAACAACCTCCAACAACCTCCAACGCCCTCTAACAACCTCCAACACCCTCCAACAACCTCCAACAACCTCCAACAACCTCCAACAAACCTCCAACAACCTCTGAATGCAATCATCAGCAACAAAGGAGGAGGGAAAGAAGCATTTTGAATTAGATGGAAACACAAAGAGACCTGAGGAGTTGATGTTTTCCCTTTGAGTCCAGCCCAAAAACAGGCTGTGGTGATCAGCTGTCCTTGAAGCCGGTCACACATCCCCGTTTCTGCCGGCTACGACCCACTTTCAGGCTGATCAACCCCCCCCCCCCCTCAGTACTCTCATGACCCTGATGATCAGTGAAGGCCCATCCGTCCCGGTTTGAAAGCGTAAGAAAGGCCTAAAGACAGGGAAGTCCTTATTGTAAAATGGAGATTTTAATAAAATATTAAAAACTTTATTCAGGAACATCCCAGAAAACCTTCTAAGGTAATGTTGTCTTTCATTTCTATCTTTATAAACAGGTTATTATTCACATTTCCTCATTCTTTCTCACCTCTCTCACAGACGCTTATCTGATGCCTGCTGACAGCCTGAGATTTTTATCCTGTCATTTCTCCTCTGCGGGATTTTATTTCATTTTCAGCTTTGAGCTGAACCTGCTGCAGTTTCACAGGAACCACAGCTGGACAGAACCGGGCTGGAAGATGATTCAGATTCTGTTGCCATGCAGGTATTTCCTGGATCCGGCGAGTTCAGACCAGCAACACGTCACCTTTTTCAATGTGTGTGTGTGTGTGTGTGTGAGTCTGTGTGTGTGTGCATGTGTGTGTGTGCTGAGCAGACACACACACACTGTGTGTAGCAATGGTTCATGACTGAAGCTCAGAGTTCTGCTGGCTTCATTTGTTTGTCATGCAAACATCAGGCTCCTGGTTTCTTTACTTTGCTGCATGACAAAGTCTTTTACTACACACACACACACACACACTCACACACACACACTCACACACACACACACACACACACACACTCACACACACACACACACACACACACACACACACACACACACACACACACACACTCACACACACACACTCACACACACACACACACACACACACACACACACACACACACACTCTCACACACACACACTGTAATGAGCTGGGTGGAGGAGGAACACACATCTATAAAAGTGCACCTTGAGTTCTGCCTTCAGTCAGGAGGATTCCACACAGATTCTTTAGGGTTCAGTAGCTGATCGATCCATCATCAGTAAATCTGACACTTTGAGCCTTTTCTGAATGTCTGAGCTCCTCTCATCAGCTGGAGCAGCTCAGGTTCTCTTTTAAATGGTTTTATTGGAGCCGTCCCATCAGAGGCTGGATCAGGTGATTACAGAGTCTGTCAGCCAGAACCATGTGTGAGATTACAGCTCCTCCAGCTCCTCCAGCTCCTCCAGCTCCTCCAGCCTCAGCCCAGCGTCTGGGTGGACACGAGAACAGGAGCTTCTCCTCTGCCCTCCCGGGTGCCAATTAGAGCCAAAAGGCGCCTCGTTCCTCTCCTCCCACACAACCCAAATACATCTGAGCAGACTGAGAGATTCTCCTTCTCTGTCTGAGACTGGAGGCATGAGATCTGAGCAGCTGTGATGAAATATTCATGAAGCAGGTTTCCCAGAAGGCTGCAGTGCTGCGTCAGACACACCTTACATAACCCCCCCCCCCCGGTGGTCATGAACCACCACCAGCTTTTAACTTCACCCCAGCAGGAGATCTGGGCTCCGTCTTCCTCCTTCTGTCTCATTAATGCTCCTCACATCAGAACAGTAGCGGGTTTGCTGAGCTACTTTTTCATCAGAACCCGTCGGGGTGAAACTCTGCGAAGCCTCCAGATGACACAGAAACTCAGATTCAGGTTCAACGCTTCATCGAGTCGAAGGACCAGAGAGACCAGGTGCAGCTTTCCCACCACAGAGCCTCCTGAGACACACCTGCAGCCTGTGATCACCTGACAGCCACCTGAGGAAGAGGAGGCCACACCCCCTCTGTCACCTGATGAAGCTCTGAGGACCCAAGCTGGACCTCCCACCCAGAGCCTCCAGGACCCTCCCGGTCCACCGGGTTTTACTGTCACACACACACGGCCTGCTGGTGTAACTGTGGTCAGGTTCTGATGGTTCCCGACCGGATCAGCTGGGCTGAACCTTCAGGAGGAGTTCTGGACCAGTTCCCCTCACCACAGGAACCCAGAACCCAGGGAACACCCTGGAACCTGGTCCTGTTCTGTAAAGAGGAAAGTTTGGCAGTCGGACTGATAAAACCCCTGAACCCGTGTGTTAGATGTTGGTAACTGCTCCCTAACTGACCCGTGCAAACAGCTGGTTACTGATTAACCAACCCAAGCTGCAGCACTCGTGATGTCATCACTCAGCCTTATTTCCAGGGGAACCGGTCATTCTGAAAAAATGGCAAAAGAACATGAGAGGGAACTGGGTCAGTTTAACTGCCCCCCCTCAGTATCTTTGGTCCAGACAGCCCAGGCCAACAACCAGAACCAGAAGACTTCCAGAACCCTCTGTGTTTGAACCAGAGCACAATGACAGAGTTTGTTCCCAACACTGAGATAATGACTCAGTTCCAAGAGTCCGAGTGGGACGACTTCATCCAATGAGCAACAGAAAGTTCTGCTGAGTCCAAACAGAACGGGCCCAGAACACGTCAGAGACGGGGCTGAGCTGAGTCCGGTCAGAACCACACAGAACGGGCCCAGAACACGTCAGAGACGGGGCTGAGCTGAGTCCGGTCAGAACCACACAGAACGGGCCCAGAACACGTCAGAGACGGGGCTGAGCTGAGTCCGGTCAGAACCACACAGAACGGGCCCAGAACACGTCAGAGACGGGGCTGAGCTGAGTCTGGTCAGAACCACACAGAACGGGCCCAGAACACGTCAGAGACGGGGCTGAGCTGAGTCCGGTCAGAACCACACAGAACGGGCCCAGAACACGTCAGAGACGGGGCTGAGCTGAGTCCGGTCAGAACCACACAGAACGGGCCCAGAACACGTCAGAGACGGGGCTGAGCTGAGTCCGGTCAGAACCACACAGAACGGGCCCAGAACACGTCAGAGACGGGGCTGAGCTGAGTCCGGTCAGAACCACACAGAACGGGCCCAGAACACGTCAGAGACGGGGCTGAGCTGAGTCCGGTCAGAACCACACAGAACGGGCCCAGAACACGTCAGAGACGGGGCTGAGCTGAGTCTGGTCAGAACCACACAGAACGGGCCCAGAACACGTCAGAGACGGGGCTGAGCTGAGTCCGGTCAGAACCACACAGAACGGGCCCAGAACACGTCAGAGACGGGGCTGAGCTGAGTCCGGTCAGAACCACACAGAACAGAGCTGAACACAGACATGAACTGCAGCTTTCATCTGTGCTGGCTTCATGTTTCAGCCCCCAGGCTGCTGCCGAGCACGTGCGTGTGTCTGTGCACGTGTGTCTGTGCACGTGTGTGTGTGTGTGTCTGTGCACGTGTGTGTGTGTGTGTGTGTGTCTGTGCACGTGTGTCTGTGCACGTGTGTCTGTGCCAGGCCATTACTGGAACCACCTGTACCTCATAAAAGTGCACATTCAGGTGAGTTAACCTCACATCAGAGTTCTCCTCTGACCCGGTTCTGCTGTCAGAATCCCAGTCAGACAGCAGAACCGGGTCAGATGGAAAACATGAAGTTTGAGTCCAGAACCAGCCCAGTCTGTGTGGACCGAACGTAACAACTGAGCTCAGAATTCTCAGGTTCTTTTAGTCCGAGTCTGCAGCTGCATCCATCAGGGTCCAGTTTACCCGGGTCAGAATCAGGGTCCAGTTAACCCGGGTCAGAATCAGGGTCCAGTTTACCCGGGTCAGAATCAGGGTCCAGTTAACCCGGGTCAGAATCAGGGTCCAGTTTACCCGGGTCAGAATCAGGGTCCAGTTAACCCGGGTCAGAATCAGGGTCCAGTTAACCCGGGTCAGAATCAGGGTCCAGTTAACCCGGGTCAGAATCAGGGTCCAGTTTACCCGGGTCAGAATCAGGGTCCAGTTTACCCAGGTCAGAATCAGGGTCCAGTTAACCCGGGTCAGAATCAGGGTCCAGTTAACCCGGGTCAGAATCAGGGTCCAGTTAACCCGGGTCAGAATGAGGGTCCAGTTTACCCGGGTCAGAATCAGGGTCCAGTTAACCCGGGTCAGACCCAGGGTCCAGTTAACCCGGGTCAGAATCAGGGTCCAGTTAACCCGGGTCAGAATCAGGGTCCAGTTAACCCGGGTCAGAATCAGGGTCCAGTTAACCCGGGTCAGAATCAGGGTCCAGTTTAAATTTAACAGAGCCGGAGGAATGTGGCGCTCTGAGCGGCGCCCACAGAGCGTTGGGGGGGGGCTGTGTGGGCTGTGAGCTTTCATCTCGCCTCTTATGTAACACTCAGTCAGTTTCAGCGCCGCCTGTTCTCACAGCTTCCCTCAGCGCACGGATCGACCCACAGAGACCGAGCCGATGGTCCAGCTCACACACACGCACGTGCACACGTACGTGCACACGCACGTACGTGCACACACGCACCTGTCCAGCTCATCACAGCTCTGTGAAAAGTCCTGACCTGGAAATCAGAACCTTTACACACTGACATTACAGCAGAAAGCCAACAAACACAGAGGTTCTGATCCAGAACTGACCCGGGAACCAGAACTGGGGGGTGACCACGACCCAAAGCGGCACCTGACCTGCTGATGTCATTTACCCGATGACATCAGAGGAATCTCTTATGTTTCTCAGGATGGACAAAGACGATTTATCTGTGACATCATCAACAAGCACCTGTAGTACTCTGACTCATAGTACTTGTACACAGTAGAACTCTGACTCATAGTACTTGTACACAGTAGAACTCTGACTCATAGTACTTGTACACAGTAGAACTCTGACTCATAGTACTTGTACACGGTAGAACTCTGACTCATAGTACTTGTACACAGTAGAACTCTGACTCATAGTACTTGTACACAGTAGAACTCTGACTCATAGTTCTTGTACACAGTAGAACTCTGACTCATAGTTCTTGTACACAGTAGAACTCTGACTCATAGTTCTTGTACACAGTAGAACTCTGACTCATAGTACTTGTACACAGTAGTACTCTGACTCATAGTACGTGTACACAGTAGAACTCTGACTCATAGTACTTGTACACAGTAGAACTCTGACTCATAGTACTTGTACAAAGTAGAACTCTGACTCATAGTTCTTCTACACAGTAGAACTCTGACTCATAGTACTTGTACACAGTAGAACTCTGACTCATAGTACTTGTACACAGTAGTACTCTGACTCATAGTACGTGTACACAGTAGTACTCTGACTCTTAGTTCTTGTACACAGTAGAACTCTGACTCATAGTACGTGTACACAGTAGTACTCTGACTCATAGTACTTGTACACAGTAGTACTCTGACTCATAGTTCTTGTACACAGTAGAACTCTGACTCATAGTTCTTGTACACAGTAGTACTCTGACTCATAGTACTTGTACACAGTAGAACTCTGACTCATAGTTCTTGTACACAGTAGTACTCTGACTCATAGTTATTGTACACAGTAGAACTCTGACTCATAGTACTTGTACACAGTAGTACTCTGACTCATAGTACGTGTACACAGTAGTACTCTGACTCTTAGTTCTTGTACACAGTAGTACTCTGACTCATAGTTATTGTACACAGTAGAACTCTGACTCATAGTACGTGTACACAGTAGTACTCTGACTCATAGTACGTGTACACAGTAGTACTCTGACTCTTAGTTCTTGTACAAAGTAGCACTCTGACTCATAGTTCTTGTACACAGTAGAACTCTGACTCATAGTTCTTGTACACAGTAGAACTCTGACTCATAGTTCTTGTACACAGTAGAACCCTGACTCATAGTTCTTGTACACAGTAGAACTCTGACTCTTAGTACTTGTACACAGTAGAACTCTGACTCATAGTTCTTGTACACAGTAGAACTCTGACTCATAGTTCTTTTACACAGTAGCACTCTGACTTATAGTTATTGTACACAGTAGAACTCTGACTCATAGTTCTTGTACACAGTAGAACTCTGACTCATAGTACTTGTACACAGTAGAACTCTGACTCATAGTTCTTTTACACAGTAGCACTCTGACTCATAGTACTTGTACACAGTAGAACTCTGACTCATAGTTCTTGTACACAGTAGAACTCTGACTCATAGTACTTGTACACAGTAGCACTCTGACTCATAGTTCTTGTACACAGTAGAACTCTGACTCATAGTACTTGTACACAGTAGAACTCTGACTCATAGTTCTTGTACACAGTAGAACTCTGACTCATAGTTCTTGTACACAGTAGAACTCTGACTCTTAGTTCTTGTACACAGTAGAACTCTGACTCATAGTTCTTGTACACAGTAGTACTCTGACTCTTAGTTCTTGTACACAGTAGAACTCTGACACTTAGTTCTTGTACACAGTAGAACTCTGACTCATAGTTCTTGTACACAGTAGAACTCTGACTCATAGTTCTTGTACACAGTAGAACTCTGACTCATAGTACTTGTACACAGTAGAACTCTGACTCTTAGTTCTTGTACACAGTAGAACTCTGACTCATAGTACTTGTACATAGTAGTACTTGTTGTACTAAGTTGAAGGATCTATGTATCCCTCCGCTGCCGGCTGTATGGATGCAGAGACCAGCGGAGGGATATGTCTTCTTTCATTAGACCTCTGTCGCCTTTTAGGTTAGTTTCCACAGATTTGCTCAAGTGTCCACTGGTTCGGCCCACTGGTTCGGCCCACTGGCTCGGTCCATTGGTGGAGCTCGAACTTCAGTGGACGGAATGAGGAGAGTCTCCATCAGTGGGCCGAACGTCTAAACTTTCTCACGCACGGTTCACGCGCGGCGGTGAGGAAGAGGAGGAGGTTTGAATACCTCCGCAGTTCGGCTGCTCGGATACAAACAAAACTTCCCAGATCCTGCGTACCGACTACTACAATGTTACTGAACAGCCGTGCACGGTGCTCGTACCTTGCAGGTTCTGCACGCGGATGTCGCTGATCTGTCCGATGAATTCCTCCCGCTCGAACCAGTCGTCCCGGCCGTGTCCAGCCATCCGGACAAACTGCGGAAATCCCGGCCCGGATCGCGGAGGAGCAGACGCTGCTGCGGCGGCTGTCTGTTGTCCTGCCGGCCGTCAGGGATCCATGAAGCCCGGAGCAGCGCGGAGGATCGACTCAGAGCTCCGACATGCTGCTGCTCACTGCGGGTTTTTCCGTCACAGCGCCGCGCTGAGAGCGATGGAGCCCCGGGAGGAGGAGGAAGGAGCCGCCGCACCTGGTTGGTGTTTCCGAGGTGGGATGGAGCTCATCCAGAGTCCGCCCTCCTCCTCCTGTTCCTCCTCCTCCTGCACCCCCCCCTCTACGAACACACATGCCCACCCACACGCGTGGAGGCTGGGCTCCATCAGTGTAACGTGGAAATATTTCCATTTTCTCTGTCAGCCATTTAGAATTGTGACTAAAGTGAAGCGCATAACATAAAAAGTGATGATGAGCTCCACCTTCATCACCTGCTGCAGTTAATAAACAGTCGAAGCCCCGCCCATATCCAACAGTGTAAACAGACTGATGACCACAAACACCTCCATCAATCTCTCCCTGCTCAGCTCCTCAGAAGGTTCCAGAAACTCCTCCAGTTTCAGAGGAGAAGCTGTTGAGCACCTGCAGGATGAAGAGGAGGGTGACTGAGGCTGAAGCTGTGCCTCAGTGTCAGCAGACAGGAAGTGATGTGAACTTTACACACTGCAGGGTGTGTGCTGCTCTGAGGAAACTCCTGGAGTCTCCCTGCTGATGGAAGGAAACATCAGCAGCTCTGATGGAGGTTTCATCTGGAAACAAACATCCTGGTTCTTATCAACCTCCTCAAACCAGAGTATTCAGGGGCTGTGGTCTCTCACCTCTGAAAACACTTCTTGGTTAACTCTCGGTGGGCGGTCTCAGCCAAATGCAGTTAGCTAACACATGAGCGGCCAAGTCCACCGAACAAGGCCCCTGAACAAGGCAAACCTGTCCTACTTTCCTCATCCATGTCGCTCTGGCCTCACCACCTGCTTTAAAATGTTCCTCAAACCCATTCCTGTTGTCTCCGGCTCGCACAGAAGGAGATAACAGCAACCAAACACCACCTTAACAACCTCCGCTCTCTGAAGCCCACTTCACTCTGTGACACGCCCTGTCTGTGGGGTTGAGGAACTGCCAATCAGCGGTAAACAAAGCAGATTTCATTATGGCTTCTGCCACCTGTCTCTTCACATCCTGGCTCTCACTGAGACCCGGGTTAAGCCTGAATGTAAGAGCTTAACTCATGTGTCGTCCCACGATGGTGGAATGACCTACCGAGCGCTACCAGAACCAGAACCCTGTCTATCTTCAAGAAGCTCCTGAAAACCCAGCTCTTCAGAGAGCATCTCCTATCCCAGCACTTACCTTGTACTTCCCTCCCCCCTCTATCTCTGCACTTTATCTTTCTGCACTTCCTTCTATGCCTGCTCCCTATCTCTGCTCTGTCCCCTCTGACAGAGTCGGACTCCTGGGTTCCTTCTTCATTTGTAAGTCACTTTGGATAAAAGCGTCTGATAAATACAGAAACATGAACATCCAACCAGAAAAACTGGTAGTTCTGCAGATGAACCCACAGGGGTTCAGAACACTAGCCCACATCAGCCTCAGCAGCTTCTTGCTCAGCACGAGAACCAGTTAGCTGAGCCCACACAGAACCGAGAGCAGGATGTTACGCATCGTTCCCTCAGCACAGAGCTTGTCCTCCCTCTGACATCAGAGGTTAACGGATCAGAACACCATCATCATCATGGTATAATCTGTTTAAAAGCCATCTGGCACATCTGTCCTCAGCACATAATCTGATTACTCAGAGGTACTTCCACCAGAACCAACCGTCCCTGTGCAGAGTCTGTCAGCCACAAGGAAACAAGGCTTCTGAAGGTTCTGGTTCTGCTGCGGTTCAGAACCTCACTTGTAGAACTGGACCACACACCCATTCATCCGGGTCAGTATATCTGGGCCTCAGGCTGAAAACCCTGCAGCTGCTCTGGTGCTTTGAGATTAAATCTTATTGTTATCTGCTAACTGTTAGCTAAAATAGTCAGAATAAAAAATCTCTTTTATGGGAGTTCAGAATCCTAAAACATATCAGAGAACCGAATCACATGTTTGTTTTGGGTCAAACAGAAACTGTGATGATAACTCAAAGTGAGCTCAAGCTCAGTCACATCCAGCTGGTTCTGCAGCTCATTCCAACCAGAGGCAGCAGCATGTTCACGTTTCAGCTCAATACCCCAATACCTCCACCTTTAACAGGAGGAACCCAACCGAATCAAACCAAAGCCTCTCTGCTTCAATGGCCCCCAGTGGAGCCTTCAGACCTGCAGAACAAAGATGGAGGAGGGAAGCAAGCAGCGAGAGGTCACAAATGACCAGGTATTCAGACACCAATAATCACCTCTTTCACTACACTTCAGTTTGGAGTTAAACTACACATCTGTCACAGATTGGCTGGGCTCAGTATCCAGCATGTGGCCTCATTTATTCATCTCCACACTGAACATGTATCAGTGTTTATGCTTCTGATTAATGAGGCCTCAGTTTCTGTTGTGGTGGGTGACTGGAAGTCAGGAACGTGGTGGAAGCAGGACATTGGCCTGTGACAGAAACACAAACAGGAAGTAACACAATGCAGCACAGCAACAACAGTTAACAACAAGTAACAACCTGTAACAAAATTTATAAGAAGTGTTGCTGTGTTGTGCTCTGGCATCCGGCAGAAATATAGAATATGTTTAGCGTCCATCACTGTGAAATCAACACTGAATAAACGTTTTGGTAAAATGGGGTAACAACAGTTAACAACAGTTAACAACAGGTAAAAACCTATAACAACCGGTAACAACAGTTAACAACAGGTAACAACAGTTAATAACCTGTAACAACAGTTAACAACAGGTAACAGCCAGTAACAACAGTTAACAACAGGTAACAACAGGTAACAACAGGTAACAACCTGTAACAACAGGTAACAACAGGTAACAACCTGTAACAACAGGTAACAACAGGTAACAACAGTTAACAACCTGTAACAACAGGTAACAAAAGGTAACAACAGGTAACAACCTGTAACAACAGGTAACAACAGGTAACAGCCAGTAACAACAGGTAACAACCTGTAACGACAGGTAACAACAGTTAATAACCTGTAACAACAGGTAACAACAGGTAACAGCCTGTAACAACAGGTAACAACAGTTAATAACCTGTAACAACAGGTAACAGCCAGTAACAACAGGTAACAACCTGTAATGACAGGTAACAACAGGTAACAACAGTTAACAACCTGTAACAACAGGTAACAACAGGTAACAGCCAGTAACAACAGGTAACAACCTGTAACAACAGGTAACAACAGGTAACAACAGTTAACAACCTGTAACAACAGGTAACAACAGGTAACAACCTGTAACAACAGGTAACAACAGGTAACAACAGTTAACAACCTGTAACAACAGGTAACAACAGGTAACAGCCAGTAACAACAGGTAACAACCTGTAACGACAGGTAACAACAGTTAATAACCTGTAACAACAGGTAACAACAGGTAACAGCCTGTAACAACAGGTAACAACAGGTAACAACCTGTAACAACAGGTAACAACAGGTAACAACAGTTAACAACCTGTAACAACAGGTAACAACAGGTAACAGCCAGTAACAACAGGTAACAACCTGTAACGACAGGTAACAACAGTTAATAACCTGTAACAACAGGTAACAGCCTGTAACAACAGGTAACAACAGGTAACAACAGGTAACAACAGGTAAAAACCTATAACAACCGGTAACAACAGTTAACAACAGTTAATAACCTGTAACAACAGTTAACAACAGGTAACAGCCAGTAACAACAGTTAACAACAGGTAACAACAGGTAACAACAGGTAACAACCTGTAACAACAGGTAACAACAGGTAACAACCTGTAACAACAGGTAACAACAGGTAACAACAGTTAACAACCTGTAACAACAGGTAACAACAGGTAACAACAGGTAACAACCTGTAACAACAGGTAACAACAGGTAACAGCCAGTAACAACAGGTAACAACCTGTAACGACAGGTAACAACAGTTAATAACCTGTAACAACAGGTAACAACAGGTAACAGCCTGTAACAACAGGTAACAACAGTTAATAACCTGTAACAACAGGTAACAGCCAGTAACAACAGGTAACAACCTGTAATGACAGGTAACAACAGGTAACATCAGTTAACAACCTGTAACAACAGGTAACAACAGGTAACAGCCAGTAACAACAGGTAACAACCTGTAACAACAGGTAACAACAGGTAACAACAGTTAACAACCTGTAACAACAGGTAACAACAGGTAACAACCTGTAACAACAGGTAACAACAGGTAACAACAGTTAACAACCTGTAACAACAGGTAACAACAGGTAACAGCCAGTAACAACAGGTAACAACCTGTAACGACAGGTAACAACAGTTAATAACCTGTAACAACAGGTAACAACAGGTAACAACCTGTAACAACAGGTAACAACAGGTAACAACAGGTAACAACCTGTAACAACAGGTAACAACAGGTAACAACCTGTAACAACAGGTAACAACAGGTAACAACAGTTAACAACCTGTAACAACAGGTAACAACAGGTAACAGCCAGTAACAACAGGTAACAACCTGTAACGACAGGTAACAACAGTTAATAACCTGTAACAACAGGTAACAACAGGTAACAGCCTGTAACAACAGGTAACAACAGGTAACAACAGTTAATAACCTGTAACAACAGGTAACAACAGGTAACAACAGTTAATAACCTGTAACAACAGGTAACAACAGGTAGCAACCTATAACAACAGGTAACAGCCTGTAACAACAGTTAACAACAGGTAACAACCTATAACAACAGGTAACAGCCTGTAACAACAGTTAACAACAGGTAACAACCTATAACAACAGGTAACAGTCTGTAACAACAGTTAACAACAGGTAACAACAGGTAACAACCTATAACAACAGGTAACAGTCTGTAACAACAGTTAACAACAGGTAACAACAGGTAACAGCCAGTAACAACAGGTAACAACCTGTAACGACAGGTAACAACAGTTAATAACCTGTAACAACAGGTAACAACAGGTAACAACCTGTAACAACAGGTAACAACAGGTAACAACAGTTAACAGCCTGTAACAACAGGTAACAACAGGTAACAACCTGTAACAACAGGTAACAACAGTTAACAACCTGTAACAACAGGTAACAACAGGTAACAGCCAGTAACAACAGGTAACAACCTGTAACGACAGGTAACAACAGTTAATAACCTGTAACAACAGGTAACAACAGGTAACAGCCTGTAACAACAGGTAACAACAGGTAACAACAGTTAATAACCTGTAACAACAGGTAACAACAGGTAACAACAGTTAATAACCTGTAACAACAGGTAACAACAGGTAGCAACCTATAACAACAGGTAACAGCCTGTAACAACAGTTAACAACAGGTAACAACCTATAACAACAGGTAACAGCCTGTAACAACAGTTAACAACAGGTAACAACCTATAACAACAGGTAACAGTCTGTAACAACAGTTAACAACAGGTAACAACAGGTAACAACCTATAACAACAGGTAACAGTCTGTAACAACAGTTAACAACAGGTAACAACAGTTAATAACCTGTAACAACAGGTAACAACAGTTAACAACAGGTAACAACAGGTAACAACAGGTAACAACAGGTAACAACAGTTAACAACCTGTAACAACAGGTAACAACAGGTAACAACAGTTAACAACCTGTAACAACAGGTAACAACAGGTAACAACAGGTAACAACAGGTAACAACAGGTAACAGCCTGTAACAACAGTTAACAACAGGTAACAACAGTTAATAACCTGTAACAACAGGTAACAACAGTTAACAACAGGTAACAACAGGTAACAACAGGTAACAACAGTTAACAACCTGTAACAACAGGTAACAACAGGTAACAACAGGTAACAACAGGTAACAACCTATAACAACAGGTAACAGCCTGTAACAACAGTTAACAACAGGTAACAACAGTTAATAACCTGTAACAACAGGTAACAACAGTTAACAACCTGTAACAACAGGTAACAACAGGTAACAACAGGTAACAACAGGTAACAACAGGTAACAACCTATAACAACAGGTAACAGCCTGTAACAACAGTTAACAACAGGTAACAACAGTTAATAACCTGTAACAACAGGTAACAACAGGTAACAACCTATAACAACAGGTAACAACAGGTAACAACAGGTAACAACAGGTAACAACAGGTAACAACCTGTAACAACAGGTAATAACCTGTAACAACAGGTAACAACCTATAACAACAGGTAACAGCCTGTAACAACAGGTAACAACAGGTAACAACTGGTAACAACAGGTAACAGCCTATAACAACAGGTAACAACAGGTAACAACCTGTAACAACAGGTAATAACCTGTAACAACAGGTAACAACCTATAACAACAGGTAACAACAGGCAACAGCCTATAACAACAGGTAACAACAGGCAACAGCCTGTAACAACAGGTAATAACAGGTGTTGGTGCAGTTTCTTCCTTCAATCAGGCACCACTTGGTCTTCTCGGCTCATCACCATCTGCAGGCAGAAGGTTGGAGCTTCTTCAGGCTGAAAACAGGACGCAGTCTCTGCCAGCAGAGCTTCAGCCAATCAGCAGCAGAGCAGGCTATATTTAACTGTATATCTGGGTCCAGGCTGTACACTGACTTTAGTCTGCTTCATGTTTCAGGGTTAGGGTAACATGAAAACCGATGTGTTGTCCCAGAGTCTGCAGCTTTGATCAGTAACATGTGATTTTGAACATGTGACTTCATCAGGTAACAGACAGCAGAGTGTAGAGCAACAACAACACAGAACAGAAACAGGATGATCCAGTCCCAAGCATTTCCTGATCTTTATCTGTACAGAACACCTCCTGCACTCCTCTCTGGAACCATCTTTATTTCTCCTTAGAGGATCAGCTGATGGGATGAGACATTCGGATATAAAATGCCATCTTTGATGAAGTTCCAGCTGCTCTCACATCATCAACAAACTCAGAGAATCCAAACCCAGAAACGGCTCTGAATGTTGGAATGTAAGGACTCCATCTGGAACTAAAGCAGACTGATCTGCTGCCAGCAACACAAACCTCGTTTAAACTCGGTTAGAGGTCTATTTCACCGCATCTTTATCTTCTTCTTCTGTCTTCTTGAAAGTCACCTGCATTTCTAATTGACTGAGTTGAACAGAAGCTGATCAGGAGGTTTGAGATCTTGGGTTTAAAAACCTCGAGTTCTTCTTTATTCATGCTGCCGTGAAGAAAAGCTGGAAGCTCAGAGAACACTGTTTGTTTGGCAGGCTGAGAGCGCCAGATTGTAGCACAGCTCGGAGGATCTGAGAGGCCACGTGCACACGCACACGTGCACACGCACACGTGCACACGCACACGTGCACACGCACACGTGCACACACTGGGATGACGTCTCTGTGAAAGTGTTCAGTCAGTTTCTGACTGCAGGTAGATAAACACTGAATCTTATGACCGTTTTTAACACCATCAGATGCTTGTTTATGTAACAGCTGGTTAAATAATAGAAGCAGTTATTAATATAAAGTAAACCAAATTAAAACTAGGATGTGGAATAGTTAGTCAGAAGAGTAGATTCACTCTGGAGAAATAGGTGTGAGTTGGAAAAGACAAACCAGAGATGATTGTGTTGTATGAAAAAAGTGAAACATGTCATTTATTCCAACAGACATCTGAGTGTTTAAAGTAAAAAAGAAAGCCAAGAACTCATCGAAGGTGTTGATCAGCAGCTCCGATTCACTTTATTTCAGTGTTTCTATACAATTATAACACATAAGACTAAATCAAAAAAACAAACTATTCCCTCTTTTCCTTTACAAATTAAAGTATCTAAATTTGATGTCTAATTCTTAGTTTAGTGCTAATTTACTTATTATTTTAATTGTCCAATTTAATTCTGTGTATTTTTAATCCTATTTTAGTGTGTTTCTCACTGACAGATGGTCATCCCTCTCAATCTAAACCATTAACAAAGAGTTTCAACAGTAAGCGATACAATCACAATATATCCCAGATAAACTAAATCAACTTCTCTGACAGTCCAATGTTGTTTATATCATAATATTATTGTTTATCAGCTGGTGGTCAGCTGATCCCAGCCACCTGTGTTCTGTCCATTTCTGCTGCTTTGTGGAGAATTGCTACCGCCGCATAAACCGATAAGTGTGTCTATCGATTCAAGCTCCCCCTTAAAAAAATGCTACTTTATGGGTTCCACCTATAAAGGCATAAAGTAACTGTTTTCTCCTCTCATGTGTCTAATTCTAAAAAGTGGAATGAAACTGATTTATATCAGGGGTAGCGTATTTTGACAGTACAATAACATCCTATCAAACGCTACTAATAACCAGGCATGGATGCACAGTCCATGCACTTATTTCATATTTCATTTGAAGAGAACTGTCGTGGAACAATCTCTTTTTAACTAGGCCAAAAGAGGAAATAATCTGGATTTTGAGGATGTTACCCACCGTTAACATAGCGTGGACAGACGAGCCGCAACCATGGTTTCAAAAGATGATGGGCGTGCCAATCAAACTTGGAAATCGGCTCTGCGCATGCGCCAGATCACAAAGTAGTAGTTCTCGACAAGTGGAAGACTTTGTTAAACAGTGCTGACGCTGGAGCGTTAACGTTTAACATTAGCCAGCGGCAGGCAAGGGTTTTTGATTTAAAACAGCAGGATTATTACTGTTCCAGGAGGGGTTTCTTCTTCTTTCTTCTTATTTCCTGTTGGTGCAGCTCTGAGAGTGAAGGCTTCTGCACAGCCTTTATATCAGGGGACTGTTACACTTGAAAATATATCAATATTTATTTCTCAAATGAATTATTATTTATTCATTTAAGTCATGTAACCTAAATATAAATCCAGTAATGTAAATAAAGACATTATTTATTTATTTAATATGCCCAGTAAGCAGGGGTTACATTTACTTTGGCACTATTTTCTCCTCTGAAACACTGTTAGATGGCTGTCCAACGTATCCTTCCACTGAGTGCAGAAGGTTCTGGACCCTCCATCCTCCTGCTGCAGATGCCTTCACCTGGAAGCCTCCCATGTTGTCAGTATGTTGCTTTTCAGGTGTCTGACGGCCCTGTTGCACGGGTCACATAAATATCAAACTGTTCCCAAAAAGCTTTTCTTTAGGTTGAAATTTTCAAAGGAATCTGGAGATCAGGGTGGATTTTGGAGAGCTTTAATTTCGCAGCCATTAAGGATCTGTCACTGAGTCAGAAGCAGCCAGAGTCTGTGCTCTGGAGCAGGATCAGTGTCAGTCAGCACCATGGTGACCAGGTTGTATCACCATGGTAACTGATGCTCAGAGCAGGTGCATCTTACAGCTGCCTCCCTGACCAGTCAGTTCTTGTGTGGACTGAGAGACTCTGCAACACTCAGAGCGCCTTCACAGTTTGACCTTCACTGATCTTCACCACGCAGCCTCAGACAGAGACTGATTGTTGTCAAACTGCCTCAGATTACATCTGTTCATGTTCACATCATCTCAGAAAATGTCTAAACTCACATCAGAGGACAATTCAAATCCTTTTTCTGGAAAATTTTAGTGGCAGAAGATGAACTCAGACATTTCCAATCAGCCCACACTGAGCCACGTCGCCATGACAACGGAGAACACGCAGTCCAACGACACACTCAGCGAGCTGAAAGTGTTTAAAATGATCAGCTGATAACACGAAGGCGTTTCTGAACTCTGGTTCAACCTGAGCTGGTGAACTGACCACAGATCAGTCAGCTGTGGTCCTGGAGAGGAGAAAAGCTTCATCCACAGGTGACATTTATCAGCTCAGGTGAAGATGGAGCCTCTCTGCTCATCATTCACTCTGACCTGGTCCTGTTTAGGACCTGATCAGGATCATCTATAAGTTCCTTCTGAATCTGATCTGAAGAATATGCGACCTGTCTGTGTGCAGCTGGGAGGGGCTCCACCCCCCCGAGCACCTGAACAGGACCAAGCAGCTTTGGGGTCTTACCCGTACTGAGGGGGTCTTACCTGTACTGAGGGGGGCTTACCTGTACTGAGGGGGTCTTACCTGTACTGAGGGGGTCTTACCCGTACTGAGGGGGGCTTACCTGTACTGAGGGGGTCTTACCTGTACTGAGGGGGTCTTACCTGTACTGAGGGGGTCTTACCCGTACTGAGGGGGTCTTACCTGTACTGAGGGGGTCTTACCCGTACTGAGGGGGTCTTACCTGTACTGAGGGGGGCTTACCTGTACTGAGGGGGTCTTACCCGTACTGAGGGGGTCTTACCTGTACTGAGGGGGTCTTACCTGTACTGAGGGGGTCTTACCCGTACTGAGGGGGTTTTACCCGTACTGAGGGGGTCTTACCTGTACTGAGGGGGGCTTACCTGTACTGAGGGGGTCTTACCTGGGGGTCGTACCTCTCATGCAGGGGATTTGAACGCAGGATGAACCCACATGAAAGGTGGAAATCTCACCTCCACACTATCCTTCAGTGTCTCACAGCACAGAGACAGGTTTCTAAATGCAGAGAATGTGAAGCAGCAGCCTCCAGTGAAAGAATCGGGCGACACGCTCACCCACACCACGTTCCACACAGACTGATTCAGCTCAGGCCTCCACACTTTCAGCCTGTGAATCATGCTTCCTCCCACATTCAGATCTTTGCAGCTGCCACAAAATCAGAGAACAGAGCCTCATGAAACTCTGAGCTCCAGCAGCTGGAGGATTTGAATCTGACTGCAGAGTGAAAATGAATCCATGACACTGATGATGGTGATACTGCATCTCTGCTCATCTGAAAGCAGAAAAACACTGAATCAGAGCTGCTGATCAACACCTTCAATCTACACGATGGACATTAAGACTTCTTGGCTTTTTACAGACTGTTAAATGCTTTTTGAAATCTGTGGTGAACAGCTTCCATCCTGCAGCTCATTCAATGAAATAACCTCCAAACCATCTCCTTCAAGCTGTGGCGCTCCTATAGGCGGCCTCCAGGTGTGAAACAGGAAGTGATGTGTGCTTACAGAAAGAAGGTCCGACAGCACCTGTGAGGTCTGTGCTGTGGGACCACCGGACCTGCAGCTGATCCTGCTTCACAGAACCGGTTCCTTGGTTGCATTCACACCACACACAGGAACAGGACTGAAAGCACCTTTCTTTTAGCTCCCATCTGAGATTTTTCAAACATATGAACTCATATGAACTCATTATCACAGGGCAAAACATTTCCAAACAGCTTGTGAACATCAGCCACAGAAACAGAAGCTCTTAATGTAAACCCTGATGGACTGAAGGGTTTATCATATCCAGAGGCTGTTCTGTGGTGTGGATCCAACCCGAGGAGAAGCTCATCCAGGTGTGTTCTGCAGGCACATTAGCTGCAAAATGTGTTGAATGTGTGTCAGATATTTACATCATCTGTACATCATTATATTCTACATCATATTCTCAACACCATTCTGCATTTTTTTGTTTCATATCTTTGTAAAACACTTTGTTAAATGTTTCACATGGATAAAACTGTCATTACTGTTATTGGTTTTATTATCATGAGTGTTCCCTAATGATGAAAACATGTACAGCTTCTTATTTCATAGGAAAGGAGGACTTCATGTTCACCTTCATGTTCAGACTGAGGCTGCATTCATGGAGATTTGTCTCCCTCTGGCGGTGAACGTGTGAACTGCATGTTAGCGATGAGAGGGTTTCTAATCACGTGAATAAACTAACTCTACAAATACTAATTAAGTCTAAATATAATCGTAGTTGTTATAATCGAGTCAGAATCCAAGTCAATCCAGTTCAGTATAAAATCATTTAGAAAATGTCAATTCATGAAAAAGATGGCGTACATATGGAAACCAACAGATATCTTTAGACAGTCCCTGTCCTGAGCATGGACAGGCTGGTGATAACAGTGGAGAAGAGAACTCCCTTTTAACAGGAAGAGACCTCCTGTAGAACCAGAATCAGAACCAGGACCGGCTGCCATCTGCTCAGACTGCCCAGGTTGGGAGGAAAGAAACAAACTAACATTAAAACACCAGATCAATGGATAAAAAGACGGGATTCAGAGCAACAACATGTTTGTCTCTGATTATTTTCTGAGGCCCAATTAAAAACATCTTAATCTTAATGAGTTAATACAGCTGAAGCTCAGTCCTGTGGGGGAAGAACAACACACCTCAGAGGGGTTAATCTGATCTATGCTGAACTTATCTAGGCTGAAATACGTTTTTGGATTCCTAGAAAAAAGGCCCGGGCTGTTTAAGATCTGGGAAGGGTTGGTCAGAATGCATCTACAGTATCTACAGACATCATGGAGAGGAAAGATAGCAGAGGGAGGAGAGGTGCATCATGGGAGCTCCCCCAGCAGGCTGGGCCTATAGCAGCAGAACTATGGGATGTTTCAGGCTCACCTGAGCCATCCCTAACTATAAGCTTTATCAGAAAGGAACGTTTCTTATGGTCCCATAACTCTGTCTTGTCTGACCATTTGTTGATAACTTTTGAATTTACATCACTTGACTTTACGGCTTTTATCTGTAGAAGAATTCTACATATAGAAGGTGTCTGTCAGAGAATGCTGTAACCAGATTTAAAGAGTTGATTTCATCATCCTTTTCTTCACTGCCATGTGCTGATATGACAGAGGACGGCTGCCTAAACTTTACTCCAGTAGAACTTGACTCTCTTGTTGACAGCACTATAGCTTCAATGCGTACAACACTATACACAATACTTCCATATTGGATCTGATCAATCGGTCTTTGTTGACAGGATATGTACCTCAGACTTTTAAGGTTGCTGTAATTAAACCTTTACTTAAAAAACCTACTCTTGATTCAGAAGTGTTGGCTAATTATCGACCTATATCCAATCTCCCTTTTTTGTCTAAAGTTCTTGATAAAATAGTTTCAGCTCAACTTTGTGATCATTTACATAGAAATAATCTGAAGAGTTTCAGTCAGGATTCAGAGTGCATCATAGCACAGAAACAGCACTGGTGAAAGTTACCAATGATCTCCTCTTAGCCTCTAATAGCGGACTTGTTTCTTGTCCTGTTGGATCTCAGAGCTGCATTTGATCCGATCGATCACAGCATTCTGTTACAGAGACTTGAACATGTTATTGGGATTAAAGGAACTGCATTAGGCTGGTTTAAGTCATATTTATCTGATAGATTCCAGTTTGTTCTTGTAAATGAAGAATCTTCCTCACACACCAGAGTAAGTCATGGAGTTCCTCAGGGTTCTGTGCTTGGACCGATTCTTTTTACTTCATACATGCTTCCATTAGGTAACATTATTAGACAGCATGGCATAAATTTCCATTGTTATGCTGATGATACTCAGCTGAACTTATCTATGAAACCAGATTCAATTAAATTCAGTTTTATTTATAAAGCGCCAAATTACAACAATTGTCATCTCAAGGCACTTAAATGATATAGTCCAATTCAGGACTGCCTGTGTTTTTGGACAAACACATATACCTTTTTACTGGAGATATACTCAAATACTTCTATTTCCAGAGGAAATAAATGATCCTGTAATATTTGGACTTTTAACAGTTTACAGCTGCCTTGGATTGAAAGTTCTAAATAAAAAGTTTAACTGTCTTTATTTGGACTTTCTAACGTTTTGATATGCTAAAATATTGATTTGAGTTGTCATAGTGACGGGAGGGGGGGTGAGTCGCTGCTCAGTCTTCGCCCCTCTGAACAGCCTGAAGAGTTCCAGCTGGGGAAGGTTACTGTGTTTAAACAGATATTTGTAAGTATTTCTCATACATTTCAGTCAGACCTCAGAAAACTGTCAACTTGTTAAAACGGGAGGAAATGTTTCCTTTCGATGAGAGGGCGCAGTCAGGAAAAGGTTGCACTGGCTGTTATTCTTGTTCGTAGTTTTGGAATGAGTTCCCCTCCCTGCAGCCTTTAGATTGGCTCGTTTCTCTTGCTGTAGCATCAGCACCAAAGCTCACAGACACATTGTACCTCAGTGGAGCCGGCAGGGCTGAAGGGTTAGCTAACCCTGCTAACCCTGCTAACCCTAACCCTGCTAACCCTGCTAACCCTAACCCAGCAGCCAGAATAGCTCCAACATAAACCTGATATACACTTTCAGTTTCTATTAGAGAAGTGGAAAATCATTACTGATGACATCATGATTTCACTACTTAAATGTATTTCTGGTGCCAGTTGGAACTGTTGCTGGTGGAAGACAAAGTGATATGAAAGGTCTGATTTCCTCTGTGCTGGAAATCTTATGATCAGGGATAGAACTGAGTTTATGTCATTTGGTGCTGTACAGGCAAAAAGGAAGCCAAAGAGCAAAAACTCACCAAATTCTTTAGATATGCTTTAATGTAGATTAATGGTTGCATCAGATTTGTTGAGTTCAGAAAGTTTCCTGCTCATGTTTTCATGAGTCACAGTGACTACCAGCCTTCATATTATAAGCCAATTAAACAATGTCAGACAGCAGAAGTGAAAACATTAAGAGGAGGATTCAGCATAGATGAAGACAGAAAATAAGAACATGTTCATGTTTCCTGCTCTCGTACAGATGCAGTTTACTGTGTGACGGTTGCTAAGCTTCACACCAAATGGCAGTAACCGTTACTTTAATGGCACATCGATAAAAATATGATAAAACATTTAAAAAAAGAAAGAACTGATCTGAGGTGACAGAACATGATGAAGCAGAGAAGCTAAAGTTCTGATGAACAGGTTAACCTGTTAAAGCCTGACGCAGAGGAGGCTGAGCGCAGCCTGCAGGTTTCTGTAAGTAGGTAACAGTGAAGCTAATAAAGGAAGCTGCAAACACACTTCATGCTAGCTGAAGCTAAAGAGGACTGATCTGAAGTCAGGAGTCACTCCGGCGGTCGGTCCTATGTGGGCGGCGGGCCGTCGTAGCGCAGCATGATGCTGAAGGATCGGGCGTAATTATTGGACAGAGAGCAGCTGCTGCCTTCATCAAGGAGGGGCAGCAGGAAGGCCAGAAGCAGCAGGGCGAGGAGCAGGAACCACAGAAGAAGAGCCAGCCGACACACCCTCTGCAGCAGCCCGGAACTCTGGACACACAGTTACAGTGTTAGTGGGTCACTGGGTTCAGGGGGGGGCAGCAGCGCTCAGATCAGACTGGAAACACAGCCTCAAACAAACACTCTGAGGAAAACTACAAGCTGGACTGAAAAGGTTCTGGAACTGTGAGCAGCACAGAGTGGGTTCTTATTAATCTGCTGTGACTTTTATAGTTTTTATGGCAGGTTAAAGATATTCATCACCTCCAAATCTGAGGAGAAAACTCAGATCTAATGGGAGTGAGTTTGGGTTTGGGGGCTGCACTCTGTGTTCTGGGATCTGAGAGCAGACTTTAAGGCCTGTCACAGCGACACTCCCACTGAAAGAGGACAAAAACACCTACAGTATGGTGTATAAACTGTATTTGTAGGAGAAACTGGGAGCATCAATGTAGTTTAAATCCAAACATTTCACCACATCCTGTGGAAACCATGAGAGACGTTTAAACTGTGAAAGATGTTTCTGCTGCTGGGTCAGCTGCTGGGTCAGCTGCTGGGTCAGCTGCTGGGTCAGCTGCTGGGTCAGCTGCTGGGTCAGCTGCTGGGTCAGCTGCTGGGTCAGCTGCTGGGTCAGCTGGTGCTGCTGCTTCCACAGTTTCAGAGACATTTGGACCGGTTGCTTTCTGACTCCACGGTCTGTTCGGCTCTGGGTTCTGGTTCAGGTTCTGCCCTTCAGCACATCTCAGACACAGTAAACCATCAGAGTTTATCAGCCCCATGCTTTCTGTTCACACTGACCTTCTGTGTCTTTGGTTTGGGGAGCGGCTCCTCCTGATTGGCTGCGGCTCTCTGCAGACACAGAAAACATCATCAGGTTTAGAACACTGCCACCTGGTGGTTCAGCGCGGCGCCACAGCATCTGTCTGCTAACTCAGTTAGAACGGGTCCGGATATTTTCAAAGTGAAAACACTCACCTTGACACTACTTCTGGTCCTGGTTCTGGTCCTGGTTCTGGCCCTGATGTCACCCACATCCTTCAGCTTGGACTTGTACAGCATCCAGCGATAACGAAGGTCCTCCAGAGCCGCATCCTCAGCTGGTCCGGGGTCAGCCGTACAGCTGTTTCTGTCTTGCAGCACCAGCTGGAACTGATCCTGACCCGACGGCACCCTGGACCTGAGAGCCTGCAGCAGAAAACAGCTGTATCAGACCCGTATAACATCTGTATCAGACCTGTATAACATCTGTATCAGACCCGTATAACACCCGTATCACACCTGTATAACATCTGTATAACATCTGTATCAGACCCGTATAACATCTGTATCAGACCCGTATAACACCTGTATCAGACCCGTATAACACCCGTATCACACCTGTATAACATCTGTATAACATCTGTATCAGACCCGTATAACATCTGTATCAGACCCGTATAACACCTGTATCAGACCCGTATAACACCCGTATCACACCTGTATAACATCTGTATAACATCTGTATCAGACCCGTATAACACCCGTATCAGACCTGTATAACATCTGTATAACATCTGTATCAGACCCGTATAACATCTGTATGACACCTGTATAACACCCGTATCAGACCTGTATAACACCTGTATCAGACCCGTATAACACCCGTATCACACCTGTATAACATCTGTATAACATCTGTATCAGACCCGTATAACACCCGTATCACACCTGTATAACATCTGTATAACATCTGTATCAGACCCGTATAACATCTGTATCAGACCCGTATAACACCTGTATCAGACCCGTATAACACCCGTATCACACCTGTATAACATCTGTATAACATCTGTATCAGACCCGTATAACACCCGTATCAGACCTGTATAACATCTGTATAACATCTGTATCAGACCCGTATAACATCTGTATGACACCTGTATAACACCCGTATCAGACCTGTATAACACCTGTATAACATCTGTATAACACCCGTATAACATCTGTATAACACCTGTATAACACCCGTATCAGACCTGTATAACACCCGTATAACATCTGTATAACACCCGTATAAGACCTGTATAACACCTGTATAACATCTGTATAACACCCGTATAACACCCGTATAACACCTGTATAACACCCGTATAACACCCGTATCAGACCTGTATAACACCTGTATAACACCTGTATAACATCTGTATAACACCTGTATAACACCCGTATCAGACCTGTATAACATCTGTATAACATCTGTATAACACCCGTATAACACCTGTATAACACCCGTATAACACCCGTATAACACCCGTATCAGACCTGTATAACACCTGTATAACACCTGTATAACATCTGTATAACATCTGTATAACACCCGTATAACACCTGTATAACACCCGTATAACACCCGTATAACACCCGTATAACACCCGTATAACACCTGTATAACACCTGTATAACACCCGTATAACACCCGTATAACACCCGTATAACACCCGTATCACACCTGTATAACATCTGTATAACAGCTGTATCAGACCCGTATAACACCCGTATCAGACCCGTATAACACCTGTATAACACCTGTATAACACCCGTATAACATCTGTATCAGACCCGTATAACACCCGTATAACACCCGTATCAGACCCGTATAACACCCGTATCAGACCTGTATAACACCTGTATAACACCCGTATAACATCTGTATAACACCTGTATAACACCCGTATAACACCCGTATAACACCCGTATCAGACCCGTATAACACCTGTATAACACCTGTATAACACCCGTATAACACCCGTATCAGACCCGTATAACACCTGTATAACACCTGTATAACATCTGTATAACATCTGTATAACACCCGTATAACACCTGTATAACACCCGTATAACACCCGTATAACACCCGTATAACACCCGTATAACACCCGTATCAGACCTGTATAACACCTGTATAACACCTGTATAACATCTGTATAACATCTGTATAACACCCGTATAACACCTGTATAACACCCGTATAACACCTGTATAACACCCGTATAACACCCGTATAACACCCGTATAACACCCGTATCACACCTGTATAACATCTGTATAACAGCTGTATCAGACCCGTATAACACCCGTATCAGACCCGTATAACACCTGTATAACACCTGTATAACACCCGTATAACATCTGTATCAGACCCGTATAACACCCGTATAACACCCGTATAACATCTGTATCAGACCCGTATCACACCCGTATCACACCCGTATAACACCCGTATAACACCTGTATAACATCTGTATCCACAGCTGAGCAGACCTGTGAAAAAAGAGCAGCTCCATTGCTCCCACTTACTGCCATTTTCAAGAATTTACTGCGGCCGAGACAAACCAACCAATCAGAGGCAGAGCATCAGTAAATCCCGCCCCCCTGCCCCTCCTCCTGCCCCGCCCTCCTGCCCCGCCCTCCTGCCCCGCCCTCCGCTGACGCCGAGCTTCTGTTGGTTATCGTCTTCATGCTAAGTCTGCTTAGCTGTGGCTCTGAGGCACCTCCCACCACAGGATGTTTCTGGGGACCCGGTTCAGAGGGACGGTTCTGGCTCACTGATTGGCCAGGACTGAAAGTAGAACCCCCCCCACCCGGGTCCAGCCTTCACTGCACAAAGAACCAGAAACTGTTCTGGTGTGACAGCAGGTAAGGGTTACCCACTGTGACATCATCAGTGTGACATCATCAGCACTGTGCTGTCACACCCTAAAGCGGCACCAGAACCAACCCAAAGTGAAAGGAAGCAGCTGAAGCCCGGGCAGCAGAACCAGCACCTGAAGCCCGGGCAGCAGAACCAGCAGCTGAAGCCTGAGCAACATGTGACGAGTCATGTGATCACAGAGCTGGTACCAGTAGTGAGTCCTGTGTGGTTTGGACCTCTGTGGCGCTGAGTCCTGCCTCCGTGGCGCTGAGGATCTCTGAAAGGAGCTTGTTCTCTCTCGACAGCCAGGCCTCAAACCGCCTCCAGCTGGACCGGTCCAGTCCTCCGTGGTCCTGAAAAACCCAAAACACCAGACCAGAGTCACACGTCCGTCTCTCTCAAATCCTGCTGCATCTGATCGGCCCAAAAGCAGACGGGCAGCGCCACAGCAGAACCAGAGAGGTGAAACATGGGCCAGGACCGGGACCAGGACCGGGACCAGGACCAAGACCTGGACCAGAGCCAGAGCCAGGACCAGAGCCTGGACCAGGACCGGGACCAGGGCCAGGACCAGGACCAGAGCCAGGACCAGAGCCAGGACCAGGACCAAGACCTGGACCAGAGCCAGGACCAGGACCAGGACCAGGACCAGAGCCTGGACCAGAGCCTGGACCAGAGCCAGGACCAGGACCAGAGCCTGGACCAGGGCCAGGACCAGGACCAGAGCCTGGACCAGAGCCAGGACCAGAGCCAGGACCAGGGCCAGGACCAGAGCCAGGGCCAGGACCAGAGCCAGGACCAGAGCCAGGAACAGGACCAGAGCCTGGACCAGAGCCAGGACCAGGACCAAGACCAGAGCCTGGACCAGAGCCAGGACCAGGACCAGAGCCTGGACCAGGGCCAGGAACAGGACCAGAGCCTGGACCAGAGCCAGGACCAGAGCCAGGACCAGGGCCAGGACCAGAGCCAGGACCAGGACCAGGGCCAGGACCAGGGCCAGGACCAGAGCCAGGACCAGGGCCAGGAACAGGACCAGAGCCTGGACCAGGACCAGGGCCAGGACCAGGGCCAGGAACAGGACCAGAGCCTGGACCAGGACCGGGACCAGGGCCAGGACCAGAGCCAGGGCC
>JAVGWW010000017.1:34207262-34389762 GCA_036924055.1 Leuresthes tenuis
CCGGGACCAGAGCCTCGACCAGGACCAGGACCAGAGCCAGGACCAGGGCCAGGACCAGGACCAGGACCAGGACCAGGACCAGGGCCAGGGCCAGGACCAGGACCAGGACCAGAGCCTCGACCAGGACCAGGACCAGAGCCAGGACCAGGGCCAGAGTCTCGACCAGGACCAGGACCAGGGCCAGGACCAGGACCAGGACCAGGACCAGGACCAGGACCAGAGCCTCGGCCAGGACCAGGACCAGAGCCTCGACCAGGACCAGGACCAGAGCCTGGACCAGGACCAGGACCAGAGCCTGGACCAGGACCAGAGCCAGGACCAGGTCAGCAGACATGAGGACTTCTTACCGTGAAGGTCCGATCTGCTCCTCCTGTGTCCACGCCGTCCTCTCCTCTGCCTCCCTCACCACAGCTGGACTCATCGAACCCTGCCAGAACCTGGCGGTTCTGTCCGACTCCAGCCATGGTGACACCACCTCCTGTCCACTGACCCGCTCCGCTGAGAGCAGAACCCTCCTCTTCCCCTCCTTCAGAGCAGAGCACAGCAGCCGAGGCTGATGACTGCTGAGGACCATCCTCCTGGTTCTGGGTCTCCGGTTCCGAGCGGTCCAGCAGCCTGACGGACACAAAGAGTCAGACGGAACCATCCCAGACTCTGGGGAACACAGGTGTGTCAGGTACCTGTGGACATTGAGGCTGGTGGCGTACAGCCCGTCCCAGTCCTCTCTGAGGCGCCGCAGGTCCTGCAGGACATGGACCCGCCCGTCCTCCGAGGTCCGATCCAGCACCGCCTGGCCCTGGACCTCCACCTGCTGCAGCTGGACCTCCTTTTCTGGGAACTCTCCGAGCGCTTGCTGTGGACACACACAGGGTCAGAACCAGAGCCAGGTTTCAGCCAATCAGAACACAGTTTGAGCTCCATCAAACTCCTTGTGGTGATGACATCATCAGAAAACAAGCTCACGCTCCCTGAGTGACCGGGTTCAAAAATGGCTGCTTCCAACGCGACTTCCTGCTACACATCACCAGAACACTGACCTGGGCCTCACGGCGCCGGCCCGTCACGCTCCACCCCCCCGCAGCGCTGCAGAAGGACTCCAGCTTCTGCTTCATGACCATCATCCACTGCTGCAGGTTCAGCATCCGGCCGTGAAAGTTCTGATGGTTCAGGACGCCGTCCTTAGTCTGCTGAACTCTGACCTGAACACACAGAACCCGGCGGGACGATCAGAACCGATCAGAACCCAGCAGAACCGATCAGAACCCAGCAGAACCCAGCAGAACCCAGCGGGACGATCAGAACCGATCAGAACCCAGCAGAACCGATCAGAACCCAGCAGAACCCAGCAGCTGGACGCTCTCACCATGACTCTCCTCTGCAGCTCCCTCCAGTCACCCCTCAGCCTCTCGGACTTGGCTCTGTGGTTCTGACTGCAGGAAACCAGGGACTCCAGAAGGGACAGCTGGGCCTCACAGTCCTGCAGGTCCTTCTGCAGAACCTGAACACACACAGGATCAGTGGGGAAAGGTGCCGGCCCGATCCTCAGCTGAGGCCACACTGTGGAGAACCTGGGCCTGGTTCTGACTCACCAGGAGCTGGTCCAGCTGGCTCTTCTTGGCGAGGATGTCAGGATGCAGCTGGTTGAGGTCAGCTGCCTGCAGACGATCCCTGAAGGCATCCAGTTTGGACCGGATCAGCTCGTGGGCCTCCCCGAAGTCTTTAGCTGTTGAAATGACACCCTGAGACAGAACACGGCCCGTTTTATTCTCACTCTGTTAGATGGACCAGGACCTTGCACTCAGCTTAATAGAACACCGGAGAACCAGCTGACAAAGTCCAGATGCCTTTCTGATCTGGTTCTGGTTTATAGGTTTAATCAGGTGTTAGTTTCTCTACATCAACATCCAGATGTTCACAGACCAACATCTGTACTCTGAGACTCTTCTGCTCACATCTGAGAAAGGAACCATGCAGAAGTTCTGATCCAAACCTTTATACATCATTTGTTAATGTGTCATCAGTACACTCTGAGGGGAGACTGCCCACCTGTGGACAACTGTGGAACTGCACCTTATCATATTCACCTGTTCAGAAATCCTGATCAGACCCCACTTCTGGATTTAATGTCATGAAAACAGGAAGCAGCTGCAGAGATTCACTGAAACATGATCAAACCTGAACATAAACCCAGAATCTGAGGCAGAAACAGAGTTTTTATCAGTTCTCAGCAGCTTTAAAGTGAATATCTGGTCTGAGCTCCTTTATTCTCCAACACAGCCTGAACCCTCTGAGACCAGCTTTCTGTCATTTCTTTAAGGAGTCTTCAGGAATAGTTCTCCAGGCTTCTTGAAGGACATCCCAAAGCTCTTCTTTGGATGTGGGCTGCCTTTTGTTCCGTTCTCTGTCAGATGATCCCACACTGCTTCAATAATGTTGAGGTCCGGGCTCTGGGGAGGATTCATCCCTCCATAAGACCTGTTGCCACTGATTTTCAGTCCACTTCTTGTGTCATTTGGCACAGCTCAGCCTTTTCTCCCTGTTTCCCTTCCTTAAGAACGGCTTCTTGACAGCCACCCTTCCATGGAGACCATTTCTGATGAGGCTTGGGCCAACAGTAGATGGATCAGCTGAAGGTCCAGATGCATCTCTCAGGTCCTGTCAGGTCACAGCTGGATTTTTTCCTCTTTCTTAAGGACATCACTTTCAGATCCTGTTCATCTGCTGTAGATAGTTTTTTAGGCCTGACACTTCTTCTTTTGTCCTCCACTTGTCCAGTTTCCTCAAATGTTTTAAGGACACACTGCACACCATGCTGAGATATGCCAAGTTTTCAGCTAATAGCTCTTTGGGAATCACCTTGTTGCTGCAGAAATCCTATTTTCTGTCTGTCAAACTGTGTTTTCTTTGCTGTTTTTCATAGATGCAGCTAAAGAAATGGGAACAAATGATGTGTCTTTGTGACAGGCTGCTGGTAACAAAGTGCCTAAAGAACCAGTTTAAAATGGCTTCTTTGCTAAGTTGTCTGTTCTGTGTCGACACAACACTGGTTCATCCCTTGAGTTAGGAGCCTTTTTTCTGCCTGAAGGGTTCAAAGGTCAGAGTTAAGTGGCTGAACAAAGAAAAAACACTGAAAATGCTCAGGAACAAGGACTGAAGATGAGGGAAAAAGCAGAAAATGTCCAAAGAAAAACTCTGAAAGAGCTTCAGAAAGCTGCAGAACTATTGATCAGGACACTTTAAAGGTTTCAGAAAGCTGCAGAACTATTGATCAGGACACTTTAAAGGTTTCAGAAAGCTGCAGAACTGTTGATCAGGACACTTTAAAGGTTTAAAGCTGCAGAACTGTTGATCAGGACACTTTAAAGGTTTCAGAAAGCTGCAGAACTGTTGATCAGGACACTTTAAAGGTTTCAGAAAGCTGCAGAACTGTTGATCAGGACACTTTAAAGGTTTAAAGCTGCAGAACTGTTGATCAGGACACTTTAAAGGTTTAAAGCTGCAGAACTATTGATCAGGACACTTTAAAGGTTTCAGAAAGCTGCAGAACTATTGATCAGGACACTTTAAAGGTTTAAAGCTGCAGAACTGTTGATCAGGACACTTTAAAGGTTTCAGAAAGCTGCAGAACTGTTGATCAGGACACTTTAAAGGTTTCAGAAAGCTGCAGAACTGTTGATCAGGACACTTTAAAGGTTTAAAGCTGCAGAACTGTTGATCAGGACACTTTAAAGGTTTAAAGCTGCAGAACTATTGATCAGGACACTTTAAAGGTTTCAGAAAGCTGCAGAACTGTTGATCAGGACACTTTAAAGGTTTCAGAAAGCTGCAGAACTGTTGATCAGGACACTTTAAAGGTTTCAGAAAGCTGCAGAACTGTTGATCAGGACACTTTAAAGGTTTCAGAAAGCTGCAGAACTGTTGATCAGGACACTTTAAAGGTTTCAGAAAGCTGCAGAACTGTTGATCAGGACACTTTAAAGGTTTCAGAAAGCTGCAGAACTGTTGATCAGGACACTTTAAAGGTTTCAGAAAGCTGCAGAACTATTGATCAGGACACTTTAAAGGTTTCAGAAAGCTGCAGAACTGTTGATCAGGACACTTTAAAGGTTTCAGAAAGCTGCAGAACTATTGATCAGGACACTTTAAAGGTTTAAAGCTGCAGAACTGTTGATCAGGACACTTTAAAGGTTTAAAGCTGCAGAACTGTTGATCAGGACACTTTAAAGGTTTCAGAAAGCTGCAGAACTGTTGATCAGGACACTTTAAAGGTTTAAAGCTGCAGAACTATTGATCAGGACACTTTAAAGGTTTAAAGCTGCAGAACTATTGATCAGGACACTTTAAAGGTTTCAGAAAGCTGCAGAACTGTTGATCAGGACACTTTAAAGGTTTCAGAAAGCTGCAGAACTGTTGATCAGGACACTTTAAAGGTTTCAGAAAGCTGCAGAACTGTTGATCAGGACACTTTAAAGGTTTCAGAAAGCTGCAGAACTGTTGATCAGGACACTTTAAAGGTTTCAGAAAGCTGCAGAACTGTTGATCAGGACACTTTAAATGTTACAGAAAGCTGCAGAACTGTTGATCAGGACACTTTAAAGGTTTAAAGCTGCAGAACTGTTGATCAGGACACTTTAAAGGTTTCAGAAAGCTGCAGAACTATTGATCAGGACACTTTAAAGGTTTAAAGCTGCAGAACTGTTGATCAGGACACTTTAAAGGTGTCAGAAAGCTGCAGAACTGTTGATCAGGACACTTTAAAGGTTTCAGAAAGCTGCAGAACTGTTGATCAGGACACTTTAAAGGTTTAAAGCTGCAGAACTATTGATCAGGACACTTTAAAGGTTTCAGAAAGCTGCAGAACTGTTGATCAGGACACTTTAAAGGTTTCAGAAAGCTGCAGAACTGTTGATCAGGACACTTTAAAGGTTTCAGAAAGCTGCAGAACTGTTGATCAGGACACTTTAAAGGTTTCAGAAAGCTGCAGAACTGTTGATCAGGACACTTTAAAGGTTTCAGAAAGCTGCAGAACTGTTGATTAGGACACTTTAAAGGTTTCAGAAAGCTGCAGAACTGTTGATCAGGACACTTTAAAGGTTTCAGAAAGCTGCAGAACTATTGATCAGGACACTTTAAAGGTTTCAGAAAGCTGCAGAACTGTTGATCAGGACACTTTAAAGGTTAGAAATGAGACTGGATCAGGACTCTGGGTCAGAACTCCAGTTCAGGACTGTAGGAAATAGTAAACAGGAAACAGATGATACCTGCAGCCGGTTCTTCCTCTGCAGCAGCTCGGCGTGCAGCAGCTCTCGGTTCCTGATGGCGTCGCTCAGCTCCTCCCGCAGACCGTCGGACCTGTCCGGACCGAACACAGAGTCCAGCAGGTCGCCCTTCACCTGCAGCAGGCTGAGGCGCTCCTGTAGCTGGACGCCATCCTTCAGCAGACTCTGACACACAGGACAGACATTTAAGCTGCGAGAGCCGAACATCCAGAGAAGATTTAAGGGGGGGGGGGTTTTACCTCTGTCCTCTGGACCAGCATGGCGATGTGGGAGAAGTCCGAGACGTCGGCCGAGGCCTCCAGAGCCAGAGAGACCTCGTGGCTCCACTGGGCGTAGACCAGCAGCGGGTCCTGGAGGACGCTCCTCAGACCCAGCTCAGACTCTGAACACAGCCGGGTCGCTCTACATTTCACACTGCAGCACACAAAGTATCATCCACAAAATATTTTCTCTGTGTGAAATGAATCAAAGTCTCAGGTAAGAAGATGTTTTAACAGATTAGTTCAGAAACTGCCAGAACCAAACGTACTCTCCAGGAAACATGGAGCGAAGCAGAAAGGAAGCTAAACAGACCGATGAATGGGAATCCTCTCATCTACAAAGATTAATTGAGGGAACTCGCTGGAGTCTGAGCTTTAAATATCCGCCCGCAGCACGCCGTTAAGCGCCACAAATCTCCAGAAGAAGCCCTCAGAGCTCAGCAGGGAGATCTGCTGCTACAGGAAACATGTTAACTGCTTCCTCCCTGAAGCTCAGCTGGTTCCAAACACCATAACTGACTCTGAGCATCATGGTGGCTGCTCCATGGTGTCCTGTCCCTTTGCACTCTCAGATGTGACAGAGGAACGCTGCAGAGCTCATTTTATCTCCGCTACGATGCTCATCAAACTGGAAGTTAGCAGACAGTTACAGGAGCAGAGGATCAGGATGGGTTTAAATATGAGACAGCTGCTATGCAGGAGTGTTCAGGACAGGTTCAGGACAGGTTCAGGCAGACTGACTGTGTTTATTACACTTTATTACTGCCGGGATCCTGTAATACCAGGTTCCAGCTGCAGGGGGCACTGTTTGAACTTCCCACACCCACTGAGCCCGGGGCTGTTCGCCCTGTACTTGCTTCCTTTGGGTCATATCGTAAGAACATTTAAAGGCGTTTCCTGTCCTTGTTACACAGCTGTTTGTTTTCCGCCTCTTGACATAAAGACCAGGATCAGGTTGTTGCTCCTAAACTTTGGACTGAAGATGTGTGAGAAATGTGGACATTTTTAAACAGCTCTTTAAAACTCTGTTTAAACTGGTTTTTCTTGAAACTGGATGTGTTCTGGATGGTAGGATTGATCCGTCTCTGATATCGTGTTGTGATTTCATTCTTATTTGTAAGTCACTTTGGATAAAAGCGTTAAATGCATAAACACAAACATCGTTTTATTTGCCATAAGAATTAAATCTCCTTCCTTGGTTCCTTACGGGGTTTTAAGGCAGACAGGGAGGACCGGTCCGGTCACCAAAAAACTACATGAGCTGACAACAGGATTCATGTTGGCACCAATCTGCAGGAATTATGTTTTAATGGCCTAATTAAATGATCTGATGGGACACAACGTCTCATAATAACCCCACACATGCCGACCAGAACCTCAGAGACCATCAGAACTGGGTTCCAATAAGGTCAGTAAATGTTCCAAAATAGGATCACACAGCTACCTCTGATGCTCTTTGACCACAGCGAGGACATCATCAGAGAGGTGACGAGAGTCCTCAGAGAACCTGAAGAGTTCCTTCAGCTGAGCCTTCAGAAGCTCCACCTGAGACTCCTCCCCCGCCAGCGTGTTCCTCACTCCCTGCAACACACAGGTAACACTGAGACACAGGTAACACTCAGACACAGGTAACACTCAGACACAGGTAACAGTCAGACACAGGTAACACTCAGACACTGAGACACAGGTAACAATGAGAAACAGGTAACACTCAGACACAGGTAACAGTCAGACACAGGTAACACTGAGACACTCAGACACAGGTAACAGTCAGACACTCAGACACAGGTAACACTGAGACACTCAGACACAGGTAACAGTCAGACACAGGTAACACTCAGACACAGGTAACACTCAGACACAGATAACACTCAGACACAGGTAACACTCAGACACAGGTAACACTCAGACACAGGTAACACTCAGACACAGGTAACAGTCAGACACAGGTAACACTCAGACACAGGTAACACTCAGACACAGGTAACACTCAGACACTCAGACACAGGTAACAGTCAGACACAGGTAACAGTCAGACAGGTAACACTCAGACACTGAGACACAGGTAACACTCAGACACTCAGACACAGGTAACAGTCAGACACAGGTAACAGTCAGACACAGGTAACAGTCAGACACAGGTAACACTCAGACACTCAGACACAGGTAACACTCAGACACTCAGACACAGGTAACAGTCAGACACAGGTAACACTCAGACACAGGTAACAGTCAGACACAGGTAACACTCAGACACAGGTAACAGTCAGACACAGGTAACAGTCAGACACAGGTAACAGTCAGACACAGGTAACAGTCAGACACAGGTAACAGTCAGACACAGGTAACACTCAGACACAGGTAACAGTCAGACACAGGTAACAGTCAGACACAGGTAACAGTCAGACACAGGTAACAGTCAGACACAGGTAACACTCAGACACAGGTAACAGTCAGACACAGGTAACAGTCAGACACAGGTAACAGTCAGACACAGGTAACACTCAGACACAGGTAACACTCAGACACAGGTAACACTCAGACACAGGTAACACTCAGACACAGGTAACACTCAGACACTCAGACACAGGTAACAGTCAGACACTCAGACACAGGTAACAGTCAGACACAGGTAACAGTCAGACACAGGTAACACTCAGACACTGAGACACAGGTAACAGTCAGACACAGGTAACACTCAGACACAGGTAACACTCAGACACAGGTAACACTCAGACACTGAGACACAGGTAACACTCAGACACAGGTAACACTCAGACACAGGTAACAGTCAGACACAGGTAACACTCAGACACAGGTAACAGTCAGACACAGGTAACACTCAGACACTGAGACACAGGTAACAGTCAGACACAGGTAACACTCAGACACTGAGACACAGGTAACAGTCAGACACAGGTAACACTCAGACACTGAGACACAGGTAACACTCAGACACTGAGACACAGGTAACAGTCAGACACAGGTAACAGTCAGACACAGGTAACACTCAGACACTGAGACACAGGTAACAGTCAGACACAGGTAACACTCAGACACAGGTAACACTCAGACACAGGTAACAGTCAGACACAGGTAACACTCAGACACAGGTAACAGTCAGACACAGGTAACAGTCAGACACAGGTAACACTCAGACACAGGTAACAGTCAGACACAGGTAACACTCAGACACTGAGACACAGGTAACACTCAGACACTGAGACACAGGTAACAGTCAGACACAGGTAACACTCAGACACTGAGACACAGGTAACAGTCAGACACAGGTAACACTCAGACACTGAGACACAGGTAACAGTCAGACACAGGTAACACTCAGACACTGAGACACAGGTAACAGTCAGACACAGGTAACACTCAGACACTGAGACACAGGTAACAGTCAGACACAGGTAACACTCAGACACTGAGACACAGGTAACAGTCAGACACAGGTAACACTCAGACACAGGTAACACTCAGACACTCAGACACAGGTAACAGTCAGACACAGGTAACAGTCAGACACAGGTAACAGTCAGACACAGGTAACACTCAGACACAGGTAACACTCAGACACTCAGACACAGGTAACAGTCAGACACTCAGACACAGGTAACAGTCAGACACAGGTAACACTCAGACACAGGTAACAGTCAGACACAGGTAACAGTCAGACACAGGTAACAGTCAGACACAGGTAACACTCAGACACTCAGACACTCAGACACAGGTAACAGTCAGACACAGGTAACACTCAGACACAGGTAACACTCAGACACTCAGACACAGGTAACAGTCAGACACAGGTAACAGTCAGACACTCAGACACTCAGACACAGGTAACAGTCAGACACAGGTAACAGTCAGACACAGGTAACACTCAGACACTGAGACACAGGTAACACTCAGACACAGGTAACAGTCAGACACAGGTAACACTCAGACACTCAGACACAGGTAACACTGAGACACTGAGACACAGGTAACAGTCAGACACAGGTAACACTCAGACACAGGTAACACTCAGACACTGAGACACAGGTAACACTCAGACACAGGTAACAGTCAGACACAGGTAACACTCAGACACAGGTAACACTCAGACACTGAGACACAGGTAACACTGAGACACAGGTAACACTCAGACACAGGTAACAGTCAGACACAGGTAACACTCAGACACAGGTAACAGTCAGACACAGGTAACACTCAGACACTGGTAACACTCAGACACTGAGACACAGGTAACACTCAGACACAGGTAACAGTCAGACACAGGTAACAGTCAGACACAGGTAACAGTCAGACACAGGTAACAGTCAGACACAGGTAACAGTCAGACACTGAGACACAGGTAACAGTCAGACACAGGTAACACTCAGACACAGGTAACACTCAGACACAGGTAACAGTCAGACACAGGTAACACTCAGACACTCAGACACAGGTAACACTCAGACACTGAGACACAGGTAACACTCAGACACAGGTAACACTCAGACACAGGTAACACTCAGACACAGGTAACACTCAGACACAGGTAACACTCAGACACAGGTAACACTCAGACACAGGTAACACTCAGACACAGGTAACAGTCAGACACAGGTAACAGTCAGACACAGGTAACACTCAGACACAGGTAACACTCAGACACTGAGACACAGGTAACACTCAGACACAGGTAACACTCAGACACAGGTAACACTCAGACACAGGTAACACTCAGACACAGGTAACACTCAGACACTCAGACACAGGTAACAGTCAGACACTCAGACACAGGTAACACTCAGACACTCAGACACAGGTAACAGTCAGACACTGAGACACAGGTAACAGTCAGACACTCAGACACAGGTAACACTCAGACACAGGTAACAGTCAGACACAGGTAACACTCAGACACAGGTAACACTCAGACACAGGTAACAGTCAGACACAGGTAACAGTCAGACACTCAGACACAGGTAACAGTCAGACACAGGTAACAGTCAGACACAGGTAACACTCAGACACAGGTAACAGTCAGACACAGGTAACAGTCAGACACAGGTAACAGTCAGACACAGGTAACAGTCAGACACAGGTAACACTCAGACACTGAGACACAGGTAACAGTCAGACACTGAGACACAGGTAACAGTCAGACACAGGTAACACTCAGACACTGAGACACAGGTAACAGTCAGACACTGAGACACAGGTAACAGTCAGACACAGGTAACACTCAGACACTGAGACACAGGTAACAGTCAGACACAGGTAACACTGAGACACTCAGACACAGGTAACACTCAGACACTGAGACACAGGTAACAGTCAGACACAGGTAACAGTCAGACACAGGTAACAGTCAGACACAGGTAACACTCAGACACTGAGACACAGGTAACAGTCAGACACAGGTAACACTCAGACACTGAGACACAGGTAACAGTCAGACACAGGTAACAGTCAGACACAGGTAACACTCAGACACAGGTAACAGTCAGACACAGGTAACAGTCAGACACAGGTAACAGTCAGACACAGGTAACAGTCAGACACAGGTAACAGTCAGACACAGGTAACACTCAGACACTGAGACACAGGTAACAGTCAGACACTGAGACACAGGTAACAGTCAGACACAGGTAACAGTCAGACACAGGTAACACTCAGACACAGGTAACAGTCAGACACAGGTAACACTCAGACACAGGTAACACTCAGACACAGGTAACACTCAGACACTGAGACACAGGTAACACTCAGACACAGGTAACACTCAGACACAGAGACACAGGTAACAGTCAGACACAGGTAACACTCAGACACAGGTAACAGTCAGACACAGGTAACACTCAGACACAGGTAACACTCAGACACAGAGACACAGGTAACAGTCAGACACAGGTAACACTCAGACACAGGTAACAGTCAGACACAGGTAACACTCAGACACAGGTAACACTCAGACACAGGTAACAGTCAGACACAGGTAACACTCAGACACAGAGACACAGGTAACAGTCAGACACAGGTAACAGTCAGACACAGGTAACAGTCAGACACTGAGACACAGGTAACAGTCAGACACAGGTAACACTCAGACACAGGTAACAGTCAGACACAGGTAACAGTCAGACACAGGTAACACTCAGACACTGAGACACAGGTAACAGTCAGACACAGGTAACACTCAGACACAGGTAACACTCAGACACAGGTAACAGTCAGACACAGGTAACAGTCAGACAGCTTACCGTGTACTTCCTCCACCGGCCCTCCATCTGCTCCTCGCTGTGGCCTGAGCTGCTCCTGGCCTCCTGCCCCCCCCCCACCAGCTCTCGGTCCAGCCCCTGCAGCAGGAGCCGGAGGCGGCCGATGTCCTCCCCCAGCCGGCGGCAGCGTGCCACGTATTGACTGTGGGCGTCCAGGCTGCCGCGCAGCCCGTCCTCGGCCTCGCACAGGCCCTGCCGCAGCCGCTGCCAGCCCAGCCTCAGCTCCTCCGCCTCCTCCTGCACCGCCTCCGCCCCCGCCGGAGACGTGTTGGCCCTGATGGCGTCCGCCACGCTTTCGATGTGCTGCAGAGTCTTCTCCTCGCACACCACACTGTCGTCCAGAGCCTCAGACAGAGAAATACCCGGTCAGTCCGGAGTTGGAAGCATGGAACCCAACAGCGGGTGAAGCTGCTCCACCTGTGTGGACAGACAGGTGTGGGCTCACCTGTAAGGCCCTCAGCTTGCTGCTGGCTGGGTCGTCCCTCTCCATCAGCTCCGTCAGTTCCTTGGTTTTGGACAGCAGCAAGGACTGGAACCTCTGCACGCAGCTGTGGAACATCTGGTGCTCGTCGCTGATCCTCTGAAGCAGCGCCAGGCGCTCCTAAGGTGAAACAGGCACAGGTGGAGGTGAGACGGGCACAGGTGGAGGTGAGACAGGCACAGGTGGAGGTGAGACAGGCACAGGTGGAGGTGAGACAGGCACAGGTGGAGGTGAGACAGGCACAGGTGGAGGTGAGACAGGCACAGGTGAGACAGGCACAGGTGGAGGTGAGACAGGCACAGGTGTAGGTGAAACAGGTGGAGGTGAAACAGGTGGAGGTGAGACAGGCACAGGTGGAGGTGAAACAGGCACAGGTGAGACAGGCACAGGTGGAGGTGAAACAGGCACGGGTGGAGGTGAGACAGGCACAGGTGGAGGTGAGACAGGCACAGGTGGAGGTGAGACAGGCACAGGCGGAGGTGAGACAGGCACAGGCGGAGGTGAGACAGGCACAGGCGGAGGTGAGACAGGCACAAGTGGAGGTGAAACAGGTGGAGGTGAAACAGGCACAGGTGGAGGTGAAACAGGCACAGGTGGAGGTGAGACAGGCACAGGTGGAGGTGAGACAGGCACAGGTGGAGGTGAGACAGGCACAGGCGGAGGTGAGACAGGCACAGGCGGAGGTGAGACAGGCACAAGTGGAGGTGAGACAGGCACAGGTGGAGGTGAAACAGGTGGAGGTGAAACAGGCACAGGTGGAGGTGAAACAGGCACAGGTGAGACAGGCACAGGTGGAGGTGAGACAGGCACAGGCAGAGGTGAGACAGGCACAGGCAGAGGTGAGACAGGCACAGGTGGAGGTGAGACAGGCAAAGGTGAAACAGGCACAGGTGGAGGTAAGACAGGCGCAGGTGGAGGTGAAACGGGCACAGGTGGAGGTAAGACAGGCGCAGGTGAAACAGGCACAGGTGGAGGTGAGACAGGCACAGGCGGAGGTGAGACAGGCACAGGCGCAGGTGAAACAGGCACAGGTGGAGGTGAGACAGGCACAGGTGGAGGTGAAACGGGCACAGGTGGAGGTGAGACAGGCACAGGTGGAGGTGAGACAGGCACAGGTGGAGGTGAAACGGGCACAGGTGGAGGTGAGACAGGCACAGGTGGAGGTGAAACGGGCACAGGTGGAGGTAAGACAGGCACAGGTGGAGGTGAAACGGGCACAGGTGGAGGTGAAACAGGCACAGGTGGAGGTGAGACAGGCACAGGTGAAACAGGCACAGGTGGAGGTGAGACAGGCACAGGTGGAGGTGAGACAGGCACAGGTGAAACAGGCACAGGTGGAGGTGAAACAGGCACAGGTGGAGGTGAGACAGGCACAGGTGGAGGTGAGACAGGCACAGGTGGAGGTGAAACAGGCACAGGTGGAGGTGAAACAGGCACAGGTGGAGGTGAGACAGGCACAGGCGGAGGTGAAACGGGCACAGGTGGAGGTGAGACAGGCACAGGTGGAGGTGAGACAGGCACAGGTGAAACAGGCACAGGTGGAGGTGAAACAGGCACAGGTGGAGGTGAGACAGGCACAGGTGGAGGTGAAACAGGCACAGGTGGAGGTGAGACAGGCACAGGTGGAGGTGAGACAGGCACAGGTGAAACAGGCACAGGTGGAGGTGAAACAGGCACAGGTGGAGGTGAGACAGGCACAGGTGAGACAGGCACAGGTGGAGGTGAGACAACATACAGACAGACGGCCTTCTGCAGGACATGATTCATCTGTTCAATGAGGGCCGAGAAAGACTTCTGTTTGTGTTCAGGTAATCAGTGGGTTAGGGTGAGCGCACGGGTGAGCAGAACTCTGGATCAGAACTCTGGATCAGAACTCTGGATCAGAACTCTGGATCAGAACTCCGGATCAGAACATCACTCCATCCTGAGCTCTGTGCTTGAACTTCCTGTTTATTCTGCTGCTGGTTATGAAGCTTTAACTTCATCGTCCAGGCAGATGGACCCTTCCTGGTTCTGGTTCTGATGGAGGTTTCTTCCTGGTTCTGGTTCTGATGGAGGTTTCCTCCTGGTTCTGGTGGAGGTTTCTTCCTGGTTCTGGTTCTGATGGAGGTTTCCTCCTGGTTCTGGTTCTGATGGAGGTTCCTGCCTGGTTCTGATGGAGGTTTCTTCCTGGTTCTGGTTCTGATGGAGGTTTCTTCCTGGTTCTGGTTCTGATGGAGGTTCCTTCCTGGTTCTGATGGAGGTTCCTTCCTGGTTCTGGTTCTGATGGAGGTTTCTTCCTGGTTCTGGTTCTGATGGAGGTTTCTTCCTGATTCTGGTTCTGATGGAGGTTTCTTCCTGATTCTGGTTCTGATGGAGGTTCCTTCCTGGTTCTGGTTCTGATGGAGGTTTCTTCCTGGTTCTGGTTCTGATGGAGGTTTCTTCCTGGTTCTGATGGAGGTTCCTTCCTGGTTCTGGTTCTGATGGAGGTTCCTTCGTGGTTCTGATGGAGGTTCCTTCCTGGTTCTGGTTCTGATGGAGGTTTCTTCCTGGTTCTGGTTCTGGTGGAGGTTTCTTCCTGGTTCTGGTTCTGATGGAGGTTCCTTCCTGGTTCTGGTTCTGATGGAGGTTTCTTCCTGGTTCTGATGGAGGTTTCTTCCTGGTTCTGGTTCTGATGGAGGTTCCTTCCTGGTTCTGGTTCTGATGGAGGTTTCTTCCTGGTTCTGATGGAGGTTTCTTCCTGGTTCTGGTTCTGATGGAGGTTTCTTCCTGGTTCTGATGGAGGTTTCTTCCTGGTTCTGGTTCTGATGGAGGTTTCCTCCTGGTTCTGGTTCTGATGGAGGTTTCTTCCTGGTTCTGGTTCTGATGGAGGTTCCTTCCTGGTTCTGGTTCTGATGGAGGTTTCTTCCTGGTTCTGATGGAGGTTTCCTCCTGGTTCTGGTTCTGATGGAGGTTCCTTCCTGGTTCTGATGGAGGTTTCTTCCTGGTTCTGGTTCTGATGGAGGTTTTCTTCTGGTTCTGGTTCTGATGGAGGTTTTCTTCTGGTTCTGGTTCTGATGGAGGTTTCCTCCTGGTTCTGATGGAGGTTTCTTCCTCAGCTCGGCTACTTTTATAATTGGTTCTGTATGAATTGGACCGTATCTTTGAACTGACCTGATATGATATTTGCTGTGATTTGGAGCTTCATAAATAAAACTGAATGAAATTAATCAACTGGTTCTGGTTCTGGTGGAGGTTCCTTCCTGGTTCTGATGGAGGTTCCTTCCTGGTTCTGGTTCTGATGGAGGTTTCTTCCTGGTTCTGGTTCTGATGGAGGTTTCTTCCTGATTCTGGTTCTGATGGAGGTTTCTTCCTGATTCTGGTTCTGATGGAGGTTCCTTCCTGGTTCTGGTTCTGATGGAGGTTTCTTCCTGGTTCTGGTTCTGATGGAGGTTCCTTCCTGGTTCTGGTTCTGATGGAGGTTTCTTCCTGGTTCTGATGGAGGTTTCTTCCTGGTTCTGATGGAGGTTTCTTCCTGGTTCTGGTTCTGATGGAGGTTTCCTCCTGGTTCTGGTTCTGATGGAGGTTTCTTCCTGGTTCTGGTTCTGATGGAGGTTCCTTCCTGGTTCTGATGGAGGTTTCTTCCTGGTTCTGATGGAGGTTTCCTCCTGGTTCTGGTTCTGATGGAGGTTCCTTCCTGGTTCTGATGGAGGTTTCTTCCTGGTTCTGGTTCTGATGGAGGTTTCTTCCTGGTTCTGATGGAGGTTTTCTTCTGGTTCTGGTTCTGATGGAGGTTTCCTCCTGGTTCTGATGGAGGTTTCTTCCTCAGCTCGGCTACTTTTATAATTGGTTCTGTATGAATTGGACCGTATCTTTGAACTGACCTGATATGACATTTGCTGTGATTTGGAGCTTCATAAATAAAACTGAATGAATTGAACAACTGGTTCTGTCTCGGGTCCAGTCTGAGCCAGGTGGCTGATGGCTGAGCCTCAGCTCTGTTCTTCCTGAACTGTCTGACACGAATAAAGCGGCGTGGTGTTCTGACCCACCTCGGCCCGGTCCCTGACGTCCCGGTAGGCCTCCTGCAGCCTCTCCTGGGCCTGTGGATCCACGCTGGGGTCCTGCGTCCTGCCGTGCAGCGCCGCCGCCTCATCCAGCAGCCTCTCCAGCAGCAGCACCTGGCTCTGAACATCACTCACCACGACCCGCTGCTGGTCCAGCTGCCACAGCTTCTCCTTCGACCCCAACTGGAGCTCCACCCCCACGTCCAGGCCGCGGCGCTGCTTTGTCAGCCACAGCTCAAACTCCTCGTAGGCCTTCAGGTACTCGCTCCAGTGGAGCCACACCCACTCGATACGGCTGCGGGAACAGGAAACAGAGCATTGGATCGCCTTCACTGTGCAGCATGAGGCTCTGTGAGGTACTGTGAGCCCAGAGCTCCAGCAGCATGACCTGAACACATGTTCAGAGGCTCTGTGAGGTACTGTGAGCCCAGAGCTCCAGCAGCATGACCTCAGGAGATGTTCAGAGGCTCTGTGAGGCTCTGTGAGCCCAGAGCTCCAGCAGCATGACCTGAGGAGATGTTCAGAGGCTCTGTGAGGTACTGTGAGCCCAGAGCTCCAGCAGCATGACCTGAACACATGTTCAGAGGCTCTGTGAGGTACTGTGAGCCCAGAGCTCCAGCAGCATGACCTGAACACATGTTCAGAGGCTCTGTGAGGTACTGTGAGCCCAGAGCTCCAGCAGCATGACCTGAGGAGATGTTCAGAGGCTCTGTGAGGTACTGTGAGCCCAGAGCTCCAACAACATGACCTGAGGAGATGTTCAGAGGCTCTGTGAGGTACTGTGAGCCCAGAGCTCCAACAGCATGACCTGAGGAGATGTTCAGAGGCTCTGTGAGGTACTGTGAGCCCAGAGCTCCAACAGCATGACCTGAGGAGATGTTCAGAGGCTCTGTGAGGTACTGTGAGCCCAGAGCTCCAGCAGCATGACCTGAGGAGATGTTCAGAGGCTCTGTGAGGTACTGTGAGCCCAGAGCTCCAGCAGCATGACCTGAGGAGATGTTCAGAGGCAGCCACTGATACTGTGATGACATCACGCCACAATGTTTACTGAAGCGACCCAAACCCGAAGCAATTCTGCTGACTGTTTGGCTTAATGCTAAAAATCAGGGCTCTAAAGTCTCACGCCACACATGGCATTTCTCCCGCCGCTATCGCTATGGAAACGGCAGGAAACAAGCACGTCTCCCATGAGTCTGAGCAGAGCAACACTAATAATAATCTAAGCAATAAAAGCCCCCCCCCCGGTGGGATTCTCACTCTTAACCTGAGAGCCCTGCTGAAAACAGGATGACTGCTGTGGCGGCAGCCGGCGAATCTGTGACATCACCCAGGAGGAAATTCAGATGTTACTGACGGCTACACGGAGCAATAACCTCACCATCCGCACAGAGAAGTCTCAGGATGCGGCGCCGGAGCCCGGAGCCCGGAGCCCGGAGCCCGGAGCCCGGAGCCCGGAGCCCGGAGCCCGGAGCCCGGAGCCTGGAGCCCGGAGCCCGGAGCCCGGAGCCCGGAGCCCGGAGCCCGGAGCCCGGAGCCCGGAGCCCGGAGCCCGGAGCCCGGAGCCCGGAGCCCGGAGCCCGGAGCCCGGAGCGGTGGGATCAGGATCAGGAACTCTTCCAGAACTTTAGAACGAGGAGGAAACCCTTCCATCACATGTCAGCGCCTCTCCCCGAGACGTTCAGGGGGAACGCGCTGTTCAGGAGAAGCATCTCCCAGAGAAAGCGTAGCCTGGCAGCAGCCGGGCGGGTCACAGCACCTTGGCCACCCAAGCTTAATGTGACCCAACCCACCTGGACAGCTGGGGGCTCACCTGTGGCAGTGGATGATGTAGGTGCAGGTCTCCTCCCACTGGCTCTTCAGCTCCTTCAGCTGAGCCTGGGTCGTGTTCCTCACCTCTTCATCTCCACTCTGCAGAAGGCTCTCCGCCGCCACCAGCGCCGCGTCCATCTTTACGCGCCCCTCGTGCTCCGACTGACGGATTTTCTGCAGCACAGGAAGGAGGAACCTGAACACCTGCTGAGCGTCACACCTTCATGCAGAGCCTCGGAGGCTCAGAGCAGCGAACAGCTGCTGAGGAAACGTCCCAGAGTCTCTGGCCCATGTGAACTTATTCAATCCCAGCTCTGACAGCTGCTTCCACACACTTCCTGCTGCACATTTCCAACCTTCTGCTGAATCAGGTTCATATTTGTTTTAAAATTAATGATTTTTCACATCCTTTTTTCTTATTTAATCCACAAACAGAAACAGTTTGATTTCCAGCCAACACCGTCTCTAATGTCAAAGATGTAAAGCAGAACTCTGTGTCTCTCTGAGAAGAACAGGAGGGCTCTCACCTCAGTCTCCCTCAGCCGGGCCTCCAGGGCGTCTCGGGGCCCCTGGGTGTTGTCGTTGGCCCTCAGCCTCTCCTGCACCGCCCTCATCCAGGACAGCGCCGCCTCCAGGCTCTCCGTGAAGTCCTGCTGCTCCTGCTGGGTCATGGCCGGGCCTGAGAAGACACGCCTTAAGCTCACATAGACAGAACCAGAACCAGTTTGGACAGGAGCAGCCGTTCTTCAGCAGACTGACAGTTAGAGATCCCACTTTTCCTTTTTAAAAAGAGAAACCAACCCTCTCCTGATCCGACTGAAAATAGCAGCCCGCCCTGCCCTGCTGCGGGGGAAAGCGTGACTCATTTCAGCCGCCATCTGCTTCACAGCTTCTATCCGCCAACTGCTCACATCATTAGCATTTCTTCTTTTGTGCCACTTACCAACCTGAGCCTGACCCACTGGGACCATTTACTTTTACACAAAATTAATTCTACGTTTCATCTTTCTTTTTCATCTCCTTAATTTCTCTTGTTAATATTCATCCACAGAGGAGCTCCGGTTTGTGTTTAAAACAAAGTTCCTCAGAGAAAGACTGGAAGGGATCTGCATATTTCTGCCTCTACAGAGCAGAATATCATTAAAGCATTCAGGGAATCTGGAGGAGTTTCAGTGTAAAGGACGAGGGAGCAAGCCTAAGCTGGACCCCGTGACCTCTGACCCCTCAGACGCTGCATCAAGAACCGTCCTTCATCAGCAGCTGATAGAAGCACCTGGACAAGGGATTACTGTGGAAACCTTTGTCAAGCACCACAATACAGAGTTCCATTCCCAAGCTTTACTGTGCAGGAAAGAAGCCTGATGTTAACCTCGTCCACTTCTCTGGGCTCGGAGGCGTCTGGGAAAACAACTGAAACTCTTCATCACCTCAAAGTCAAAATGTTGGGAGAAGAAAACATTACAAAGTGGAAAAAGATTCCTGACTTTTGTGGAATTTGTTGCAGGTCTGAAATGTAAAAATAACGTTTGTTAACAGATGAAATGAAGCTGATGAGACAGGGAGACGGGCTGAGTTTAGCTGCGGAAACCTTCGGTCTAAGAGGCGCCAGGCGAAGGCGTCCTCTCCAGCAGGACTTCATCTGGTTAAACTTCCGTTTCCTCCCGAACCGGAAATGCCGCAGGGGCAGCGAAGTTTCTGCGGTTACCCTTCGGGCAGCTACAGATGCATTTGAACAGTGGCGTGGCTGTGATTTTACCCAACGCAGAGGCACCAACTCACCTGTGCGAGCTCCGCTGTTTCTCAGGTGTTGACGAACCGAGCCGCGTTACGGATCAGTGACGTAACGGCGAGCTGTCGGTACTTTCCCGGGTCAGAGCTGCGGACAGGTCCGACGGTTAGGTTCGGCTTCGTGCAGGGCACACGGTTTAGGAGTCCGGGCCCAATGAACCGCCGAGCTGATCTCCGTCCTGGAAAGTTCCTGCAAACAGGAAGTGGAGACGTGCTGCCTTCATGGACGACTCGGAAACTACACTGCTGCTCAACTTTCAGCGTGAATGAGCAGATCTGAATAAAAATAAAATGAATGAAGCAGCTGCACTGGTTTATTCACCTCCATAACACACTTATAAAGATGGTTAATATGCATTGGGATTCAACTTTAATAGAACAGTTGGATGTGTTTAATCAAATTATAATTATTTTTCTGAATGAAACAGTTTCTGAACACTTCTGATCCAACGAACCAACAGTCCACCTGAGAGAGTTCCTGCTGAAAAAAGGGTTTAAATATTAATCTGGTTCCTGTTAGATATTTATTTATGTTGATCCCAGCCTTTCAGAGGCAGCGCAGTCCTGATCCGGAGTTCTGATCCAGTCTCATATCTTCCAGCCTTTCCTGTAATCTTTAAAGTGTCCTGATCAATAGTTCTGCAGCTTTCTGTAACCTTTAAAGTGTCCTGATCAACAGTTCTGCAGCTTTCTGAAACCTTTAAAGTGTCCTGATCAACAGTTCTGCAGCTTTCTGAAACCTTTAAAGTGTCCTGATCAACAGTTCTGCAGCTTTCTGAAACCTTTAAAGTGTCCTGATCAACAGTTCTGCAGCTTTCTGTAACCTTTAAAGTGTCCTGATCAACAGTTCTGCAGCTTTCTGAAACCTTTAAAGTGTCCTGATCAACAGTTCTGCAGCTTTCTGTAACCTTTAAAGTGTCCTGATCAATAGTTCTGCAGCTTTCTGAAACCTTTAAAGTGTCCTGATCAATAGTTCTGCAGCTTTCTGTAACCTTTAAAGTGTCCTGATCAACAGTTCTGCAGCTTTCTGTAACCTTTAAAGTGTCCTGATCAACAGTTCTGCAGCTTTCTGTAACCTTTAAAGTGTCCTGATCAACAGTTCTGCAGCTTTCTGTAACCTTTAAAGTGTCCTGATCAACAGTTCTGCAGCTTTCTGAAACCTTTAAAGTGTCCTGATCAATAGTTCTGCAGCTTTCTGTAACCTTTAAAGTGTCCTGATCAACAGTTCTGCAGCTTTCTGTAACCTTTAAAGTGTCCTGATCAATAGTTCTGCAGCTTTCTGAAACCTTTAAAGTGTCCTGATCAACAGTTCTGCAGCTTTCTGTAACCTTTAAAGTGTCCTGATCAATAGTTCTGCAGCTTTCTGTAACCTTTAAAGTGTCCTGATCAACAGTTCTGCAGCTTTCTGAAACCTTTAAAGTGTCCTGATCAACAGTTCTGCAGCTTTCTGACACCTTTAAAGTGTCCTGATCAACAGTTCTGCAGCTTTCTGACACCTTTAAAGTGTCCTGATCAACAGTTCTGCAGCTTTCTGAAACCTTTAAAGTGTCCTGATCAACGGTTCTGCAGCTTTCTGAAACCTTTAAAGTGTCCTGATCAACAGTTCTGCAGCTTTCTGTAACCTTTAAAGTGTCCTGATCAACAGTTCTGCAGCTTTCTGAAACCTTTAAAGTGTCCTGATCAATAGTTCTGCAGCTTTCTGTAACCTTTAAAGTGTCCTGATCAACAGTTCTGCAGCTTTCTGAAGCTCTTTCAGAGTTTTTCTTTGGACATTTTCTGCTTTTTCCCTCATCTTCAGTCCTTGTTCCTGAGCATTTTCAGAGGAATGTGTTTTTTCTTTGTTCAGCCACTTAACTCTGACCTTTGAACCCTTCAGGCAGAAAAAAGGCTCCTAACTCAAGGGATGAACCAGTGTTGTGTCGACACAGAACAGACAACTTAGCAAAGAAGCCATTTTAAACTGGATCTTTAGGCTCTTTGTTACCAGCAGCCTGTCACAAAGACACATCATTTGTTCCCATTTCTTTAGCTGCATCTATGAAAAACAGCAAAGAAAACACAGTTTGACAGACAGAAAATAGGATTTCTGCAGCAACAAGGTGATTCCCAAAGAGCTATTAGCTGAAAACTTGGCATATCTCAGCATGGTGTGCAGTGTGTCCTTAAAACATTTGAGGAAACTGGACAAGTGGAGGACAAAAGAAGAAGTGTCAGGCCTAAAAAACTATCTCCAGCAGATGAACAGGATCTGAAAGTGATGTCCTTAAGAAAGAGGAAAAAATCCAGCTGTGACCTGACAGGACCTGAGAGATGCATCTGGACCTTCAGCTGATCCATCTACTGTTGGCCCAAGCCTCATCAGAAATGGGCTCCATGGAAGGGTGGCTGTCAAGAAGCCGTTCTTAAGGAAGGGAAACAGGGAGAAAAGGCTGAGCTGTGCCAAATGACACAAGAAGTGGACTGAAAATCAGTGGCAACAGGTCTTATGGAGGGATGAATCCTCCCCAGAGCCCGGACCTCAACATTATTGAAGCAGTGTGGGATCATCTGACAGAGAACGGAACAAAAGGCAGCCCACATCCAAAGAAGAGCTTTGGGATGTCCTTCAAGAAGCCTGGAGAACTATTCCTGAAGACTCCTTAAAGAAATGACAGAAAGCTGGTCTCAGAGGGTTCAGGCTGTGTTGGAGAATAAAGGAGCTCAGACCAGATATTCACTTTAAAGCTGCTGAGAACTGAGAAAAACTCTGGTTCTGCCTCAGATTCTGGGTTTATTTTAACATTTGACCAAATCTCTAATCTCGAATAAATCTCTGCGGCGGTTTCCTGTTTTTCTATACATAAATCCAGACGTGAGGGCTGGATCAGGACTTTTGGATGTTCTTTAGTAAAAATGATCAGTGATGATTTAAACTGAGTTCTGTTGTCACGTCATTTTTCATTTGTGTAAAGATGTTAAACTGTAGTTTCTGCAGCCTTCTTTTACATTCAGAGCAGATGTGTTCTGGGTTTCTGTGCTGTTCGAGCTTTGATCTGCTGAAACACGAGTCCCCTGATGTAGGTGAAATCTGCTGTAATCAATAACTGATCAGTGACTGATATGTGAGGTAATGGTCCAACAGGTGAATAAAGGATAAATGACCCGACAGCAGCTGATGAGCTGTCTGTGTTTCAGGGTTGACTGAGCAGGTGAAACTGATGCAGTTTTAATGAGTCAGAATCAAAGGCAGAGATCATATGATATTTAATACATCCTGGTAAATACAGCAGAACAGTCTGTAATGTGAGCTCCAGGTGTTACAGGTCGGTTCATGTCCCCACATCAGCAGAAGCAGATTCTACAGCAGATCAGAACATTCAGAACATCATCACTGTGAGGTGTTCAGGGACCCCTCAGACAGCAGAGTGTCAGGCCAACAGGCTCCATGCACACTCAGGTTCAGGTGGCAGCTTGTCCCATGACATCACAGAGGACGAGAGCTCGGACTCAGGAGGGAGGAGACGTGGAAACACACAGGTGAGACCAAATTAAAGATACATTCACCTGATTGGATACTCTGCTGACATGGCACCACCCAATACACGGCTTCAGGTGAGACGACTTTGGCAGAGGACAGGTGTCACATAGATATCACTGTTCTGTACACAGCCTGGTTCTGGTTCTGGTTCCAGACAGAGCAGGTTCTACATACTGTCTGGGTTCTGATCTGGTTTCATGACTAAAACAAAGTGAACACACAATCAGATTTATAAAGAGGTGCATGTTAAAGTCACTGTGAACCATGAGCTCTGGTGTCTCTGTTCTGGAATCAGAACCGGAACAAAAGCTGCTGAATGAAAGAGGAACTGAGGAGAAAACTTAGTTCATACAACAGCTTCTGAACAACTGAACCAGCACATGACCCATCAGGTACCATATAACCAGAACCATGTCTAAGTTCTGGTTATTACCTTCCAACAGCAACATCCTGACACACAACAGAAAACAGAAACTAATTCTGTTTCCTGTGAGGTTCTGACACCTTGGTTCTGTTTCCTGTGAGGTTCTGACACCTTGGTTCTGTTTCCTGTTTGGTTCTGACACCCTGGTTCTGTTTCCTGTTTGGTTCTGTCACCCTGGTTCTGTTTCCTGTTTGGTTCTGTCACCCTGGTTCTGTTTCCTGTTTGGTTCTGACACCCTGGTTCTGTTTCCTGTTAGGTTCTGTCACTCTGGTTCTGTTTCCTGTTAGGTTCTGACACCCTGGTTCTGTTTCCTGTTTGGTTCTGACACCCTGGTTCTGTTTCCTGTTAGGTTCTGACACCCTGGTTCTGTTTCCTGTTTGGTTCTGTCACCCTGGTTCTGTTTCCTGTTTGGTTCTGTCACCCTGGTTCTGTTTCCTGTGAGGTTCTGACACCTTGGTTCTGTTTCCTGTTAGGTTCTGTCACTCTGGTTCTGTTTCCTGTTAGGTTCTGACACCCTGGTTCTGTTTCCTGTTTGGTTCTGTCACCCTGGTTCTGTTTCCTGTTTGGTTCTGACACCCTGGTTCTGTTTCCTGTTTGGTTCTGTCACCTTGGTTCTGTTTCCTGTGAGGTTCTGACACCTTGGTTCTGTTTCCTGTTTGGTTCTGACACCCTGGTTCTGTTTCCTGTTTGGTTCTGTCACCCTGGTTCTGTTTCCTGTTTGGTTCTGTCACCCTGGTTCTGTTTCCTGTTTGGTTCTGACACCCTGGTTCTGTTTCCTGTTAGGTTCTGTCACTCTGGTTCTGTTTCCTGTTAGGTTCTGACACCCTGGTTCTGTTTCCTGTTAGGTTCTGTCACTCTGGTTCTGTTTCCTGTTAGGTTCTGACACCCTGGTTCTGTTTCCTGTTTGGTTCTGACACCCTGGTTCTGTTTCCTGTTAGGTTCTGACACCCTGGTTCTGTTTCCTGTTTGGTTCTGTCACCCTGGTTCTGTTTCCTGTGAGGTTCTGACACCTTGGTTCTGTTTCCTGTTAGGTTCTGACACCCTGGTTCTGTTTCCTGTTTGGTTCTGTCACCCTGGTTCTGTTTCCTGTTTGGTTCTGTCACCCTGGTTCTGTTTCCTGTGAGGTTCTGACACCTTGGTTCTGTTTCCTGTGAGGTTCTGACACCCTGGTTCTGTTTCCTGTGAGGTTCTGTCACCCTGGTTCTGTTTCCTGTTAGGTTCTGACACCCTGGTTCTGTTTCCTGTTTGGTTCTGACACCCTGGTTCTGTTTCCTGTTAGGTTCTGACACCCTGGTTCTGTTTCCTGTTTGGTTCTGTCACCCTGGTTCTGTTTCCTGTTTGGTTCTGTCACCCTGGTTCTGTTTCCTGTGAGGTTCTGACACCTTGGTTCTGTTTCCTGTTAGGTTCTGTCACCCTGGTTCTGTTTCCTGTTTGGTTCTGACACCCTGGTTCTGTTTCCTGTTTGGTTCTGACACCCTGGTTCTGTTTCCTGTTAGGTTCTGTCACCCTGGTTCTGTTTCCTGTGAGGTTCTGTCACCCTGGTTCTGTTTCCTGTTTGGTTCTGACACCCTGGTTCTGTTTCCTGTTAGGTTCTGTCACTCTGGTTCTGTTTCCTGTTAGGTTCTGACACCCTGGTTCTGTTTCCTGTTTGGTTCTGACACCCTGGTTCTGTTTCCTGTTAGGTTCTGTCACTCTGGTTCTGTTTCCTGTTAGGTTCTGACACCCTGGTTCTGTTTCCTGTTTGGTTCTGTCACACTGGTTCTGTTTCCTGTTTGGTTCTGTCACCCTGGTTCTGTTTCCTGTTTGGTTCTGACACCCTGGTTCTGTTTCCTGTTAGGTTCTATCACCCTGGTTCTGTTTCCTGTTTGGTTCTGACACCCTGGTTCTGTTTCCTGTTAGGTTCTATCACCCTGGTTCTGTTTCCTGTTTGGTTCTGACACCCTGGTTCTGTTTCCTGTTAGGTTCTATCACCCTGGTTCTGTTTCCTGTTTGGTTCTGTCACCCTGGTTCTGTTTCCTGTTATGTTCTGACACATTGGTTCTGTTTCCTGTTTGGTTCTTACATCCTGATTCTATTTCCTGTTAGGTTCTGACACCTTGGTTCTGTTTCCTGTTAGGTTCTATCACCCTGGTTCTGTTTCCTGTTAGGTTCTGTCACCCTGGTTCTGTTTCCTGTTTGGTTCTGTCACCCTGGTTCTGTTTCCTGTTTGGTTCTGACACCCTGGTTCTGTTTCCTGTTAGGTTCTGTCACCCTGGTTCTGTTTCCTGTTTGGTTCTTACATCCTGATTCTATTTCCTGTTAGGTTCTGACACCTTGGTTCTGTTTCCTGTTAGGTTCTGTCACCCTGGTTCTGTTTCCTGTTTGGTTCTGACACCCTGGTTCTGTTTCCTGTTAGGTTCTGTCACCCTGGTTCTGTTTCCTGTTTGGTTCTTACATCCTGATTCTATTTCCTGTTAGGTTCTGACACCTTGGTTCTGTTTCCTGTTAGGTTCTGTCACCCTGGTTCTGTTTCCTGTTTGGTTCTTACATCCTGATTCTATTTCCTGTTAGGTTCTTACACCTTGGTCCTGTTTCCTGTTAGGTTCTTACACCCTGGTTCTGTTTCCTGTTCGGTTCTTACACCCTGGTTCTGTTTCCTGTTCGGTTCTGACACCTTGGTTCAATTTCCCGTTAGGTTCTGACACCCTGGTTCTGTTTCCTGTTAGGTTCTGACACCTTGGTTCTATTTCCTGTTAGGTTCTGACACCCTGGTTCAATTTCCTGTTAGGTTCTGACACCCTGGTTCTGTTTCCTGTTAGGTTCTGACACCCTGGTTCAATTTCCTGTTAGGTTCTGACACCTTGGTTCTGTTTCCTGTTTGGTTCTGACACCCTGGTTCTGTTTCCTGTTAGGTTCTGACACCCTGGTTCTGCCTCCTGTTAGGTTCTGACACCCTGGTTCAATTTCCTGTTAGGTTCTGACACCTTGGTTCTGTTTCCTGTTTGGTTCTGACACCCTGGTTCTGTTTCCTGTTAGGTTCTGACACCCTGGTTCTGCCTCCTGTTATGTTCTGACATCCTGATTATGTTTCCTGTTCGGTTCTTACACCCTGGTTCTGTTTCCTGTTCGGTTCTGTTTCCTGTTAGGTTCTTACACCCTGGTTCCGTTTCCTGTTCGGTTCTGTTTCCTGTTAGGTTCTGACATCCTGATTATGTTTCCTGTTCGGTTCTTACACCCTGGTTCTGTTTCCTGTTAGGTTCTGACACCCTGGTTCTGCCTCTTGTTATGTTCTGACATCCTGATTATGTTTCCTGTTCGGTTCTTACACCCTGGTTCCGTTTCCTGTTCGGTTCTGTTTCCTGTTAGGTTCTGACATCCTGATTATGTTTCCTGTTCGGTTCTTACACCCTGGTTCTGTTTCCTGTTAGGTTCTGACACCCTGGTTCTGCCTCTTGTTATGTTCTGACATCCTGATTATGTTTCCTGTTCGGTTCTTACACCCTGGTTCTGTTTCCTGTTAGGTTCTGACACCCTGGTTCTGCCTCTTGTTATGTTCTGACATCCTGATTATGTTTCCTGTTCGGTTCTGTCACCTTGGTTCAATTTCCTGTTAGGTTCTTACACCCTGGTTCTATTTCCTGTTATGTTGTGACATCCTGATTCTATTTCTTGTTAGGTTCTGTCACCCTGGTTCTGCCTCCTGTTAGGTTCTGACACCCTGGTTCTGTTTCCTGTTCGGTTCTTACACCTTGGTTCTATTTCCTGTTCGGTTCTGACACCCTGGTTCTGTTTCCTGTTAGGTTCTTACACCCTGGTTCTATTTCCTGTTAGGTTCCTACACCCTGGTTCTGTTTCCTGTTCGGTTCTGTCACCCTGGTTCTGTTTCCTGTTTGGTTCTTACATCCTGATTCTGTTTCCTGTTCGGTTCTTACACCCTGGTTCTGTTTCCTGTTCGGTTCTTACACCCTGGTTCTGTTTCCTGTTCGGTTCTGACACCTTGGTTCTATTTCCTGTTATGTTCTGACACCCTGGTTCAATTTCCTGTTAGGTTCTGACACCCTGGTTCTGTTTCCTGTTAGGTTCTGACACCCTGGTTCTGCCTCCTGTTCGGTTCTGTTTCCTGTTAGGTTCTGACACCCTGGTTCTGCCTCCTGTTCGGTTCTGTTTCCTGTTATGTTCTGACACCCTGGTTCAATTTCCTGTTAGGTTCTGACATCCTGATTATGTTTCCTGTTCGGTTCTTACACCCTGGTTCTGTTTCCTGTTCGGTTCTGTTTCCTGTTAGGTTCTGACACCCTGGTTCTGCCTCCTGTTATGTTCTGACATCCTGATTATGTTTCCTGTTCGGTTCTTACACCCTGGTTCTGTTTCCTGTTCGGTTCTGTTTCCTGTTAGGTTCTTACACCCTGGTTCTATTTCCTGTTATGTTGTGACACCCTGATTCTATTTCTTGTTAGGTTCTGTCACCCTGGTTCTATTTCCTGTTAGGTTCTGACACCCTGGTTCTGTTTCCTGTTCGGTTCTTACACCTTGGTTCTATTTCCTGTTCGGTTCTGACACCCTGGTTCTGTTTCCTGTTAGGTTCTTACACCCTGGTTCTATTTCCTGTTAGGTTCCTACACCCTGGTTCTGTTTCCTGTTCGGTTCTGTCACCCTGGTTCTGTTTCCTGTTTGGTTCTTACATCCTGATTCTATTTCCTGTTAGGTTCTGACACCTTGGTTCTGTTTCCTGTTAGGTTCTGTCACCCTGGTTCCGTTTCCTGTTCGGTTCTGTTTCCTGTTAGGTTCTGACACCCTGGTTCTGCCTCTTGTTATGTTCTGACATCCTGATTATGTTTCCTGTTAGGTTCTGTCACCTTGGTTCAATTTCCTGTTAGGTTCTTACACCCTGGTTCTATTTCCTGTTAGGTTCCTACACCCTGGTTCTGTTTCCTGTTCGGTTCTGTCACCCTGGTTCTGTTTCTACGATGGATGAAGGTTCTGAAGTGTTGACTGCATTCTTCTTTCAGAAACCCACACTAATCCATACATCTGAGACTCGGTCGGTTCAGGTCAGAACCAGGTCGACCCATTCATACAGATTCCTATCAGATAAATACTATCCCAGAATGAACTGACAGACTCGCTGATTTTGTATAAGTTCTGTATCCGTCAGAAACAGAGATCAGGATCTCATCAGAACAGAACCAGCCAAACTCTGAACAGAACCTTGTGCAGAGCAGATGAACACTTCAGTTACCATGGTGATTAAACTGGAAACGCATACATCTCGCTTCGTGTTGCAAATCCATAAAGATGGTTATACAGGTGGAGTCTGGTTCTGTCAAACAGCAGAACTCCTGGTTCCAGAACCATCTCTCACATACAGTGAGTCTCAGAACCTCGACCCGGGTGGAGTCCCTGAGCTAGAACCAGCTCTTTGAGACGTTCTGTGTTGTTTCTGTTTGATGGAGAACATTCAGAGTACAGAACCGGGCCACATCACCAGCATCAGACCTGCAGCATCTCTCAGAACCAGTCCAAACATGTCTGTCCCTGCAGCCAGAGTGTGTTAACTGGTCCTGCTGCTTGGGTTCTGTTCAGCAGTAAACGGACCAGTAGATGAGGTTGAAAAAGATGTAGGACCCGGGGAAGATCATGCGGGAGTATTTATCAATGGCGTGGGTGTTCTGGATGATGTTGAGACCGCGCAGGCTCTTCCTCTTCTTGGTTCCGGCGGACTCACTGCTCATGGACAGGTGCACCACCATGTGCTCCGACTTCTCCGGGACCTTGTGCTTCTCCTCGGGCTCCACCTCGGGCACCATGGGCTCCTCGGTGTACCCGGCCAGGCTGTTGGTGTCGGCCTCGCTGTAGGTGCCGTCCAGCATGGCCATGGTTCTGGTCTGTGAGATGCTGCAGGTGCAGGGCAGCGACTGAAAGGGGACAAACACAACATCATGAGAATCACCTGAATCATGTCAGCACCTCTACCTGACAGACATTTTGATTCTAAGGAACCATCATTAACTCGTGAACCAACCCGCCGCTAAATACTGCACATCATTATTCCGTCAGCACCCCCGTGATGAGGCAGTTCGGATGTTTGCTCAGAGGAACTCACCTGAGAGCGGGCCCTCTCCCTCATCTTACGCTCGCGGCGGTCCTGGGCGGTGGACAGGTAGTTGACAGCGGCGTACTCCAGCACAGAGAGGAAGACGAAGACGAAGCTGACCCACAGGTAGATGTCCACGGCCTTGATGTAGGAGACCCGCGGCATGGAGGCGTTCACGCCAGTGATGATGGTGGACATGGTGAGCACCGTGGTGATGCCTGCACACACACAGTTAGACTGAAGTACACACCATGTAGAGACGGCTGACCCAGGGTCAGTGACTTTTAACAAAAAGGTGTTTTCAGGCGGTACGACCTCGGTGAGAGTGAGGTTTTCAGGTGGTACTTTGGTCATTTGCAAAGACTCGATTATACACCGAGGCCGAGCTGAAACTGTGGAAGTTCTTCCTAGAAGACCTTTGCTTTCCACCGTAGATAAACTCTTCTGTCCTGAACTGAACATGAAGTTGGTTTTTATTCTCAGAAACATTGGTCATCTGACACCAACCTTTTCACTGGAGATACCAGAGATAACCTGGGTGTGTCGTACCGGCCCATTCAGTTGCACTGATTCATTTCTAAATGCTGAGCTGCACACTCAGCTGTTCATTGGTTTATCGTTGGGTAGGGTCTGTGCAGAGGATCTGAGCAGGATGTAAAGCTGCTTATATGTGTGATGAAGCAGCTCTGTCTAAACAGAAATTATGAATTAGAAACGAGAGAGAATAACTTTTTAAGTTTTTCATTATTCACACATTCAAAAACAGAAGCCGGCTTGTGAGCTGGAAGTCATCACCTCACATCATGCTGACACACTGGATGAAAGCAGTGCAGCGCTCAGGGAGGTTTGCTGCATCGATGTTTTAGAGTTATTCAAAGATATGATGAGATTATCAATACAGGTTATTGATAACTGAGCTGAAAATGTCAGAAACAAGACGTAAAAAGACTTTGTGTTGAACGTGAGAAATTCTACATATTATTCAGTGATTCATGGAGTAAGATTATTTAGATTCAGGAGATCAGGCGGTCTGCAGGAAACTCAGTGGACCATCAAATAGGATCAGAGGATGGGACATGAGAAGAGAGAGAAGCTGAAAAACCTCCTGAAAACCCAACCAGAGAGGAGAAGAAGATCAATGAGATGAGCCATGAGAGGATCTCTGCGGGGGGGATTGATGTCTGCATGACAAGTTCAGCACCAGCCTCAAAACAGAAACTAATTCAAAAGAAAGTGAGTCACGCTGGACCCAGGTCACCGCTGTCTTTCATCTGCTCACAGCATCTTCAAAGTCCAAACTCGAGCTGTTTCTCACCTAAAGAAACTCTGGCCGGCACGGCCCGCCGGTCGATCCAGAAGGACACCCACGACAGCATCACCATGAGGGTGGCGGGGAAGTAGGTCTGTAGCAGGAAGAAGAAGATGTGGCGTCGCAGGGTGAAGTTGATGTAGAGACGATTGTACCAGCCTGCAAACACAGAGAGACTGAATACACAGAGCATCAGCTCCTGCCTTTAAGACCGATCACCGCCGGGGACACCAGTCACGACCTTAAACCTTAATGCAGAACATTTCATCTGAAAACTAGCTGTCTCTGTGTCAGATTTCTTCTTTTTATACAGCATGGATCAGGTGTGTGTCGGCTGTTTGAGACACCTGGTTACAGACAGAACAGTTCCCAGGTGTCAGTGACTGAAGCTGTGACTGGATCTATAGACTCTCCATGTCAAGCTGATCAGAGACTCATTTATACTCTTGAAGCTAGAATACAAATGCAGTCGGATTTGCACGTCCAGCAGCTGTAAGGAAACATCAACGTCATCTACAGAAGAAGAACATCAGCAGTGATGTGAAAGCTGACGTACCTGTGCTGCTGTAGAAGGCCAGGCGAGACGTGGTGTGGAACTTCTGAATGAGGAACTGAGATAAGGAGATTCTGTCATCAGTGCTGAGCGACTCATCGCCGCTCTTCCAGTACAGCATCAGGTCCTCATCAGTGTAAGCGTCTGGAAAACATCACAGAACAGCATCAGGCTTCACTCTCACATGACCGCAGTCTGGGCCTGAGCCGAGGTCAGCAGAGACAACTCATGACGAAACATCACTTCAGCGTGAAGAAGAGGAGCTCAACCAGAATGGGCCTCGAGCGAGAACCGTTCGTACGAGTTATTTAAGAGAATGTGCACATTCACCAATGTTTTCGTATTTTAAGTTTTTAAGTTTAAGAACAGAATTTACGAGTGATCCAGATCCAGACCTGGAAAACATTGGTGAATGTGCACATTCTGTTAAATAACGCACGACTTAATGTGTTCGTACGAACAGTACAGGCCCAATGTTTCTATGTTGGAAAGCTAAACCCACAAGTGTTTTCCACCTCAGCTCAGTTCATTTAACCCACCTGTTTCTGTTGCTTTAAACTTTATCACATTATTTTATGTGTATTATTTCTTTCTTCAAAAGATCCTTTCAACAAGTGATTTTTTTACTTTGATGTTCAGGTAAAAACTCCTCAGAGCGCAGCATCCATGCTGCAGTTATCCAACAGGAGCAGATCCTGAGGAACCAGGACAAACACCTACAAAACTGAGAATATATCTGATTTTATAATCTTGGGCTCAAATTGGCAGCTGGCTGCTGTCAGTGTGATTAATCCCCTCAGCGTTACCGGAGGATTCCACCAGAGGGCGCACCAGAGAGCTCAGACTGTACAGAACTTCTGGATCAGCAGGATCAAAACAGTGAACACGGAGACAAGCTTAGTGTTTGTCTGATGTTCAGATCAGAGCTGTGGTATCATAGATCTAAGAACCAAAAGCCAAAGAGTCACAGATTTGGATATTACATAGATATTACATAGATATTACATAGATATTACATAGATATTACATAGATATTACATAGATATTACATAGATATTACATAGATATTACATAATGAGTACACGTGGTGATAATTACTGAGCACGTCCAAAACCAATGCAGGATATGTGCAGGAGTCATCATAACCACATGATCTCAGAGCTGAAAGCAAGAATACCCTCAGCCTACAGACCTTTTATTCTCACTTCAGTGGGGGTCTGTGACTCTGAGTTTGGTTCTTTTTCTAAGGTCACTAAGAGTTGTTGCTGCCAACATTTTACTAATGTGTACCAGAGATTCAATCGAAGAGTTTCTGTAGCTGAAAAACACATCAGAGAGGCTAATGAGGCGATTTATGGCCTGAAGGTTCAGCAGCTGCTCTGAGGAAGTCATTAATTAAAGATGAGGACAAAAAAATGGATCACACAGATAAACAAGGTTCTGCGGGACCACAGGAACCATTTTACAGTTCTCATACCTACTGGAGGACCCCCCCTTTGCCCCCTCTCAGTGCCGTCCTGCAGAAACTGAAGATGATGGTAGAACGACAGCCTTTTAGCTCCTACCTCAGAGCAGGTGGTCTCCCAGTATAAGCAGAACCATCTGTGACTTAACTTTTCGTATTATGTACTGATCCAATCGTATAACTGCTCAGTTGAACACCTGAATGCGGCACCAACACCTCTACAAACGGGTTCCAGCCATATAAACTGAAACTGAACACAGAAACAGAGCAAGAGTGAAGGTCAGATTTGATGTGAACAAAGGCAGAGATGAAGAACATGAAGGCAAAATGTTGTTCTTCAGGGACCCTTAGAGACCATGAGAGACCTTCAGAGACCTTCTGAATGGTAAAGCTGCACACAAGGCTTCATGGTAAAGCTTATTTGTGATTAATAATGTCTGCTGAAGTTGTTCCCGCAGCCATCTTCTTCTCTGCTCTCCAGCTCATTAAACCTCTGAAAGTCGGGCCGCCTGCTGTGAGCTGCTCTCTGTACTACATCAGCTGGAAGACATTGGAAGACTTTTATCTTTACTTTTGGTAATTTCTCAGCCTCAGACGTGTTCTGTTGATGTTTTGAAGTTGCACACTGATCAGATGAGGGGTAATATGTGGCGTCCCAGTGTGAACGGCCCCTGGTGGCTCCCTGGAAGTTTCTCATCTTTGATGTCTCAGAAATAAAGACAAAGTGTAGTTTGTTTGCAGAAGCAGAAGGGCCCATCGCTCCCTCTGATGGTGGTTCAGTCTCTTCTTTTCCTGAAACAGGTTCCTAAATATAAATGCAGAATTAGTTCTTATTGAGTTCACTGCTTTCTTCAAACGCCTTTCTGACAGTCATGAATCTGCCTCTGTCAGTAGAATGGTTGTAATGATACTGGCATTCTTCCTCCATTAATACCCTGAATTAGACCTGAGAAGCTGTAAACCAAAGATATTCAACTATTTCACTTCCTGTCTTTGTTGCACTTTGTGCCGCAGTAACAGAAAGAAGTGACATCATTTGGTTGTTTGGACTCATTTGTTGGAGCAGCAGCCTGTTTTCTGTCAGTCAGCCTGCTGTGATTAGTTTTTGGTCACCTCCACCTTCTATGAGGTCCGTTTCCTGCTGCACCTTCACACAGACATCGTCAGGACCTCATCATGATGATGACGGAGCACTTTAATGCTGGTCTGTGGTGTTGAGGACCTGTCACAACAGCTGTTCAAAGTTTAATCTGCAGTTTGAGGTTCCAGAAACGGGACTTCTTTACATTAACGTCTGCAGCAGCTCTGCCAGCTGAACCTGCCTCCTGTTTCTGATCCGGACCGGCCAGGCTTTGATCAGTGTGTGAATGAAACTCACAGCTCTCCAGCTCCAGGGAGCAGGTCTGGGAGTCCAGAGGGAAGCGGCTGAAGTCCATGTTACAGGCGGCCGTCACCGTCACTCTGAAACAGACACAGCAGAGGAGGAGTCAGGCTGGAGCAGCAAGAAGACCAGGCTCTGTAAACTCAGAGATCAAACAGAAATAACCGATATGATTCTAACTTTACATGTTCTTTATGTTCTTCCTCTGTATGCAGTGTCTTTCCACTGTCTGATGAACATCTTGCTGTGTTTAAACCGTTTAAACCGACAGCATCCAGAACCTTTCAGTCCTGGTTCCTCTGTGTCTGAGGTCAAAGGTTCAGGCGGATCATCGCACCCCATCAGCTGTTTTAACCTGTTAATGTTTCACCATGTTTTCATCGCTCTGGTGATCCTGTGCTGAACCTCAGTGATTTATGACTGATGTTGGTGGTTGTCCTCCCTGATCTTTGGGATCTTTGACTGTGTGCACAGGTTTGGATATTTCCCCACGCGCCCCTCATTACATCTTTCCATCATGTCCCATCATGTTCCATTATCTCTCCTCCATCAAAATACTAAAAAAAGCCCTGAGAAGCACATGCGCTATGTGGAAAACTCCCTCCTCGTACGCACTGCAGCCACAGCTGTTGGAGTTCCTCCTGCTCCTCTCGACTGTTTCAGGCTGAAATGAACCAGCGAATCCACTGATTCCTGTCAAACTTAGAATATTTAACTCTCATCTCTTCAGGTAGACTTCAGAAGGAGGAAACCACAGCTCCAACCTGTGTCCTTCGAGGGGTCGATGTGGATGTCTGTCATCTATCTATCTATCTATCTATCTATCTATCTATCTATCTATCTATCTATCTATCTATCTATCTATCTATCTATCTATCTATCTATCTATCTATCTATCTATCTATCTATCTATCTATCTATCTATCTATCTATCTATCTATCTATCTATCTATCTATCTATCTATCTATCTATCTATCTATCTATCTATCTTATCCTCGTTCTTTTTCTCACTTCATCGTGACATCCTGTAAAAACTCTGAATGTCACAAGGTCATCAGGCCACATCTTCCCCTGATGACAGAGTTAATCTGTAACAGGTCTTCATGACATGCAAACCCATTAAAACACGAGCATTCCTCGAGTTTCTCTCCCCGGTAAAGTTTGGTCTTCTTTCCACTGCAGCCTTCTGTTCTGCTGCTGGTGTTGCCAAGTCTGAGGACAGAAACAAGCAACTGGGTCTGTGAGAACAGGTTCCAACCCACTTACTTGTCACATGCCAACCTTCAAACATCTGTCATGCGTCAACCTCAAAACGTCCTCCAAAAGTCCTTCAGTTACGAGTCAACCTCAAAACATGTGTCACCTGCCAACCTTCAGACTTTTGTCCCGTGCCGACCGCAAAACGCATCCAACTCAAAACGTCGACCATGCGCCGACCTTCAAACGTCTGTTACCTGCTGACCCCAAAACATCTGTCTGATTCACACAGAAACCTCACTGACCTCAGGCTGTAGAGCACATGTCCATCAGGAAAGACGCGCAGCATGATGTTGTCTGTGGTGGTGTCATGGATGAAGGATCTCTTAGAGTGGACAAAGAAGACATCAGGGACCCAGATCTTCTTCACCAGACGGCCATCGAACGTCATGCTCTTGTTGGTGCTGCTGGTGAATGACAGACGCTCATCCTTCCAGTAGTGCCTGAGGTACAACGTCATGGTGAAGTCCTAGTTGGGTTACACAGCACAGACAGTTATCTCCCAAAACAAGCTATGAGCATATTCTACTTTTTGTCCTTCAGACCTCATTTTCAATGAAACCTTCCCTCCATGTGCTACTGCCTTTGCTTTTACAATGATCTGCTGTAACATCTTGCATATGATCCAAAAACCATCTGAAGCCTAAACACACCCAGTGTGACGTCTGAGACAGCTTCTTCTTATTTGATTGTCTGTCCCAAACCTTTCGTTTGGGTTCAGGGTTCAAGCCAATATAACCAGGAATCTGGCTGGAAAAATTAGGCTGGAAAGGACATTTCAGACATTTGTGTTTTTACTTGGTGCCTCTCCTGAACACCTGCAAAGTTTCAGGACAGCAGTCCATGAGTGAAACCAGAAACAGAACCATGTGCAGGACATAAGAAAGATCTCTCCTCGTACACAATACAATAATCCCCTCCAGCCTAGTCTCCAAACTCCTGTCACTGCTCCTGAGTCCAGAGTTCCCTGACCAACAGACCCCAAAAGCAGTAAAGACTGGACAGCACTTCTTCAGCACCATCACACCTAACACTAGCAGCACCCAGGCCTACATCTCCTGCTCTACTCCCTACACCCATAACTGCTCTGCCTAACACAGCTCCAACACCATTGTGAAATTTATATATGGCGTGATGGTGGTGCTGATCCAGAACAAGGATGAACACGGTGGCAGAGGAGAACATCCTGGATTGGACCTTAGTGCTGGACGTAAGGAGGAGCGACGTCCCCAGCACCCCCCATATCAGATCAGGAGGTCTCTAGTGGAAAGAGTATTGGCAGTGGCTGTACCAGCTGATTACAGTCTGATTACAGTCTGGTTTGAGAACAGCAGCTCCCAGGACAGGATGATCCACTGTGCCGAACACAAGTGTGGGGCCAAACGGACTGTTAAAGACCTCCAGCATTCCAACTGTAAACCGTTTCAGAGGCAACCCTCAGGGAAGCGTCTCTGCTCATTGATCAATACTGAGCTCAGAAGAAGAAGAAGCTTCTTTCCCCAGGCCACGCGATCAGTAAACACCTGCACTGAGACGCCTTCTGTACGCAGTTCCTGAAGGACATTTCCCATGCTGCACCGGCCACATGGACAAGGTTTTTACATGGTTTGTCCTCATGTTTTTTACAGTGCTGTGTTTGCACAGCTGGAGGGTTGCAGTTACATTTCCCTGCAGAGCTACTCTGTGGAATGTGCATGTGACAAATACAGTTGCTGTACCTTTATCTCTATAAGGTTAAGCTCTATAGGTCATGACAGTGAGGCTGTTTTGAGGTTCATCATCAATAAGACACTGGTCGCACCAAAACCAGAAAGACTGTTCACTCCTAACTGTGACCAAGACCACAGCTTTGACTCTCAGACTCCAACAGCTGAAAGCAAAGAAGTTCTGCAGGATCAGGACTGCAGCCGACTGCTTCCTGAACCTCCTGCTGGACCAACCGGTGGGTTCCTCCTGACCTCATCTACACTCTCACAGCAGTTCCCCCTGCTAAAACCAGAGTTTATGCATGAAAACCCAGTTACAGAAGAGTCTGTCTGAGATGCGTTGACAAGAAGTGGGGAATCAAATCAGCTTTTCTCCTACTAAGATGTTAGTGGTGCAGTGCAGGCACAAAATGTGTTCAACAGTGAGGAAGTTATATCTGCATTTCACTCCTCTTATCGTCAGAAAGCTCTGTGCTGACACATTTCTGTCTGAATCTGTACATCCTCCAAACGCTAAGATTCACTCAGAGAAGAAGAAGAAGGCTTTGGCATGAGGAGAAACATGATCTCAATATCAAAAGCTAAAGATGCCCTACAAAAACTATCCAACGTATCCACAGAGCAAAGACCCAGCAGCTGCTCTTCATCCTCGTTTTCACAGGATCCGTGTTCGGGATAAAAAAGGTGTTTGGATGAAGCTTCTCATTGAAAATAATACTTAAAGGATATCATCGAGCTGTCAGAGAGCTCCCACGGACCGGAAGTGATACCCACAGCTGGATGATATCCTATAAGTGTTATTTTCAATGAGAAGCTTGATACATTTATGAAAAATGAGGGTTCACAAACAGACCGATTTCGGGACAGGTTTGAGGTTTCAAAGGGACGTTTTTCATCAGCAGGTTGAGATCCCAAAAGGCAGGAACCAAAATGCTTAAATCATTCAGAAATTCAGTTTGTGATCACTGGGGTCCTGTCCTGTGGGGGTCAGAGGGGGACCTTTTACCTTTAATTTCTAATCCATCTGTATGTTCAAATTAAAAAATCTCTTTTAAATAACAGACACCTTATGTTCTGTTTATCATATACCACCACACAGGTTATCAGCTACATCTGTCCAGCATCATGATGTGGAGAAACGCAGGCTTTCTTACCATATCGACTTCAGAGATGCTGTCTAAGCTCTCCACCTGAACATCCACTCCAACAGGGATGGCAGGACCTGGAATCAAAGTTACATCATGATCAGAAGGTACAATACGAGTACACAAAATGTACTACCAAGCTGGTTCATGAGCTTTTAGAAGCTGTATGTCCTGCTACACATCAGAACAGACCATGGTTTCTGCTGCCTGGCAGTTCAACAGGGTGTCAATCAGACAGGAAACACAGCTACAAAAGGAAATACCAACACAGGGAATTCAAAACACTCAAACTCTGAGACCATCACAACTCAATGCTATCAGGTTTAAGCTCCGCTGTTCAGGACCATTCAGAACCCTACAGCTGAGAGCAGGTACCAAGTGAAATGGTGGTCCGAGACTCCATCAGACCTGGAGGAGTTTTCTACACTGAAGGAAGATCCAGAATCTCAGGTTTCAGTAAAACAGGAAGTGTTGGTGACTCTCTGCCTTCCTGTTGGTCCTTTGGATTTGTCTATTTGTCACATAAATGTTCAGCATGATCTGTTTACCTCAGAACTCAAAGATTTTAGTTTAAATAAACTCAGTGGATTATAAATGACAGAAAAACGAGACAAACACAGTTTACCACCCACGCTGATCAGTTTTGAGCGTTCTGTTTAAATCTGAATTCAAAGTGTGTCCAGTAGCACCAGGTGTGTCTTACGGGAAGGTTTGGACCACCTCTGATTCCTCTGTTGGGACAAAGGGTCTTTGTGGGCTAACAGCTGTCCGATGGCGTGACAGATTGGTTCCTGTGTTAATCTGAGCTGTAAACAAAAAGAAGCAGCACCAGCTTAATCTGCTGCAGCGGGCCGAGCTGACCAGCCATGCTGTGAAAAGACAGCAATGCCTTCCAATTAAGCCTCTCCAGATGGGATCTGGAGTCGACTGACCATCATCCAGCAGATAGCACGGATTATACCCCCCCCAAAAGGAAAAGAAAGACCAAACTGGGGTGAAGCTGTTTCTACAAAGCAGTAGGTCCTGAACTGATCCAGGTTCTGGTCAGATTCAAGGTGAAACTCAGAGGATTTCAGCAGGCACAGTCTTCGCGGTCAGAGCTGTGTGGCGGAACTAAAGATAAAAAACATCTCACTGGTGTTTTATTCAGGCTAAGAGATTACAAAGTGGCAGACATGTGTGAAAACTAGGCCGCACCATCAGAACAGCCCCTGATGGGGGGTTGGGTGATCAAAGGGCATTAAAGAGTTTAACATTTAGCGTTTTTAGTTTTTAATGTTTTCAGTTTTTAACGCTTTTAGCTTATAATGTTTTTAATGTGTTTAACATTCAGATAAAGAGTGCAGCCATGTTGGCGTCAGAGCGAGTCGCCATGAGAGGCGTTCCAGTCATGAAATGTGCTCTGTGACTAAAACTCTTCTGATTGGACACTTCCACGTGCCCCCCAGATGTTTGCAGGTGTTGGAGGGTTCAGGCTGGTTTAAGGGGGCAGCAAAGGCTCAGCTCTCAGCAGTCAGCAAAGATTTGCACAAAGAATTTTTATCCATCCCTAACAGGATAACAAGCATGCAGCCGTGCACTCCTGTAAGGCTGGATCCTCTGTCTGTGGGAACCTGCAACTCATTATTCCTGCTGTCTCTCCTCTCCATTCAGCCACAGAGACTCCACTCAGAAAGTGTGAAAATCTGATTCCTGATTCCCTCATGCTGCAGCAGCGCGCCTCGATGACGTCATCCCAGTAGACAAAGCCCTCTATAACAACAACACAGCAGCTATGAGCTAACAGAGCTAACAGCAGCTATGAGCTAACAGAGCTATGAGCTAACAGCAGCTATGAGCTAACAGCAGCTATGAGCTAACAGAGCTAACAGCTAACAGAGCTATGAGCTAACAGCAGCTATGAGCTAACAGAGCTATGAGCTAACAGCAGCTATGAGCTAACAGAGCTAACAGCTAACAGAGCTATGAGCTAACAGAGCTATGAGCTAACAGAGCTATGAGCTAACAGCAGCTATGAGCTAACAGAGCTATGAGCTAACAGCAGCTATGAGCTAACAGCAGCTATGAGCTAACAGAGCTATGAGCTAACAGAGCTATGAGCTAACAGCAGCTATGAGCTAACAGCAGCTATGAGCTAACAGAGCTAACAGCTAACAGAGCTATGAGCTAACAGCAGCTATGAGCTAACAGAGCTAACAGCTAACAGAGCTATGAGCTAACAGCAGCTATGAGCTAACAGAGCTATGAGCTAACAGAGCTATGAGCTAACAGCAGCTATGAGCTAACAGAGCTAACAGCTAACAGAGCTATGAGCTAACAGCAGCTATGAGCTAACAGAGCTAACAGCTAACAGAGCTATGAGCTAACAGCAGCTATGAGCTAACAGAGCTATGAGCTAACAGCAGCTATGAGCTAACAGAGCTATGAGCTAACAGCAGCTATGAGCTAACAGCAGCTATGAGCTAACAGAGCTAACAGCTAACAGAGCTATGAGCTAACAGCAGCTATGAGCTAACAGAGCTATGAGCTAACAGAGCTATGAGCTAACAGCTGCTATGAGCTAACAGAGCTATGAGCTATGAGCTAACAGAGCTATGAGCTAACAGCAGCTATGAGCTAACAGCAGCTATGAGCTAACAGCAGCTATGAGCTAACAGAGGTATAGCACACGTTCATTCATTCATTCTTCTTAAAGTATTGGTGAAATATGTTAATGTTTCTGCATTTATCAGAGGCTTTTATCCAAAGCGACTTACAGATAGGCAGATAGGGTAAAGGGGGTCTTGCCTAAGGACCCCTACTGGAGGTAATACCTTTCCTGCAGGGGATTTGAACTCAGGACTCCCACCTGGAAGACTACCACTACACTATCCAGTCTATATAAAGGCAGATAATGCCTTATTTAGAGGCTGCATCCTCTAAGCCCCGTTCACTCCGTTATATGGATCTCCAGTTATCTAAATATCTTCCGAAGGACGCCGACTTTCACCAAACTGTTCTCAGTGAGCAGATGAACGTATTTCATGCCAGAAATAAGGTTTAAAAACACCGGAGTTCCCCTTTAAGTGGTTGATATCACTTATTCTCTGCTCTGAGCCACCTGGACCAGAACCGGGTTGTGGTGGCTGTAACTTCCCTCTTTCAGTGCGCTGCTGTGGGCTCCAGATGTTAGTCTGAACTGCAGGAGCTCGTACAGAACCATGTTGTCTTTAGATTTGGATCTGTATGTGACATAATTCTGATACCGGACCAGTGAATGTAGGAACTTGGGTCCAAACTAATGTGAGAGAGTATGAAGACGGGTCAGAGACGGGTTGAGAAGTTCTGCGGGGAAGCCTTGAGTTCTGGTGACCATCCTAAACGTTTCAGACTGCCACATATATGATCAAGAACCGTTTGGACCGTTTGCTCCCCGGACCTCAGCTGTGAGATTCTGAGGAGGTGCTGCCTCACAGCTCAGCATCGCCACGGGTCAGAACTGCTCTGGGTGTTGGGCCAGAGTTTTAATGATGTAGATGATGGATGCACAGTGTGATGTCATCAGTCTTACCACCGAACGCCGGCCTCATGGTGAAGTCGTGATCGTCAACTTTGAGCAGATGTTCTGTCTTCGTTTTGCGAGACTTGGTCACATCTGGAGGCTTCTTCACCAGCGAGCTGCAGGAAGATGACAGTCAGAGTGCCACTCAACCCGGTCCCGACCCGGTCCCGACCCACACTGACCCACACCGACCCGGTCCTGACCCACACTGACCCGGTCCCGACCCGGTCCCGACCCACACCGACCCGGTCCTGACCCACACTGACCCACACTGACCCGGTCCCGACCCGGTCCTGACCCGGTCCTGACCCACACTGACCCACACTGACCCACACTGACCCGGTCCCGACCCACACTGACCCACACTGACCCGGTCCTGACCCGGTCCTGACCCGGTCCTGACCCACACTGACCCACACTGACCCGGTCCCGACCCACACTGACCCACACTGACCCGGTCCTGACCCACACTGACCCACACTGACCCGGTCCTGACCCGGTCCTGACCCGGTCCTGACCCACACTGACCCACACTGACCCACACTGACCCGGGTCCCGACCCACACTGACCCACACTGACCCGGTCCTGACCCGGTCCTGACCCACACTGACCCAAACTGACCCACACTGACCCGGTCCCGACCCACACTGACCCGGTCCCGACCCACACTGACCCGGTCCTGACTCACACTGACCCGGTCCTGACCCACACTGACCCACACTGACCCGGTCCTGACTCACACTGACCCGGTCCTGACCCACACTGACCCACACTGACCCGGTCCTGACTCACACTGACCCGGTCCTGACCCACACTGACCCACATTGACCCGGTCCTGACCCACACTGACCCACACTGACCCGGTCCTGACTCACACTGACCCGGTCCTGACCCGGTCCTGACCCACATTGACCCGGTCCTGACCCACACTGACCCGGTCCTGACTCACACTGACCCGGTCCTGACCCGGTCCTGACCCACATTGACCCGGTCCTGACCCAAACTGACCCACACTGACTCCCCCTCGCACCTCCATCCTCTTCCTCACACCTCCACCTTCTTCCCCCTCGCACCTCCACCTTCCTCCCCCTCACACCTCCACCTTCCTCCCCCTCGCACCTCCATCCTCTTCCTCACACCTCCACCTTCTTCCCCCTCGCACCTCCATCCTCTTCCTCACACCTCCACCTTCTTCCCCCTCGCACCTCCACCTTCTTCCCCCTCACACCTCCACCTTCTTCCCCCTCACACCTCCACCTTCCTCCCCCTCGCACCTCCACCTTCCTCCCCCTCGCACCTCCATCCTCTTCCTCACACCTCCACCTTCTTCCCCCTCGCACCTCCATCCTCTTCCTCACACCTCCACCTTCTTCCCCCTCGCACCTCCACCTTCCTCCCCCTTGCACCTCCACCTTCCTCCCCCTCACACCTCCACCTTCTTCCCCCTCGCACCTCCACCTTCCTCCCCCTCACACCTCCACCTTCCTCCCGCCCGCACCTCCACCTTCCTCCCCCTCGCACCTCCATCCTCTTCCTCACACCTCCACCTTCCTCCCCCTCGCACCTCCATCCTCTTCCTCACACCTCCACCTTCTTCCCCCTCGCACCTCCACCTTCTTCCCCCTCACACCTCCACCTTCTTCCCCCTCACACCTCCACCTTCCTCCCCCTCGCACCTCCACCTTCCTCCCCCTCGCACCTCCATCCTCTTCCTCACACCTCCACCTTCCTCCCCCTCGCACCTCCACCTTCCTCCCCCTCGCACCTTCATCCTCTTCCTCACACCTCCACCTTCCTCCCCCTCGCACCTCCACCTTCCTCCCCCTCGCACCTTCATCCTCTTCCTCCCCCTCGCACCTTCATCCTCTTCCTCACACCTCCACCTTCCTCCCCCTCACACCTCCACCTTCCTCCCCCTCGCACCTCCATCCTCTTCCTCATACCTCCACCTTCCTCCCCCTCGCACCTCCACCTTCCTCCCCCTCGCACCTTCATCCTCTTCCTCACACCTCCACCTTCCTCCCCCTCGCACCTTCATCCTCTTCCTCACACCTCCACCTTCCTCCCCCTCACACCTCCACCTTCCTCCCCCTCGCACCTTCATCCTCTTCCTCACACCTCCACCTTCCTCCCCCTCGCACCTCCACCTTCCTCCCCCTCGCACCTCCACCTTCCTCCCCCTCGCACCTCCATCCTCTTCCTCATACCTCCACCTTCCTCCCCCTCGCACCTCCATCCTCTTCCTCACACCTCCACCTTCCTCCCCCTCGCACCTCCACCTTCCTCCCCCTCGCACCTCCATCCTCTTCCTCATACCTCCACCTTCCTCCCCCTCACACCTCCACCTTCCTCCCCCTCACACCTTCATCCTCTTCCTCACACCTCCACCTTCCTCCCCCTCACACCTCCACCTTCCTCCCCCTCACACCTTCATCCTCCCCCTCACACCTCCACCTTCCTCCCCCTCACACCTCCACCTTCCTCCCCCTCGCACCTCCATCCTCTTCCTCATACCTCCACCTTCCTCCCCCTCGCACCTCCACCTTCCTCCCCCTCGCACCTTCATCCTCTTCCTCACACCTCCACCTTCCTCCCCCTCGCACCTTCATCCTCTTCCTCACACCTCCACCTTCCTCCCCCTCACACCTCCACCTTCCTCCCCCTCGCACCTTCATCCTCTTCCTCACACCTCCACCTTCCTCCCCCTCGCACCTCCACCTTCCTCCCCCTCGCACCTCCACCTTCCTCCCCCTCGCACCTCCATCCTCTTCCTCATACCTCCACCTTCCTCCCCCTCGCACCTCCATCCTCTTCCTCACACCTCCACCTTCCTCCCCCTCGCACCTCCATCCTCTTCATCACACCTCCACCTTCCTCCCCCTCGCACCTCCACCTTCCTCCCCCTCGCACCTCCATCCTCTTCCTCACACCTCCATCCTCTTCCTCCCCCTCACACCTTCATCCTCTTCCTCACACCTCCACCTTCCTCCCCCTCGCACCTCCATCCTCTTCCTCACACCTCCACCTTCCTCCCCCTCGCACCTCCATCCTCTTCCTCACACCTCCACCTTCCTCCCCCTCGCACCTCCATCCTCTTCATCACACCTCCACCTTCCTCCCCCTCGCACCTCCACCTTCCTCCCCCTCGCACCTCCATCCTCTTCATCACACCTCCATCCTCTTCCTCCCCCTCACACCTTCATCCTCTTCCTCACACCTCCACCTTCCTCCCCCTCACACCTTCATCCTCCCCCTCACACCTCCACCTTCCTCCCCCTCGCACCTCCACCTTCCTCCCCCTCGCACCTCCATCCTCTTCCTCATACCTCCACCTTCCTCCCCCTCGCACCTCCATCCTCTTCATCACACCTCCACCTTCCTCCCCCTCGCACCTCCACCTTCCTCCCCCTCGCACCTCCATCCTCTTCCTCACACCTCCACCTTCCTCCCCCTCGCACCTCCATCCTCTTCCTCACACCTCCACCTTCCTCCCCTCGCACCTCCACCTTCCTCCCCCTCACACCTCCACCTTCCTCCCCCTCGCACCTCCATCCTCTTCATCACACCTCCACCTTCCTCCCCCTCGCACCTCCACCTTCCTCCCCCTCGCACCTCCATCCTCTTCCTCACACCTCCACCTTCCTCCCCCTCGCACCTTCATCCTCCCCCTCACACCTCCACCTTCCTCCCCCTCGCACCTCCACCTTCCTCCCCCTCGCACCTCCATCCTCTTCCTCATACCTCCACCTTCCTCCCCCTCGCACCTCCATCCTCTTCCTCACACCTCCACCTTCCTCCCCTCGCACCTCCACCTTCCTCCCCCTCACACCTCCACCTTCCTCCCCCTCGCACCTCCATCCTCTTCATCACACCTCCACCTTCCTCCCCCTCGCACCTCCACCTTCCTCCCCCTCGCACCTCCATCCTCTTCCTCACACCTCCACCTTCCTCCCCCTCGCACCTCCATCCTCTTCATCACACCTCCACCTTCCTCCCCCTCGCACCTCCATCCTCTTCCTCACACCTCCACCTTCCTCCCCCTCGCACCTCCATCCTCTTCCTCACACATCCACCTTCCTCCCCCTCGCACCTCCATCCTCTTCCTCACACCTCCACCTTCCTCCCCCTCGCACCTCCATCCTCTTCATCACACCTCCATCCTCTTCCTCCCCCTCACACCTTCATCCTCTTCCTCACACCTCCACCTTCCTCCCCCTCGCACCTCCATCCTCTTCATCACACCTCCATCCTCTTCCTCCCCCTCACACCTTCATCCTCTTCCTCACACCTCCACCTTCCTCCCCCTCGCACCTCCATCCTCTTCCTCCCCCTCACACCTCCACCTTCCTCCCCCTCACACCTCCATCCTCTTCCTCACACCTCCACCTTCCTCCCCCTCGCACCTCCACCTTCCTCCCCCTCACACCTCCATCCTCTTCCTCACACCTCCACCTTCCTCCCCCTCGCACCTCCACCTTCCTCCCCCTCGCACCTTCATCCTCTTCCTCACACCTCCACCTTCCTCCCCTCACACCTCCACCTTCTTCCCCCTCGCACCTCCATCCTCTTCCTCACACCTCCACCTTCCTCCCCCTCGCACCTCCACCTTTCTCCCCCTCGCACCTCCACCTTTCTCCCCCTCGCACCTCCACCTTCCTCCCCCTCGCACCTCCACCTTTCTCCCCCTCGCACCTCCACCTTCCTCCCCCTCGCACCTACACCTTCCTCCCCCTCGCACCTCCACCTTCCTCCCCCTCACACCTCCACCTTCCTCCCCCTCGCACCTCCACCTTTCTCCCCCTCGCACCTCCACCTTTCTCCCCCTCGCACCTCCACCTTCCTCCCCCTCGCACCTCCACCTTTCTCCCCCTCGCACCTCCACCTTTCTCCCCCTCGCACCTCCACCTTCCTCCCCCTCGCACCTCCACCTTTCTCCCCCTCGCACCTCCACCTTCCTCCCCCTCGCACCTACACCTTCCTCCCCCTCGCACCTCCACCTTCCTCCCCCTCGCACCTCCACCTTCCTCCCCCTCGCACCTCCACCTTTCTCCCCCTCGCACCTCCACCTTCCTCCCCCTCGCACCTACACCTTCCTCCCCCTCGCACCTCCACCTTCCTCCCCCTCACACCTCCACCTTCCTCCCCCTCGCACCTCCACCTTTCTCCCCCTCGCACCTCCACCTTTCTCCCCCTCGCACCTCCACCTTTCTCCCCCTCGCACCTCCATCCTCTTCCTCACACCTCCACCTTCCTCCCCCTCGCACCTCCACCTTCCTCTTCCTCACACCTCCACCTTCCTCCCCCTCGCACCTCCACCTTCCTCTTCCTCACACCTCCACCTTCCTCCCCCTCACACCTCCACCTTCCTCTTCCTCACACCTCCACCTTCCTCCCCCTCGCACCTCCACCTTCCTCCCCCTCGCACCTCCACCCTCCTTTATTTACCAAACTTTGAAAGATGACACACTCCACATTTACACGCCCTTTCTCCCGTCTCCACTTACGTTCCGAGCTTCTGGGTTTCCACGGTTCCGGTCCACCTCCGCTGCCGGTGTCGGTGCCGGCGGCTCTCCGCGGTGAGGAGCAGACACAGCAGCAGGATCACAGCTTTGGTCAGATCGGGCATCCTTACGGTGTGAGTCTACAGGTGAGCTCTGGTGGGTTCATCCTCAGCACAGGAAGCACGCGGACATGGCATCCGACTCCGCCGCACGAGCCTCTCTGTGTGATCCCTCATGCGGACTCAACATCTGTAACCCTCACAGACGCGCTCGCGCGCAGGGATTATTTGCAGCCTGACACAACTGCAGTTAGATAATTCCCCCTATGGTGAATAAAACCAGACGGTTCTGCGGACCGGACGGAACCACAGAAAGTCCAAATCGGACACGAACATGCAGGTTTATAACGGCGGAACCGCCCGCTAAAAAATGCGGATTAAACCCTTTACACCAGTATCAGAGCTCTCAGGAGGGAGGTCCAGAGAACGAGCCCGTAACCATGACAACATGGAGGGACGACACCACTCTGTATCCTGGACCTCAGGTTTTTGATAATCAGTTTATTACCTCTGAGGCTGTCTTAGAAAGCAGGAGTTCCTGATCAGAACCACCAGCCCAAAGCAGGCGGTCTGAGCCACGCCCCCTTTAGGCAGCAGAAGGGGGTACAATTTATAGGAGGGTCCGGCCTGGGCAGATATTTTGAAGCTTCCTTTAACAAGACCCAAAGTCCCCCCCAGGAGGAAGTAGCTGCACTCTGGGTCAGTAACAGGACAGCACTTTATTACGAATTCAGGTCCAGTACCTGATGCTTAAGGATTTGACTGATCAGTTTATTCCATGGACGTTATCAGCATACATCAGTCCCATTTATATGGGCTAGTAGCGGCCTACTAAACCTACTGGTAGCTCCAGGAGGCTGGTATCAACCACTTATATCAATGGGTCATTATTTCAGTTAGCCAGTAGGGGGAGCACTAGCGGAGCCCCTTCATGGTGAGGGCGCACCAAATAAAACGGGAAAAAGTACAGAAAAAGAGTGAACATCCATTTAAAAAAGGAAGCATGTTCAGTCTATAATCTGTATGAAACAAACACATCAGTTGTCACTATTAAGTCCCATTAAAGTGATTGCCACTACAATAATAATAGTTTGCATTTTAGAGCGCCATTCAAGGCATCAAATGACGCTTTACAGTCGGTGTAGCGTAAAGACGTGGTTGTACCACGCTGCGTTTTTCTTATCGGGTTGCCAGATCTCGCTCCCGTCTTTTACGCTTGCCTAGTAGCATATTGTAGCAGTGTGGTTGTTGACATAATAGAGGTGGACACGTAATGCGTAAAAACCGCGGGTACTAGCGAACCTGGCAACCACTCCTACCTGGTTAAAGAGCTACTTACCCCAAAACATGACTCCTTTTTATGTATGTATGAATCATTTAGATTTTACATCTTGAATGTGTTAGCAAACCACCTTTCATAGTGATATATGTCACATGGACTGACTTAAGCCGACATAAACATATAAACATACATGTGTCTATCTGGTTCTATGTGTATATGATTGATGGAAGAAGTTGGACTGATTCATATAGGGATGAACGAGTAGTAATATTATACTTATAGGCCAGGATATCTGAGGTGCTGAAAGTGCTACCTTTAGAAGAATGATCTTTATTGTTATTATTTATTATTCTTGTGGTGCATGACTTGACTTGTGCTGCATATATTTTAGTGTTAGGCAAAAAAGGGCCTTTCTAAGTGAGTGCCCTGCCGTGGGGCCCATTGTTACCCACCTATGAGTAAAAGCAGTACCGGTTCACCCAAAACGCACGCTACGCACGTTGCGTAGGGCCAAACTCATAGAGGCCCCGTGAACAACAAACAAACAAAAAAAAACCTGACCGTCCGTCGCGCTGCTCGCGCACGTCAGATCCCCAGTGCATGTGCATCAAGCGAGCAAGATGAAGCGGAGTTATCCCTCGGGGAGTGAAAAAAAGATAAAGAAACTGCATGAAAATGAACAGCAGCCAGGTAACTCCTCTCCGGGTGGGAGAGTGGGAGGGGCGGGGTGAACCCTGCCGGCTGAACCCTGCCGGCTGAACCCTGCCGGCTGAACCCTGCTGGCTGAACCCTGCCGGCTGAACCCTGCTGGCTGAACCCTGCCGGCTGAACCCTGCCGGCTGAACCCTGCCGGCTGAACCCTGCTGGGTGAACCCTGCCGGCTGAACCCTGCTGGCTGAACCCTGCCGGCTGAACCCTGCCGGCTGAACCCTGCCGGCTGAACCCTGCCGGCTGAACCCTGCTGGGTGAACCCTGCCGGCTGAACCCTGCTGGCTGAACCCTGCCGGGTGAACCCTGCCGGCTGAACCCTGCCGGGTGAACCCTGCTGGCTGAACCCTGCTGGCTGAACCCTGTCGGCTGAACCCTGCCGGCTGAACCCGGACGGTCTCCTTGTGCGTCATGCTGGCTTCTACAATTTAAGTGTTCTATCAGTCGTTCTAAGTGTGGTGTATTGCGGATGGTCGCCTTCAGACACTCGGTGTGTAGATGATGCAGGAAGAACTCTGCTGACACAGACTTGGTCGAACACAGAAACTTTTATTGTCAACCAGGTCCGTATCAGATTTACAGAATGATGCATCTGGAGAGATGTGTGAAGATGATTCCCTCTGCCTCACTGAGGGTTCGGTCTTCGTTAAGTGGAATCTGCCTGTTCTTAGTGACCTTGAAGATGTTTCATGTCATTATCACCCGGAGCATGTTATTCTCAAAATGTCCTGAGTTATAACCATAGAATAACCATGACAACGACTTGTGTCCCCGAGGGTACCGACCTTTTCTGTTTTGGTTAATGTCGTCGTGTTTTTTTCTTTTGCACTTCAGGGCCACCGTAGGAATGCCAACACTGACCAGTGAACCTCTCCACCAGGGTGATGTGATGGTAAATGGACTTGTACTTGTACAGCGCTTTTCTAGTCTAACTGACCACTCAAAGCGCTTCACTACATGCCGCATTCACCCCACTCACACACATTCATACAGCACGTCTTAAGATACTTAACTTTCTAAGCATTCACACACATTCATACCCCCAATGATACACTGGGGGAGCAACGTGGGGTTCAGTGTCTTGCCCAAGGACACTTCGACATGTATCCTGGGGAAGCCAGAGTCGAACCACCGACCTTCCGATTGGTGGGCGACTGCCCTTCCTCCTGAGCTACAGCCGACAGAACCAGGCTGAACCTCTCCACCGGGGTGATGTGGTGGTCAGATTCTGACAGAACCAGGCTCAGGTACAGCTGACATCTCTAACAGCTAATGATTGAATCATTATTCCATCAGGCTCTATTTAAACAAACTTGCTGAATCATTGATATGAAACCACAATACGTTACATCATCACATTCATCATTTCCTGACTCACCTCTGTGCAGCCGGCCTCTCAGAACCTGTGATGTGGCTCACCGCTCAGAGAAGATGAATCATGCAAATTGTGTGGCAGATTAAAACGGGAAGAAGGTGAATTCAGGTTCTGTCCAGCCTGCAGCCATGAAGACTGGAGCTTATTCTCTGAGATTCTGGTCCTGTTTGTTTCCTCAGTCCTCAGCTCAGAGCTACATCACCAAACCCAAATGAGCCAACTTACACATGCTGAACTTTTGGTGCTGGTTTGGATCTCAGTGGAGGGCTGTTACCGCTCGTCTTTACTTTTGTTTCTGACTTGATGGTGTTTGGGTGCAAACACTTGAAATCTTCAGTGCCTGGGGATCTTCTCAGAGCATCTGAGGTCTGTAAGCAGGTTTAAATGAAATCCTATGCTGCTGTTGGCCTGCAGGACCACAATCAGGTTCTATTTGTGAGGTTTCAGAGTTGTTCAGCTGTGCTTCAGTCCATGAAAGCAGCACAAACTCTGGGTCCTCATATTTTGGGGTTTACTGGATGAAACATCCGTGCTGTGAATACGTTTGCAGGCTCTGTTGGCCGGGTTCTGACCCTGATGGTCTGCTGAGGCAGCTGCAGCTGGGCGGAGGCTGACAGCTGCCACCTTGACACCTCTGTAATTATCTGTCAGGCAGAGCTGCTCTCCTTCAAGAGATATGACAGTCCTTACTCTCTGTGGCTCATCAGGGAGTTCTGTGTGAATCAAAGCTCCTTCCTCTGCCGGCTTTCAGAGAAGCTTGTGATGACCCAGTAGATCAGATCACTGTGATTCAGAGGAAGACGTTCACCTGGATGTACGTCCTGTGGTGGCGTGATGAAATAAAACATGAAATAAAACACTGAAATATGACCTTAAGCAGCAGAAAGTCTTGAGGCATTTCCTCATGTATGTGAGTTAATATTCAACTCCATCAGAGGAGATCAGAGACGTGAATTATGTAATTTCAGAGTTACATGTGCTGATGTAAAGTCCCTCAGCAGAAAGTAATCCAGGGACTAGATCTGTAGATAGCCAAACAAACAGGATCAGCGAGACAGCAGAGATCAGATTTCTCCAGTTTTAGCTTCTCTTCATTGGCTCTCTGTGAAATTCAGAGTCAGATGATATTTTAAAAATCCAGAAACTGAACTTTAACATTAAGTGGAAGCAAGAGAAGAAGAAGAAGACGAAGAGCTCAGAGTTTTAATGTTTCATATCTGAACGGTGTTCACAGAGCTGCATTCACTGTCTGCAAATGTGCTTTATAACATTATAATAAGATCAGCTGCAGTTGATAGTTATGAATCCCACTGAATCCTGTTTGTGTCCCTGTGTCGGGGGGGGGGGGGGGGCCACTGGTCAGAGCGTTCACAAACACTGGTTCTGTTTGAAACTGCAGGAAAATGAGACCGACTCTGACCTGTGGGGATAAACTGACTCTGTGGTCCACCAGAGGAGATTCAGACAGGATTTAAAGAGACAGAACCACTCCGGTTCTGACTAAAATCAGAAAAAAATTAGCCTGGCATCTGTGTGCTGTCATTCATTTGTGTTGTCCTGGTAATTCTGCTGGTTCTGTGATTAACCCACAGAAGTGGTTCTGACTTCAGAATGGGCAGAAAAAGTTCGGTGTTGAAGATAAAACTACAGAATCTGGATGAACAGACAGTCCCATCCGGCAGTGAACGCCTCACAGTGAGCCACGCTGAGCAGCTGCACCCCCCTCCCACACGGATCCATTTGGATCAGAACACAACACATTAGCCCAGATGACCTCGTGCATGCAGCACGAAGAAAGTTAAAGCCAAAGTGTTTTTGATTGTAGAGCCGTCTTACCGAACAGAGGATTATATGAACATTAAGAGCTGAAAACATGAAAGTACACGTCAGGCTGGAGCTCTAAAGAGCCTCTTTAGCATCTGGGTCACAGCGCCATGTGAATAGCAGCAACATGTGATGGCTGAGCCTCTGACAAACAGTTATTTCCAAACCGTTGCTCACCTGTGTAGGTTTCCAAAGCAAAGCTTTAATCTGCTGGTTCGTGCTCTGGTTCCACACAGTGACCGGCTCCGGTTTACGGTCCGGATGCCTGACAGCTGGAGGGTTCCCAGCAGCATGGCAGTTCAGATAAGTGTCGGTCTCTGAGGTGCTGATGGCTGGAAACACATCAAACAGACAGAAAACTCCACAGTAGCCCCTCAGGCTGAAGATTAGACTGCTTTGATGTGAATTAATACATCTGGAATCATGTGTTCCAGATGTGTTGTTCCTTCCAGTGGAGATCCCTCAAAGAATGGTCTTCTTCTTTGAGTCAGGTTGGTCTAAAACTGTTGGACATTCAGAGATACCTTCTGAATGCAGATGGATGGTTCATCCTCTAATCTCTGTTTAGTTCTTTAATTCTAATCATGTCCTCAGGGAGAATTCATTCTCATGGAGGAGCAATCTGAATGATGCATTTAAGGTTCCCAGAGCCAGCGATAATCATTCGTCTCACAGACCTCAACTCATGTTCTGAATTCCCGACACAGGCATCATATCAAAGATTTCTGGATCATTAGAGACAACTGTTCCTCACAGATTGGTTCAGAAACCAACTGCTGGAAGAACTACATGAGAAGCAGACTCAGATCACTCCTACTGAAACATATCCTTCAGTCATTTTGTCTTAATCTTGGATTTTTGTGTTTTGTCTGCCTTGTTCTGGTTACTTCCTGTTTTATTTTGGTAAACTCTGATCTGTTCACCTCTGTCAGATCACAGCTTCCCTGTCACACCTGATGTCCTTTATTTATTCCTTCACTTCACATGAACACACATCATAGATCTTTACCACTCAGAAGGTAAACTCTATCAGACAGTAAGCAGTCTGCTAACAGAAGGGCGACTGTATTCTGGAGTCTGCAGAGGCGTTTTTGACCTGGATGGACACCATGTTGGCTCACGTGCACACTGAAGGTTTCTGTGTGTTCGACACAACCAGTTGGTGAAATGAAGGCGGTGAGTCCTGTGATGGACCCACTTCCAGCCTTAGTTGGGACAGATCATTTACAGCTGAACACTTCTCACCTGGCTGAGCTGTGTCCGAATGAAGGCTGGGAAAATCCCACAGACCCTGACAGCACCACAGGACGTCTGCAGGTACCTGTCAGAGTGGATCCTGACTCTGTGAGTGACAGCTGCTAAAGCTGAGCGGAGGATGATTACTGGGGTCGTGCAGGATGATTTCTCCTTACTGATTGATGGGAGAGTGTCTGCTTATCGATCTCTGTTACTGCAGCTGTGCTGCAGCATTGGCCACTTCTCTGCAGCTGAGTATTTCCACCCTCAGACTGTGACAGGACCCCCTCTGCTGCTGATTTAAAAGATGGAACAGATGTGAGGCAAACCAGCCGTGGCTTCGACATGTGATGGCACTGAAATCCCTTTGATACAGTTGTTCTGTGAGACAGTTTGAGCCTGCTGTAAGAGCAGTCAGAGCAGCTTAATATAGCTGCTGTCGCTCTGAGACTGCTAACCTGACCCTAACACACAGAGGACCTGTGAGCAAAGAGCTGACCTTCAGACAGAGGCTTCCCCATCTCTGATCATCACCAATGGAAATATTGATAACACTTTATCTGCAGTGTTTGGCAGGTTAATTAATGCCTGTTCTGACCTTTCCTCCACTGTCATGATCTGGAGTTTTGTGTTCTGTCGTTCATGCCTTTTAGTTTCTAATGTTCTTCATTGTTTAATCATTTATGTCTTTTATCCTTCTTTCTTTGTTTTTCTTTCACTTTCATTCTTGTGTCTTTATTCTTAGTTTTCTCTGATCCCTCCTGTCTGGTTATCAGCTAAATTTCCACACCAGTTTCCCAGTTATTCTAAGCTGCAGTTACTTCATCATTAGTTCCCTTCGCTATTTATTCCCCCTGATTTCCTTTGCCAGATCCTCACCATTAATCCTCGTGCCTTTGGCCATTTGTGTTTGTGTTCTGCATCATGTTCCCAGTCTTTGTCAGGTTTCTGTGTTCTTTGTTTTTTTTTGGTGTTCTGGATTAGTCTGAGCAGTTTTTGTAATAAATCACGTTTCATTTCCCCTATACCTCCTATTTTGGGTCCTTCTCATCCTCCACCGTACCAGAAACATCCAACACTGGGTCACATCAAGCCTGTTTCTCAGTCACAGGGCCCAGTACAACAGTTTGTTCAGAACCTTCAGTATTTTCATCTAGTCGTTCTAACTGTGATTCATAACTATGAGGACAGGAGGATGAGGAGCCTGTGACAGAACTATATTTACCCTTTTATCTTTATTTTTCACTTCCAAACTCTGGTGATAAAGTAATATTCTGTATCATCTCTGATATCTGAGAGAAGCTTCCTGTAACAACAGGATCAGATCCATCAGATCTGCAGCTGTTTCTGCAGAACATCTATTGAACGTCTGAAGTTTCAGACCCACATCACAGCTGAGTGTCAGAGTGCTCTCTTTTCCTGAGTCCTGAAGCAGTTTTTCTCCATCTGACTTTCACCATGTGATATTCCATCGAGGTTGAAGAAAAGATTTTGTTTTTTTACTTTTCGACTGGACCCGTTGATTAGAATTAAGGCCTTTTTGTATTTGATGATTCAGATTAACTCAGATTCATATCTCTGCTACAACAATGGGACATCAGTAGAACAACCTGACGACTACTCTGACGGGTGAAGCAACATCAGGTGTTTGGCAGGACCTGCCTGTCCTGGACAGAACCGGGTCAGAACCTCTCTCACCCGCCTGTGGGAAACTCTGAGTGAGGTGACGCAGCTCAGCTGGAGATCCCAGATGTGGGCACGCTGAGCTGGATTATGCTTCTGAACATCAGATCGCCTTATGTAACGCAGCGTAATGCAGACGGCCGGAGGTTATGCAATCCACTGCTGGCCTGGAAATGAGGAGATATTCCTGCACGTGCACACAGTCCATCACATGCAGATATGAAGAGGAATGAAAAGGATCCCACAGCAGCAGCATGAAAACACTCAGAGCTGCCTGGTCTTTTCTGCTCAGTGATATGAGGAGATTTAAAGTGAATACATAAATGTTGGGCAGTGGCTTAATTAGAGCAGAAGTTTTAACTTCCCATCAGCACCTTTCACTCAGGTGCGCACGTACATGCAGATTCTTCTGGGTTTGGGTTTTTCCTCACGTAAATGCCTTCCTATCCAAGATGAAGATATTTAGAGAGTATGACATCTGCTACAGAATCTAACAAAACCAGCTGCCAACCTCATTAGTTTGGATAAGACCCAACTGGACCTCTGAAGGAACAGGTGAGGAGAACCATGAACTGCTCAACAGGTGAGCAGGTGAGCAGGTTAGCAGGGCCAACAAAGATCACTGCAGTCATCAGTTATATTCAGAGAGAGTATAGCTGGGGTGGAGGCCAAATAGCAGACTGAAGTGGGATTAATGGACATTCTTTAGATGAAATGGAGGATAAAAGAGCTAAACATGTACCTGCAAGTAAAAATGATTTCAGTCAATTCTGTTTCAGCTCCCCTGAGTTTCCTTCTTTCTTCACTGATAAAAACATCATCTGGCAACATCAGTCATGTTCCACCTGTCTCACACAGCCTGACAGATCAGCAGGATGGAGCCTGTCCTTAGTTTCCACCTTAAATCTGAACTCAGACTCAGTTTGCTGGTCGTGTCTCTGAGCTGATATTTTTCCTGAAAAAAGAGATGTATCACCGCTGGGATAGGCTCCAGCCGTCCGCAACCCGACAGTTGGATTAAGCGGGTATAGAATATGGATGCATGGAAAAGAGATGTATCATCATCCTGGAAAATGAGCTTGGCATCACCAAACCTCTTCCTGACTGATGGAAGGAGAACAGAGTCCACCTGAACACCTCCTCTGGTCCTTTCCATCAGCCCATATCATCAGAGATGGAAGGAGAACAGAGTCCTCCTGAACACCTCCTCTGGTCCTTTACATCAGCCCATATCATCAGAGATGGAAGGAGAACAGAGTCCACCTGAACATCTCCTCTGGTCCTTTACATCAGCCCATATCATCAGAGATGGAAGGAGAACAGAGTCCTCCTGAACACCTCCTCTGGTCCTTTACATCAGCCCATATCATCAGAGATGGAAGGAGAACAGAGTCCACCTGAACACCTCCTCTGGTCCTTTACATCAGCCCATATCATCAGAGATGGAAGGAGAACAGAGTCCACCTGAACACCTCCTCTGGTCCTTTACATCAGCCCATATCATCAGAGATGGAAGGAGAACAGAGTCCACCTGAACACCTCCTCTGGTCCTTTACATCAGCCCATATCATCAGAGATGGAAGGAGAACAGAGTCCTCCTGAACACCTCCTCTGGTCCTTTACATCAGCCCATATCATCAGAGATGGAAGGAGAACAGAGTCCTCCTGAACACCTCCTCTGGTCCTTTACATCAGCCCATATCATCAGAGATGGAAGGAGAACAGAGTCCACCTGAACACCTCCTCTGGTCCTTTACATCAGCCCATATCATCAGAGATGGAAGGAGAACAGAGTCCTCCTGAACACCTCCTCTGGTCCTTTACATCAGCCCATATCATCAGAGATGGAAGGAGAACAGAGTCCTCCTGAACACCTCCTCTGGTCCTTTACATCAGCCCATATCATCAGAGATGGAAGGAGAACAGAGTCCACCTGAACACCTCCTCTGGTCCTTTACATCAGCCCATATCATCAGAGATGGAAGGAGAACAGAGTCCTCCTGAACACCTCCTCTGGTCCTTTACATCAGCCCATATCATCAGAGATGGAAGGAGAACAGAGTCCTCCTGAACACCTCCTCTGGTCCTTTACATCAGCCCATATCATCAGAGATGGAAGGAGAACAGAGTCCTCCTGAACACCTCCTCTGGTCCTTTACATCAGCCCATATCATCAGAGATGGAAGGAGAACAGAGTCCACCTGAACACCTCCTCTGGTCCTTTACATCAGCCCATATCATCAGAGATGGAAGGAGAACAGAGTCCTCCTGAACACCTCCTCTGGTCCTTTACATCAGCCCATATCATCAGAGATGGAAGGAGAACAGAGTCCTCCTGAACACCTCCTCTGGTCCTTTACATCAGCCCATATCATCAGAGATGGAAGGAGAACAGAGTCCTCCTGAACACCTCCTCTGGTCCTTTACATCAGCCCATATCATCAGAGATGGAAGGAGAACAGAGTCCACCTGAACACCTCCTCTGGTCCTTTACATCAGCCCATATCATCAGAGATGGAAGGAGAACAGAGTCCACCTGAACACCTGATCTCTGAGTCTCACTTCCATCCACAGTCTGGCTGCTTCTCTTCAGGTGTTACTGATGCTTTACTTTGGCTTCTCTGGATGGAAATCACATTTCCTTCAGCTGGTTTCTTAAAGTTCTCTCACAAACATTGACTCCCGTTTCTATTGTTGAACATTTTGTATTTTCAGACATGTTGCTTTGAGGTTTCTGTCCTGACTCTTTGACCTGTGTGTTTCCCTTTTACAACCTTCCATTTTGTTAGTATTTGGCCCAAATTTCAGACCCAGCTGACTGGGAACATCCAACATCTTCTGTCACTCTGAGCTGAGTTACCTTCTTAAGGGAGTTTTATAGCCTCTTCACTGTTTCCTCTGACAGCTCTCTGTTGAGTTCATGTTGTCAGTTGATAATTAAACTCTGCAGGAACTCTGAAACTGAACGCTCATTTGCATATTTAGACCTGTGCAGGTGTTTTGAAAAAATAATATTTCGCCATGTTTTCCTCTACTGGATCATATCATGCGGTGCCACTCTGTAAGAAGTGTTGCCACCGCAGAAACCAGTAGATCACTTTGAGCCGAGGCAGAGGCGGGGTCAGATCACATGTTTGCATCTTTCAGGTCTGTGCTGTATAAAACGTGTTATACAACATGGAGTTAATCCATCTGTTCAGCTGCTGCTGAAACAGCAGCTGGGAGGCTGCCGATCTGACTCCTGATGATCTGCACATGTGGAAACAGCTGGAAGTGTTCAGCTCAGCTTTATTTACACACAACCAGATAACAACAAATGGCACCTGAAGGCAATTCAGAGTCTCATGTCACCTATCTATAACCTGTCTGTCACCTATCTATAACCTGTCTGTCACCTATCTATAACCTGTCTGTCACCTATCTATAACCTGTCTGTCACCTATCTATAACCTGTCTGTCACCTATCCCTCACCTGTCTGTCACCTATCTATAACCTGTCTGTCACCTATCTATAACCTGTCTGTCACCTATCCCTCACCTGTCTGTCACCTATCTATAACCTGTCTGTCACCTATCTATAACCTGTCTGTCACCTATCTATAACCTGTCTGTCACCTATCCCTCACCTGTCTGTCACCTATCTATAACCTGTCTGTCACCTATCTATAACCTGTCTGTCACCTATCTATAACCTGTCTGTCACCTATCCCTCACCTGTCTGTCACCTATCTATAACCTGTCTGTCACCTATCTATAACCTGTCTGTCACCTATCTATAACCTGTCTGTCACCTATCTATAACCTGTCTGTCACCTATCCCTCACCTGTCTGTCACCTATCTATAACCTGTCTGTCACCTACCCCTCACCTGTCTGTCACCTATCTATAACCTGTCTGTCACCTATCTATAACCTGTCTGTCACCTACCCCTCACCTGTCTGGGAGAACTGACCGGTTCCTGTCGGTTTCAGTCCAAATGATCCCATTCATGAGGTTTTACTGGGCATGTGTTCCAGTAATTGTCACGATGCAGGCATAATGACTTTTTGTTAGAACACAAAGCACACAGTATAGATAGTAAAGATAAATAAATCTAATGCAAATATAATAGTAAAAGTTAAAGTCACATAAAGTGCAGTGCCTGTCTGCAGGGTTTTGATAATCAGTCTATGGATGGGGGTATGGGGTGATGGATTTTACAGCTCTGGAGAAGAAGCTGTCTCAGCCTGTTGGGTTTTGATACTCCTGTACCTCTTTCCGGGTGGAGAAGCACAAACAGTTTGTGTCCTGGGTGGGTGCGTCTGTGGCTATACGACTGGCCCTCCTTTGGACCGGCTGTTAGGAGAGGACTCCCCACTGTGCCGTCTTGACCACACGGGCCACGTCCTTCCTGTCTTATGCGGTGCAGCTCCCACTCTGTTGCACTAAGACAGGAGGCTCTCTGTTGTGGCTGAGGGGAGAGTTCAGTCCTTTTCAGCTTCCTCAGGAAGAAGAGCCTTTGTTGGGCCTTCTTCACCAGGTGGGAAATGTGCATGGACCTGAGGTTAGATGTGATGCGGATGCCTGTGAACTTGATGTTTTCCACTGCTCCACCTCTGCCCCATGAATGTGGAGACGGGTGTATTCAGTCCTCCTGGGTCTCCTGAAGTCCTGGTCTTGCTGGTGTTCAGGACAAGGTTGTTGTCTGAACACCATCCGGTCAGGTGCTGGATCTCCTCTCTGTAGTGAGTCTCTTCGCTGTCCGATATGAAACCCACTGCAGTGGTGTCATCTGCAAACTTCACAACCATGTTTGTTGAGTGAATAGCAGAACAATCGTGTGTGAACAAAGTGAACAGAAACAGAAACTGTGTGGTTTGTGCTGAAGAGTCCCAGCTGGAGGACAAGGACCCCCTGCTGTCCGAGGTATCTGCAGCGCCCCACTGGCTGCCAACGCTGACATCAGCTGACGGCCTGCTGGGACCAGAGCAGACCGGGAACAGGACCTGCTTTGAAGTAAAGGTGGACACCAACAACTGCTGCAGGACAATGGTGAGGTTTCTTCCTAAAAATGTCCTGTTCACACAGAGTTAGGAGACTATTAAACATTCATAAACACAGAATGACTTGGTTTTAGCCAAAAAAACTGTTTAAATGTCATCATTAAGAGTTTTGATCAATTTAAATGGCATTTTATTTTAATGACTTTAGGCACAGATTTAGAAATGAACCTCAGAGATTCTGGCTCTTCATTAGGAATTTTTCTTTTTATCTCAAACTTGACTTCCTGTTCAAAGACAGAGATCAGGTCTCGGGCCTCATTGGGGAGTTTATTCTTGACTCTTAGCAGGAAAGATCTGCTCTATAGTTTTGGTTTTTCCTCACTTATTCTCTTTTTCCACCAGATGACAGCTTCTGAGGTCTGTGACCTGCTTTAGTCAAAATAACCCAGAGACAGTTCAATTCAATTCAGTTCAGATTATTTGTATAGCGCCAAATCACAACAAATATCATCTCAAGGCACTTCAGTTAAATAGTCCAATTCAAGCCAATTAGACTCCAATTCATTGTAATCATAATCCAATCAAATCCAATTGATTAGATTCAAAATGAGTCCAATTCATACATACAGAGCCAATTCAAAAACAATTCCCCAGCTCAGGAAACCAACAGAGTGCAGTGAAACTTCTCTTCGGTCCAATCTCCCATCCTGAGGCATGCACAAGGCGACTGTGGAGAGAAACGACTCCCTTTTAACAACCTCCATCAGAACCAGACTCAGGGAGGGGGGCCATCTGCTGGATCAGCATAACAACCAGGAAATGGATCAGAGAAACAGTGAAACCCACAGACACTGACAGTTTTACTTTTAGATTCTTCCATTTTCCTCATCTGCACCCTCAGCTGGTTCTGATCCAGTTTTAGTTGTAGTCTCTTAACAAGTCACACGTTGAATGGTAAAAGTTGCTAAAACACTGCTGGTGTTAACAGAGTAATCTAATCTAGTAATCCAAGTCCTTCTAAAACAAAGGCAAAAGCTGTTCTTCTACACGTCCCCTTCAATGGCTGCTCTCAGCTGAAAGCTGCACAAACAGGAATTGGACTTAACATCACAACCCCCAGTGATGGAGGGAGAGTCTAATTTCATTTGAGGCTGAACTTCTCTTCAGTTGGAAACAAGATGTCGGTTACCAGTCTTTTTGAAAGACATCCTCTGTTCTGTAATCCCTCCCCGATAGATGACAACCAGAGCAGGACCCAGCGCTGTCCTCCTCTGCTGATCTCTGCTGCCCCCAGCTGGCCGCATGTAGGACTGCAGGACAGACGTGGGTCAGCTGCCTGTGGTGAGAGCAGCAGCAGGTGCAGCATCCTCCAGCAGGAACCCTCAGAGATCCCACATCAGGAGCACAGAGGCCTCTCTAACAACAACGCAGTGCTAGTCTGCACAATGAGACTGCACTGTCACAGTCAGACAGGAATTATCTGAAACTATTATCAGTACCACTGGCTTATAACCACAGGATGGTCCGGTGGGTCACATGTGAAGGAGAAAACAGAGAGTACAGAACCACCTCTTCTCTGAGGTAAGGCTGACAGCTCAACTTTTTTACCTACATTTCCGGTGTGGTCACCTGGTGGTTTTGATCATTTTGTGATGCAGTTGTTGACTGATGTTTAATAACTGCCACGAATGATGGAATTACAAACACAAACCTGTTTGTTATGCAGCCGTTCGTTAAACTGAGCTAAATCCAACCGTTCGTTATGCTGAACTGTAGCTGCTTGTTGCCTTCCTGCAGGTGACTCAGCGGTGCTTTGACATTATGTCGGCTCAGATGGAGTGTTGGTGCCACAAAAAGATCCTGGAGGTGGATCAGCAGACTGCCCTCAGAGCCCAGCTGGACAGGCAGGAGCTGCTGGAGGAGGAGCTTCACAGGCTCAAAACCAATGAGAGTGAAGAAAACTCAGATCAGCTACAACATCCAACAGAATGTTCATACACAACTAAACTGCTATAGTAACACGTGTTTTAGGGTAAATTTTCCTCCTGTTTGAGCATCATGTTCTTATCAGGAAAGCAGTTATTAATCGGTTCAATTCGCCCTTCAGTCCCCTGAACATCATCCCTGATTATCTCCGGCTTCACTTTGACAAACTCTGTTCTAAACCTTCTGATTATTGATAAGTTTCCACACTAAAATGAACATGTTGAACACCTAAATTACATGACTGATACCATAACAATGGTCCCATGGAGGAACAACTTCTGTGGATCTGTATCTAATCCAGGCTGTAGAGTGCTGGTCTTTATTTTTTCTTTTCATCTTGTTAATGGTTAATGACACAATAAACATCTATTGGTAGATCATTGCTGTGTTTAAGGTGATGCCCCCCCCCCAGCAAACATTCCCCTAACTTACAAAGCTCCTCACCTCCTCTCAATGTCACTTTGAAACAAAAAACAAAAAAAACTAAATACATCCATAAAAACAGAGAGTGGAGCCATATTTCCCCTCAGCCATCCATCCATCCAGAGTAACTCATTTAAATCTTTCCACTCATTCACTGTGCAGATGACAGCTGGTATATTTGATGTATTTCAGACACTCCCTGAATAGAGCGGCGCTTCTTAATTCACATAAAGATGAATACACTCTAAATATGAAGGTTCAGAATGTGTTAAAATCTCTTTTTATCACACATAAAACTGAATGACTCAGTGAACTTTTGCTCTGTTTCCACCCACACAAGCGCCTACTTTAATATGCTGATCATGAATTAATATTAATACTGAAAATAAGTTGCATTTCCAGTCAGACAGATGTTGGTAAAAAAACAAAAACTGTTTTTAAAGCCAAAATGTGACCTAACCCACTGTTGCAGCTCACAGGTTAAGATGTTAATAGTGTCTTTTTGTGTTTCTGATTATTTAAACTGAACAATTTAAGTTTTAAATCTAGTTCTTCCAGTCCAGTTCAGCTTTATTTGTTATGCACTTTAAAATAACCACAGTGGACCAAAGTGCTGTACAGGATTAAAAAAAACATAATGAATAAAAGGTTTACAAAAAATTGAAACATAATAAAGTAAAATAGAATAAAAGTCAACATCTCACATAGTATTTAAAGCCAAGGAAAAAAGATCTATTTTAAGAAGGGATCTAAAAACCGACAGAGAAGAGGCTGTCTGATGTGCTCAGGGTTAAAAACAGGAAATCCATGTGATAAAAATCAGCTTGGACATAGTGGCTGGATAGTATAGTGGAAAGATTAGAATACATTCCAGAAACAGTCACTTGTAACTCCGTTTTTCATACACTCAACAGTCTTTGTTGTGAACCTCAAATGGAGGTTTTTCTTTTCTCTAAGTCCATCCCATGATCAGCAGCTTCAGCAGCAGTGAGCTGCAGTAAAGGTTTCCTGTGTGATGTCATCAGTCTCTCTCATGGTTGTGGAGGAATCTCGGCCCACTCTTCTTTCACTGAGGTTTGCAGCTTTGGTTTATGCACAGCTCCCTCCACAGTCTCTCTGAGCATTGCACGGTCTGACCTTGGGGTGACCTTTAACCTTTAACCTGCTAACTGAGGCCTGTAGAGTCTGAGATGTAGCTCTGGGCTTTTTCACCTTGGGGTGACCTTTAACCTTTAACATGCTAACTGAGGCCTGTGGAGTCTGAGATGTAGCTCTGGGCTTCTTCACCTTGGGGTGACCTTTAACCTTTAACATGCTAACTGAGGCCTGTAGAGTCTGAGATGTAGCTCTGGGCTTTTTCACCTTGGGGTGACCTTTAACCTTTAACCTGCTAACTGAGGCCTGTAGAGTCTGAGATGTAGCTCTGGGCTTCTTCACCTTGGGGTGACCTTTAACCTTTAACATGCTAACTGAGGCCTGGAGAGTCTGAGATGTAGCTCTGGGCTTTTTCACCTTGGGGTGACCTTTAACCTTTAACATGCTAACTGAGGCCTGTAGAGTCTGAGATGTAGCTCTGGGCTTCTTCACCTTGGGGTGACCTTTAACCTTTAACATGCTAACTGAGGCCTGTAGAGTCTGAGATGTAGCTCTGGGCTTTTTCACCTTGGGGTGACCTTTAACCTTTAGCATGCTAACTGAGGCCTGTAGAGTCTGAGATGTAGCTCTGGGCTTCTTCACCTTGGGGTGACCTTTAACCTTTAACATGCTAACTGAGGCCTGTGGAGTCTGAGATGTAGCTCTGGGCTTCTTCACCTTGGGGTGACCTTTAACCTTTAACATGCTAACTGAGGCCTGTAGAGTCTGAGATGTAGCTCTGGGCTTTTTCACCTTGGGGTGACCTTTAACCTTTAGCATGCTAACTGAGGCCTGTGGAGTCTGAGATGTAGCTCTGGGCTTTTTCACCTTGGGGTGACCTTTAACCTTTAGCATGCTAACTGAGGCCTGTAGAGTCTGAGATGTAGCTCTGGGCTTTTTCACCTTGGGGTGACCTTTAACCTTTAACATGCTAACTGAGGCCTGTAGAGTCTGAGATGTAGCTCTGGGCTTTTTCACCTTGGGGTGAACTTTAACCTTTAACCTGCTAACTGAGGCCTGTAGAGTCTGAGATGTAGCTCTGGGCTTTTTCACCTTGGGGTGACCTTTAACCTTTAACATGCTAACTGAGGCCTGTAGAGTCTGAGATGTAGCTCTGGGCTTTTTCACCTTGGGGTGACCTTTAACCTTTAACATGCTAACTGAGGCCTGGAGAGTCTGAGATGTAGCTCTGGGCTTTTTCACCTTGGGGTGACCTTTAACCTTTAACATGCTAACTGAGGCCTGTGGAGTCTGAGATGTAGCTCTGGGCTTTTTCACCTTGGGGTGACCTTTAACCTTTAACATGCTAACTGAGGCCTGTAGAGTCTAAGATGTAGCTCTGGGCTTTTTCACCTTGGGGTGACCTTTAACCTTTAGCATGCTAACTGAGGCCTGTGGAGTCTGAGATGTAGCTCTGGGCTTTTTCACCTTGGGGTGACCTTTAACCTTTAGCATGCTAACTGAGGCCTGTAGAGTCTGAGATGTAGCTCTGGGCTTCTTCACCTTGGGGTGACCTTTAACCTTTAGCATGCTAACTGAGGCCTGTAGAGTCTGAGATGTAGCTCTGGGCTTCTTCACCTTGGGGTGACCTTTAACCTTTAGCATACTGACTGAGGCCTGTAGAGTCTGAGATGTAGCTCTGGGCTTTTTCACCTCGGGGTGACCTTTAACCTTTAACATGCTAACTGAGGCCTGTAGAGTCTGAGATGTAGCTCTGGGCTTTTTCTCCTCGGGGTGACCTTTAACCTTTAACATGCTAACTGAGGCCTGTAGTGTCTGAGATGTAGCTCTGGGCTTTTTCACCTCGGGGTGACCTTTAACCTTTAACATGCTAACTGAGGCCTGTAGAGTCTGAGATGTAGCTCTGGGCTTTTTCACCTCGGGGTGACCTTTAACCTTTAACATGCTAACTGAGGCCTGTAGAGTCTGAGATGTAGCTCTGGGCTTTTTCACCTCGGGGTGACCTTTAACCTTTAACATGCTAACTGAGGCCTGTAGAGTCTGAGATGTAGCTCTGGGCTTTTTCACCTCGGGGTGACCTTTAACCTTTAACATGCTAACTGAGGCCTGTAGAGTCTGAGATGTAGCTCTGGGCTTTTTCACCTTGGGGTGACCTTGCTGGGACGTCCACTCCTGGGAAGATTGACAGCTGTCCTGAATGTTTTCCACTTGTGAATAATCTTTCTCTCTGTAGAATGATGGACTCCAGATAGTCTGGAAATGGCCTTATAACCCTTCCCAGACTGATGGGCAGCAGCAGCTGCTGACACACCGCTTCTGTGTTTTGTCTCAGTTATTTTTCCAGAAGTAATGACAGTGTGATTTGTGTTCACCTGAGGTTAGATTTACTGAGTTTTAACAGCTGCTGAGGAACAGATGAGTTTTATTACGTCCTGATAAAGAAAATGTTAGAATTTGAAGAGGGTGGACATTCCTTTTCATGACTTTAAAATGAGCCATCACCCTCGTTAAATAGTGATTTCTAAAAAGGTAAATCAGCTAAACTACGGCGTGTCTGCTGGTAAACTGAGGCGTGGTGAGCTGTTTATGCGGTGGGTGGAGCTCTGATGCAGCAGAGTTGTGTAACCCAATGATCCTGGGGTGACATCTGGCTCTGGGCCTCGGCGACCACGCAGCAGCTTCTGAAGGGAAAATCAAATCAATGCTGCATTGACTGTGTGAGGGCGCGATGGAAACCTAATTAAAGGCCCTGCAGGCACAGCTGGTCATTTCATGCAGCCAAGCAGCAGAGCTCTAAAATAAAACCAGCAGTATGTGCTCGAGCTCTGGAAGGGGCCTGATCTGTGCAGACAGCAGGTTTAGATGTAAAGAAAAAATCAACAACAGTAGTTTGGTCTTCACTGACAACAAATTATTTCTGCCCCCCCTTCTTTCAAATCTGCAGTTTAATCACACAGTTCAGTTTTTAAGCTTTGTTCCCAACAGGATGGAGTAGCAGACTTCTGGTTTGGAAGTCTACTTTAATTCTGACGCAGCAGGTGTGGTTGGGGTGTTAATCAGAGCTACTGGTTTCATACATCCAGATCCAGAACATCTGTGACACTGGCAGCCCAAGTTGTTTCAATGGTTTGAACCCATCAGTGCTGTTTAAATAAGCCCGGAGATGGTGGTGAATGAGCCCAGCTGTCTGTAATTCTGATCTGAACTGAAGGTTTCGACTCCATCTGGGGGCTGAATGCACACGTCCGGGCCTTGGAGAAAACACTACGATCCGAACCAAAGGCTGCTGGGCAGAACTAACATCAGAACCAAAGGCTGCTGGGCAGAACTAACATTAGAACCAAAGCCTGCTGGGCAGAACTAACATCAGAACCAAAGCCTGCTGGGCAGAACTAACATTAGAACCAAAGGCTGTTGGGTAGAACTAACATTAGAACCAAAGGCTGTTGGACAGAACTAACATTAGAACCAAAGCCTGCTGGGCAGAACTAACATCAGAACCAAAGCCTGCTGGGCAGAACTAACATTAGAACCAAAGGCTGTTGGACAGAACTAACATTAGAACCAAAGGCTGTTGGACAGAACTAACATTAGAACCAAAGGCTGCTGGGCAGAACTAACATTAGAACCAAAGGCTGCTGGACAGAACTAACATTAGAACCAAAGGCTGTTGGACAGAACTAACATTAGAACCAAAGGCTGTTGGACAGAACTAACATTAGAACCAAAGGCTGCTGGACAGAACTAACATTAGAACCAAAGGCTGTTGGACAGAACTAACATTAGAACCAAAGGCTGCTGGACAGAACTAACATTAGAACCAAAGGCTGTTGGGTAGAACTAACATCAGAACCAAAGGCTGTTGGGTAGAACTAACATTAGAACCAAAGGCTGTTGGGTAGAACTAACATTAGAACCAAAGGCTGCTGGGCAGAACTAACATCAGAACCAAAGCCTGCTGGGCAGAACTAACATTAGAACCAAAGGCTGCTGGGCAGAACTAACATTAGAACCAAAGGCTGTTGGGTAGAACTAACATTAGAACCAAAGGCTGCTGGGCAGAACTAACATTAGAACCAAAGGCTGCTGGACAGAACTAACATTAGAACCAAAGGCTGTTGGACAGAACTAACATTAGAACCAAAGGCTGTTGGACAGAACTAACATTAGAACCAAAGGCTGTTGGACAGAACTAACATTAGAACCAAAGGCTGTTGGACAGAACTAACATTAGAACCAAAGGCTGCTGGACAGAACTAACATTAGAACCAAAGGCTGCTGGACAGAACTAACATTAGAACCAAAGGCTGTTGGGTAGAACTAACATCAGAACCAAAGGCTGTTGGGTAGAACTAACATTAGAACCAAAGGCTGTTGGGTAGAACTAACATTAGAACCAAAGGCTGCTGGGCAGAACTAACATTAGAACCAAAGGCTGCTGGACAGAACTAACATTAGAACCAAAGGCTGTTGGGTAGAACTAACATCAGAACCAAAGGCTGTTGGGTAGAACTAACATTGGAACCAAAGGCTGCTGGGCAGAACTAACATTAGAACCAAAGGCTGCTGGACAGAACTAACATTAGAACCAAAGGCTGTTGGGTAGAACTAACATTAGAACCAAAGGCTGCTGGGCAGAACTAACATTAGAACCAAAGGCTGCTGGACAGAACTAACATTAGAACCAAAGGCTGCTGGGCAGAACTAACATTAGAACCAAAGGCTGCTGGACAGAACTAACATTAGAACCAAAGGCTGCTGGGCAGAACTAACATTAGAACCAAAGGCTGCTGGACAGAACTAACATTAGAACCAAAGGCTGCTGGGCAGAACTAACATCAGAACCAAAGGCTGCTGGGCAGAACTAACATTAGAACCAAAGCCTGCTGGGCAGAACTAACATCAGAACCAAAGCCTGCTGGGCAGAACTAACATTAGAACCAAAGGCTGCTGGGCAGAACTAACATTAGAACCAAAGGCTGCTGGGCAGAACTAACATTAGAACCAAAGGCTGCTGGACAGAACTAACATTAGAACCAAAGGCTGTTGGACAGAACTAACATTAGAACCAAAGGCTGTTGGACAGAACTAACATTAGAACCAAAGGCTGCTGGACAGAACTAACATTAGAACCAAAGGCTGCTGGGCAGAACTAACATTAGAACCAAAGCCTGCTGGGCAGAACTAACATCAGAACCAAAGGCTGCTGGGCAGAACTAACATTAGAACCAAAGGCTGTTGGGTAGAACTAACATTAGAACCAAAGGCTGCTGGGCAGAACTAACATTAGAACCAAAGGCTGCTGGACAGAACTAACATTAGAACCAAAGGCTGTTGGACAGAACTAACATTAGAACCAAAGGCTGCTGGACAGAACTAACATCAGAACCAAAGCCTGCTGGGCAGAACTAACATTAGAACCAAAGGCTGCTGGGCAGAACTAACATTAGAACCAAAGGCTGTTGGGTAGAACTAACATTAGAACCAAAGGCTGCTGGGCAGAACTAACATTAGAACCAAAGGCTGCTGGACAGAACTAACATTAGAACCAAAGGCTGTTGGACAGAACTAACATTAGAACCAAAGGCTGTTGGACAGAACTAACATTAGAACCAAAGGCTGCTGGACAGAACTAACATTAGAACCAAAGGCTGCTGGGCAGAACTAACATTAGAACCAAAGGCTGCTGGGCAGAACTAACATTAGAACCAAAGGCTGTTGGACAGAACTAACATTAGAACCAAAGGCTGCTGGACAGAACTAACATCAGAACCAAAGCCTGCTGGGCAGAACTAACATTAGAACCAAAGGCTGCTGGGCAGAACTAACATTAGAACCAAAGGCTGTTGGGTAGAACTAACATTAGAACCAAAGGCTGCTGGGCAGAACTAACATTAGAACCAAAGGCTGCTGGACAGAACTAACATTAGAACCAAAGGCTGTTGGACAGAACTAACATTAGAACCAAAGGCTGTTGGACAGAACTAACATTAGAACCAAAGGCTGCTGGACAGAACTAACATTAGAACCAAAGGCTGCTGGACAGAACTAACATTAGAACCAAAGGCTGCTGGACAGAACTAACATTAGAACCAAAGGCTGTTGGGTAGAACTAACATCAGAACCAAAGGCTGTTGGGTAGAACTAACATTAGAACCAAAGGCTGTTGGGTAGAACTAACATTAGAACCAAAGGCTGCTGGGCAGAACTAACATCAGAACCAAAGCCTGCTGGGCAGAACTAACATTAGAACCAAAGGCTGCTGGGCAGAACTAACATTAGAACCAAAGGCTGTTGGGTAGAACTAACATTAGAACCAAAGGCTGCTGGGCAGAACTAACATTAGAACCAAAGGCTGCTGGACAGAACTAACATTAGAACCAAAGGCTGTTGGACAGAACTAACATTAGAACCAAAGGCTGTTGGACAGAACTAACATTAGAACCAAAGGCTGCTGGACAGAACTAACATTAGAACCAAAGGCTGCTGGACAGAACTAACATTAGAACCAAAGGCTGTTGGGTAGAACTAACATCAGAACCAAAGGCTGTTGGGTAGAACTAACATTAGAACCAAAGGCTGTTGGGTAGAACTAACATTAGAACCAAAGGCTGCTGGGCAGAACTAACATTAGAACCAAAGGCTGCTGGACAGAACTAACATTAGAACCAAAGGCTGTTGGGTAGAACTAACATCAGAACCAAAGGCTGTTGGGTAGAACTAACATTAGAACCAAAGGCTGCTGGGCAGAACTAACATTAGAACCAAAGGCTGCTGGACAGAACTAACATTAGAACCAAAGGCTGTTGGGTAGAACTAACATTAGAACCAAAGGCTGCTGGACAGAACTAACATTAGAACCAAAGGCTGCTGGGCAGAACTAACATTAGAACCAAAGGCTGCTGGACAGAACTAACATTAGAACCAAAGGCTGCTGGGCAGAACTAACATTAGAACCAAAGGCTGCTGGACAGAACTAACATTAGAACCAAAGGCTGCTGGGCAGAACTAACATTAGAACCAAAAGCTGCTGGGCAGAACTAACATTAGAACCAAAGGCTGCTGGACAGAACTAACATTAGAACCAAAGGCTGCTGGGCAGAACTAACATTAGAACCAAAGGCTGCTGGACAGAACTAACATTAGAACCAAAGGCTGCTGGACAGAACTAACATTAGAACCAAAGGCTGCTGGGCAGAACTAACATTAGAACCAAAGGCTGCTGGACAGAACTAACATTAGAACCAAAGGCTGCTGGGCAGAACTAACATTAGAACCAAAGGCTGCTGGACAGAACTAACATTAGAACCAAAGGCTGCTGGGCAGAACTAACATTAGAACCAAAGGCTGCTGGACAGAACTAACATTAGAACCAAAAGCTGCTGGGCAGAACTAACATTAGAACCAAAGGCTGCTGGACAGAACTAACATTAGAACCAAAGGCTGCTGGGCAGAACTAACATTAGAACCAAAGGCTGCTGGACAGAACTAACATTAGAACCAAAAGCTGCTGGGCAGAACTAACATTAGAACCAAAGGCTGCTGGACAGAACTAACATTAGAACCAAAGGCTGCTGGACAGAACTAACATTAGAACCAAAGGCTGCTGGACAGAACTAACATTAGAACCAAAGGCTGCTGGACAGAACTAACATTAGAACCAAAGGCTGCTGGACAGAACTAACATTAGAACCAAAGGCTGCTGGGCAGAACTAACATTAGAACCAAAAGCTGCTGGGCAGAACTAACATTAGAACCAAAGGCTGCTGGGCAGAACTAACATTAGAACCAAAGGCTGCTGGGCAGAACTAACATTAGAACCAAAGGCTGCTGGACAGAACTAACATTAGAACCAAAGGCTGCTGGGCAGAACTAACATTAGAACCAAAGGCTGCTGGGCAGAACTAACATTAGAACCAAAGGCTGCTGGACAGAACTAACATTAGAACCAAAGGCTGTTGGGCAGAACTAACATTAGAACCAAAGGCTGCTGGACAGAACTAACATTAGAACCAAAGGCTGCTGGGCAGAACTAACATTAGAACCAAAGGCTGCTGGGCAGAACTAACATTAGAACCAAAGGCTGCTGGGCAGAACTAACATTAGAACCAAAGGCTGCTGGGCAGAACTAACATTAGAACCAAAGGCTGCTGGACAGAACTAACATTAGAACCAAAGGCTGTTGGGCAGAACTAACATTAGAACCAAAGGCTGCTGGACAGAACTAACATTAGAACCAAAGGCTGCTGGGCAGAACTAACATTAGAACCAAAGGCTGCTGGACAGAACTAACATTAGAACCAAAGGCTGCTGGGCAGAACTAACATTAGAACCAAAGGCTGCTGGGCAGAACTAACATTAGAACCAAAGGCTGCTGGGCAGAACTAACATTAGAACCAAAGGCTGCTGGGCAGAACTAACATTAGAACCAAAGGCTGCTGGACAGAACTAACATTAGAACCAAAGGCTGTTGGGCAGAACTAACATTAGAACCAAAGGCTGCTGGACAGAACTAACATTAGAACCAAAGGCTGCTGGGCAGAACTAACATTAGAACCAAAGGCTGCTGGACAGAACTAACATTAGAACCAAAGGCTGCTGGACAGAACTAACATTAGAACCAAAGGCTGCTGGACAGAACTAACATCAGAACCAAAGGCTGCTGGACAGAACTAACATTAGAACCAAAGGCTGCTGGACAGAACTAACATTAGAACCAAAGGCTGCTGGACAGAACCAACATTAGAACCAAAGGCTGTTGGACAGAACTAACATTAGAACCAAAGGCTGTTGGACAGAACTAACATCAGAACCAAAGGCTGCTGGACAGAACTAACATTAGAACCAAAGGCTGCTGGGCAGAACTAACATTAGAACCAAAGGCTGCTGGGCAGAACTAACATTAGAACCAAAGGCTGCTGGGCAGAACTAACATTAGAACCAAAGGCTGCTGGGCAGAACTAACATTAGAACCAAAGGCTGCTGGACAGAACTAACATTAGAACCAAAGGCTGCTGGGCAGAACTAACATTAGAACCAAAGGCTGCTGGACAGAACTAACATTAGAACCAAAGGCTGCTGGACAGAACTAACATTAGAACCAAAGGCTGCTGGACAGAACTAACATCAGAACCAAAGGCTGCTGGACAGAACTAACATTAGAACCAAAGGCTGCTGGACAGAACTAACATTAGAACCAAAGGCTGCTGGACAGAACCAACATTAGAACCAAAGGCTGTTGGACAGAACTAACATTAGAACCAAAGGCTGTTGGACAGAACTAACATCAGAACCAAAGGCTGCTGGACAGAACTAACATTAGAACCAAAGGCTGCTGGACAGAACAAGACCCCAGATGGCACTATCATGTGAGGCTGTTTCTCTGTGGGATTGAGTCCAAACAGCAGGGTGCCCTTCACTGGCATCACAGACATGTTTCAGACCAGAGCTGCAGTACCACAGAGCCTGGGTCAGAACCCCTCTGGGCCTCCCCATCTCTCTGGGAGCTCCAGAAGCCGCTCTGCTGAACAAACATGCTACTCTCTATCACTGAGGCGGATATTGACGGTCCCAGCTGGAGTTGGCAGTCCTGGCATGGGAGCAGGATGCGGGGTGGGGGCAGTGTCCCGGCAGGAGGAGATCGATGCTCACATCCTGTGAACCCTGCATGTAACACGGCAGAGCACTCCCATCCCACAGACCAACGGGCACACAGCAGAGGGACGTGGATTCTGAAATCAGCCAAAACAAGGACGTCCCAACACCTCCATGGGGTAGATCCGCCCGGACGTCACAGGAACCACAACCATGATGGAGGGCAGCGGAGGGAAGCCGGACCTGTGATATGTAAGTTCTGTTGGCATGTTTGTGCGTTTGTTGTAATGATCCATCATCAACCTGATCAGTTTCTGATGTAAATCCGCTCTGGATGCTTCTGTCTTACCATAAAATCACTGATCCTACTGCATCCTGTTCCCAAACACTTCGATGGCCCTCAGGGTCAAAGCACAGCAGCAGCACAACAACACAGGGTGGCATTTCAGAAGGTTTCACAAAAACCTTAAAAAACTTTAAAAACACACGGCTGGTCAGGTGTTTGTCTAAGGAACTTTCCTCTCCTGAACCTGATGTTTGAACAGTTCTGTATTTTCCTCCCATTGGTGCTGTTGCGATGTTGTCTTTTTACTGAAGATGATTCCACATGTGACCACGAAGTTTCCTCCTCTGAGATCTCTTCATCCTCCTTTTTGATAACATTTTATTCAGAAATCAGGTCAAGCTGCAGACATTTAAACTAAATCTGGGCATGCTGTAATTCTGCTCCTCTGTAAACAGTCTGTGAATAAAGTCTGCTCTATGTCCTGAACTGTGGCCTCTGTGCCAGCAGCAGGAAGTGATGTCATAAACAGCTGATGCACTCACAGTGAACTCACCTGCTCTGAAACACAGAGATGATCATCAGAGTGCTCACCTGAGCAGGTGTGTAAGGAGACAGCTCCTTCTTTAGGTTCTGAGGAGAAGAGTGTTCAGATTCAGAATCAGTTCAGATTTAGTTTTGCTGCAGATGTGGCTGCAAAGGATTAAAAACTGTTCTGATCCGTCCATGGAGTGAAGGAACATCGATGGATCCAGAGGTTCCAGAGTTTAGGTCCTGATGAACACAAAGTGAAACAGTAATGGGAGCTCCGGGGGGTTAGGGTTAGGGGTAACCTGAGTTTGTCTTGGGTTAGGACCTCTAATCCTTACCTACCATCAAAACACCAAATGAAGGAAGCTTTTCTAGAAGAATGGTGTTCCTCCCTCCAGAGGAGTTCCACAGAACTGATTCTGTTCTTGTGGACTGATGAACTTCATCACTGTAGTTGATAAATGTGTTGGTTGTAACTCAGTGGAGATGCTCCACAGTTATGTGGTGCCATCTGGGTGGAGGATGGCTGAAGTCCTCGTGGTTGAGCTGCAGTCAGCTGTTTCTGGTGGCATTACTGGTGAGTTTTACTGATCAGCTGTTACCTTGTTTACCAGCTGTCTGATGCCCTGACTTCCTGTTTCCTTTGGTTTGTTGGTGACTGCAGGCTTGTTTGAGGCCCATATTATTGTGTAAATTGCAATTTTTCTGAAAATGAACCAGTCTCCTGCATGAAGTCCTGAGCTGAGTCTAATGAGCTGTATCTGTGTCTCCTCAGTCTGAGTATGAGGCAGTGACGTGGCGAGAAGCTGACCATGGGTGACTGGAACCTGCTGGGCAGCATCCTAGAGGAGGTCCACATTCACTCCACCATTGTGGGGAAGATCTGGCTCACCATCCTCTTCATCTTCCGCATGCTGATCCTAGGAGCGGCTGCTGAGGACGTGTGGGACGACGAGCAATCAGAGTTCGTGTGCAATACGGACCAGCCGGGCTGCAAGGCCGTCTGCTATGACCGGGCCTTCCCCATCTCCCTAATTCGCTTCTGGGTGCTGCAGGTCATATTCGTGTCTGCGCCCTCACTGGTCTACATGGGCCACGCTCTCTACTGCATCCGAGCGCTGGAGAAGGAGCGTCACCGGCGCCGGGCCCAGCTGAAGGAGGAGCTGGACGAGGTGGAGCTGGCGCTCAATGAGCACAAACGCATGGAGAAGGAGCTGAGGAGGCTGGAGGAGCAGAGGAAGGTGAAGAAGGCTCCTCTGAGAGGCTCTCTGCTGAGAACCTACATCATCCATATCCTTACTCGCTCTGTGGTGGAGGTCGGCTTCATCCTGGGCCAGTACGTCCTCTATGGCGTCCAACTGGAGCCCCTCTACAAGTGTGAGAGGCTGCCCTGCCCCAACAGCGTGGACTGCTACATCTCCAGGCCCACAGAGAAGACCATCTTCATGGTATTCATGATCGTTATCGCCGGAGTGTCGCTGTTCCTGAACATTCTGGAAATATCTCACTTGGGAGTCCGTAAAATCAAACAGACTCTGTATGGAGAGAGGTACACAGAGGATGACAGCATGATCTACAGGTCCAAGAAGAAGTCCTTACAGCAGCTATGTGTCATGAGCCAACTCTCCCCTCACAACGGGCCTCTGACTCAGACCTTCAGAGTGATTCCAGAGGCTGACATGAAGCCTCCTCTTTACAGCTGTGGGCTCAGAGTCAGTCAGGAGGGCCCAAGACTCGACAGCTTTGCTCAGCTGGGTCAGGCCGCCTACACCGACCCCCAAACAAGGATGCCCACTGGGGCTGGACTGAGCTGTGCAAGCCAGTGCCCCCAAACTACCACCCGTCCAGAGGTTCAAACTGTGGTGATGGACCACCATCCGGCCTGGACCTCTGTTACTGTTGAGGCACCAAGCCAAGTGGACCTCCACGGGGGGGAGCATCTTCCCCCCAGCCACCTGGAGCCCCTGTTGTCTGGGGTCACCTTGAGGCCCGGACCCCTCAGGGACCTTGATGAAGATGAGAGACGGGAGTCAACAGGCAGCGAGCTCCTCATCCCCAACCCCAGGAAGACCAGCTTCATGACCAGGCCGCCGTCCGAGAGCCTGTCATCCATGAGCGGCTCCACCAGCCCGTCCCTGCACTCCTCAGAGGAGTCCGACGAGCTCGGCTCGCTGCAGGGAGACATGCCGATGATGCCGCCCGCCGGAGGACGAAGAATGTCGATGGCAAGTACAGATCACAGCGTCTCATGACCCTCAGATGTTAAGTCCAGCTTCTTTAACATTTACAGAAACGTGTAAACCAGTCAGTCAGGCTGGGTGGTTGGTTGCAAAGTTGTGGTCTGAGCCTAAAAAGGACCAACGAGAGGAGGCGTTGTCCTTTAAAAAGAAATGGTTCCTGTAGATGTGGACCAAAAGCAACCATCAGCATCTGTTCACACAGAGCTCTGATAGGACTCCAGACAAACACAGGAGGAAAGTAGAACCTGGAGGTCCTCAGATGGGAATCTGACAATAATCTGAAAATAATAAGTTTTGTCATTTTAATACAAAACAACTTCTTTTTATCTTAATATACATTTGAAGGATTTCAGAAACTCCTCATTTAACAACAAAAAGAAAATAATCTTTAGTATGGAAAAAAAGTCAAACTGTTCTTAGTGCTGGTTTCTGAATGTTTAACATCTTCTAAATCAGGAATCTGCTGGTCATACTCTGTCTGTGTGAGCAGGGTATGGAGGAGGCTGTAAACTGTGTGTTTGTCTGTTTCAGAGCATGTTTCTGGACATCTCCTCCATCATGAAAAAGTGAGGAGATGAGCTGCTGGCTCACCAACAGAAGCTGTATCACTGCTGCATCAGCATCGATTACTGGCTGCAGCCACAGAGTCAGTCAGCCATGATGAGGCCACGGACGAGTGCATAAGGCCTTCGGGCCAAAGAATCTGTGGTTAAAACGTGTTGGGACACAGCGTGGTGAACTGTGAAGCTCTACTGGCTTCTATAACTAAAGACAGTGTGTAAAGTCGTTTATATGCAGTCGCCTCAGCAGAAATCCTGATTCTCTGTTATATTCACATTAAAATCTTCTAACAAAACCACAGAACTTTTGATTTAATCACGACACAAACCAGCAACACACTGCACAATCCTCATGCTTTATTTCCCTTTCAAACCTTTTCTTATCAAAGAATGAGATGTGACATGGTGCTCAGTATTTACAAAATCCAAAGAAACATTCCAACATTCAGAGATAAAAAACAGAAACAGAACAATCATCCTGCAGTTACACAAAGATGTAAAAAATGGCTCACAAAACCTGCAAATACAATGGAGTCACTGTAAAAAGTTAGAAACACGGCATCTATCGAACAGTCCAATCCTATGGAGGAGGTATGCAGGTAGATGGGACTGTAGCCTGGGTTCTGCTGGGTCTGAGCGGGCCGGGGTTCCCTCTGAAGCTTTGCGGTGGGTCGTGGGACGCTGGGTAAACCTTTCAAACCAATATCATCCCGACTGTTACAATCAGTACAGACCCGTTAACTCTGGCTCCGTGTCAGAGACTCTCTGATCCAAATGAAGAGCTGGTCTCAGATGTCGGATTAATTTCAGCAGAATATCAGAGAAACCAGGGAAATTAATCAAACATCACATGATGAAAAACAGAGAAACTTCCTCTGATGTCACCATGAAGCTGAAAAATTAGCCAGAACTTTCCAACCTTCAGTTTTTCTCATAGTTTCTGTGTTTATTCCTCAGCTTCATGGTTCAGAGGATTTTCTGTTTTCGATCGATTAGGAACAGAACACAAACCTGTAAACACGTTCTGTAAGTTAGAATATCACAGCCGTAAAATAAAGACTAAAAACCAACAGTAACTGGTTCAAATCTGAGGGAGGTGGCCTCCACTGTACAGCTGTGGGCTCACAGGAAATAAAGAGCATGTTCTGCTTCTGTAATCTGCTGGTTCTGGCAGGTCCAGACCAGCCTGCGGCGGACACGTTGCAGCTGAGGCTGACTGAGCGGCAGTACTCTCCATGGCCATGTGACGCCCCATCGACCTCTCAGAACATGAATTTGGCGTCTGCCGGATCAATAACGCAGCAGAGTTTATCTGGGGCTTCAAAGCAAACAGACGACGTGTCAGCAGACATCGATCTCTGATCAGCGTCCAATCAGAAAACACCCAGACGAACGCTTCAGCTCCGACAGAACCAGCACAGTCTGGGATAAGATATGATCAGAATTCTGGACCTGGGACCAGATCCAACCCTGACCTGGAACCAGAACTGACCCGAACCCTAACTTGGAACCATGTTTGGGGACACCTGCGTGTCCCAGTGGTTGCTGGAGGACTTTGAATGTTTCAACATGAGTTTGAGATCATTTTTCATGAACTGAACAGACGAGTCAAAACTTCAAACAGTTTCCTCTGAATCAGACCTCTGGACATGAAAATAAAAGAGCAAAAACACGTCTGCAGACACGTCATGAGACTCATTAGAGTATCACAGGTGGAGGGAGCTCGGTGGTGGAGTACCAACCTGACAAGTGCCAAAAAGAAGAGATGAATCTGATTTCAGAAAATGTTCTCCATGTGCTTCAGTTTGTGTCACTGATTGATTATGGTCAGATATTAACCAGGTTATGGTCAGCTATTAACCAGGTTATGGTCAGATATTAACCAGGTTATGGTCAGATATTAACCAGGTTATGGTCAGCTATTAACCAGGTTATGGTCAGATATTAACCAGGTTATGGTCAGATATTAACCTGGTCAGATATTAACCAAGTTATGGTCAGATATTAACCTGGTCAGATATAAACCAAGTTATGGTCAGATATTTACCAGGTTATAGTCAGATATAAACTAAGTTATGGTCAGATATTAACCAGGTTATGGTCTGCTATAAACCAAGTTAGGGTCAGATATCATCCAGGTTGAATATTAACCAGGTTATGACTAGATATTAACCAGGTTATGGTCAGCTATTAACCTGGTCAGATATTAACCAAGTTATAGTCAGATATAAACCAAGTTATGGTCAGATATTAACCTGGTTATGGTCAGCTATTAACCAGGTTATGGTCAGATATTTACCAGGTTATGGTCAGATATTAACCAAGTTATGGTCAGATATTAACCTGGTCAGATATTAACCAAGTTATGGTCAGATATTTACCAGGTTATAGTCAGATATAAACCAAGTTATGGTCAGATATCATCCAGGTTGAATATTAACCAGGTTATGACTAGATATTAACCAGGTCAAGGTCAGATATCAACCAGGTTAACATCAGTGATCTATCGAAATCCCAAACAGATTTCTAACATGAGGTAGATGTACTGAGAGTGTCCGTTATCACACAAGCTGTGATGTTTCCAAACTCCTGAACCAGTAGTTTTTAATGAAACAAGTGAAAGATAGAATAAAAACGACAGAACCGGGTCAGATGAAGTCGGATCGGTTTCATGTCCACCTTCCCATCCTTTTGGAACAAGTCAGACAGAATTTCCCAAACTGCTGACAGAATTTACTGAATCATTGTGTTACAAAAAATAAAAACTGTAAACTTCAGGAAAATGCAAACTGTGTCAGCCAGAAAAAATTCTACAGAACCGAAGTGAAGCTTTCGGTTTATGGAGCCCTGAAAGGAAGGACCCCCTTAGAGACCGAGTCCATGGCGCCAGACGCTGGACCAGACAAATGCACTGACTGCTTACTACTGTAAGGTAACGTGCACGTGTGCGTGTGTGTGTGTGTGTGTTAACAGTGAAGTTCCTGAGTTGAAGCTCCATGAGGAAGGAGAAAATGTTGGTTCACACCTATTCTGAAACACCTGTCCCACAATATTGCTGAAACAGAACAGAAAACACCTCACAGGTATCTCAGCCTGAGCAGCTCCCAGCTCTACAGGTGGTTCTGGTCCTGCTGCTCCTCTGTTGTGCACTTCTGTGTCATCTCCTGACAGAAATCCACTGTCACAGTGGCGCTGCTCACCTCCTCCATGGCCCCCAGCACCAGTGGACTCTCCGGGTTCTCCTGACCTGGACCCGACATCTGGAACCCTAGCCGACAGGGGCCCTCCCCAGCCTCACCTTGTTGTGACGCAGGAGATCTGGGCCGGATGGAGCCCGGGTCACAGGAAGGCGATGGCGGAGTGGAGGTGAGGTCGATGCTGGCAGTGATGGAGGGTGTCTGGCTGCCCTGCACCTCACGGCACACCTGCTGGGACAGAAAGGAGAGGTTCTGCCACAGCTCCGACATGCAGACCTGCAGCTGGTTCCGCTCGTTCAGCAGCTTCTGCTTCTCACATACCTGGGTTCAGAAAACACACACAATCAGGTGATGTTCAACAGGTGACATGTCTGTCAGCATGTGATGCTCAGGTTCTGAGGATCAAAACTCTGATCCAAACTGACTCAAACTCTGATCCAAACTGACCCAAACTCTGATCCAAACTGACCCAAACTCTGATCCAAACTGACCCAAACTCTGATCCAAACTGACTCAAACTCTGATCCAAACTGACTCAAACTCTGATCCAAACTGACCCAAACTCTGATCCAAACTGACCCAAACTCTGATCCAAACTGACTCAAACTCTGATCCAAACTGACCCAAACTCTGACCCAAACTGACCCAAACTCTGATCCAAACTGACTCAAACTCTGATCCAAACTGACTCAAACTCTGATCCAAACTGACCCAAACTCTGATCCAAACTGACTCAAACTCTGATCCAAACTGACTCAAACTCTGATCCAAACTGACCCAAACTCTGATCCAAACTGACCCAAACTCTGATCCAAACTGACCCAAACTCTGATCCAAACTGACTCAAACTCTGATCCAAACTGACTCAAACTCTGATCCAAACTGACCCAAACTCTGATCCAAACTGACCCAAACTCTGATCCAAACTGACTCAAACTCTGATCCAAACTGACCCAAACTCTGATCCAAACTGACCCAAACTCTGATCCAAACTGACCCAAACTCTGATCCAAACTGACCCAAACTCTGATCCCTCCTCGACCAAAACCGGGTGTGAACTCAGCCTATGAACCACATGAGTTGTCATGAGCTGTCAGAATCAAATGTTCTGACATGAACTCCTGAAAGGTAGAGATGAATCTCATCTGTGGTTCAGTTTGGAGGACTTTTGGACCTGATAGAGGTTCAGAGTAAAGACAGTTCTGTTTGGCCATCAATAATCTGCTTTTAGCTGCTGGTTTCTAATGAGTTTCTTTGTTTTTCTATGTTCAATAAGGCCCAGAAATGAGGAGCCTGCTGTACTTTTATGGGAACCAACAACATATTTAGAGGGATTTTGAGGGCCTTTATCGTTCTAGATATAGTTAGGGTTTAATGGTTACGTCAGGCATTCAGCTGTGATGTGTTTCAAGGCTGTACCAGTTTGCGGATCTCATTCTCCAGGTTCTGGATGCAGTCCAGCTTCCTCTTCCGGCAGCGCTGGGCAGCAATGCGGTTTTTGCTGCGGCGGCGGATGTCATGGATGAACTCCAGCTGTTCTGAGGTCAGTTTGTGCATCTTGATGAGAATCTGGAAGTCATTGCGTGGGAGGTTGGTGATCTGGTCCACGGGGAAGGGCAGCTTCACCTGAAATGACCACAAGATTTTATTTCAGAGGGAGAACCAGAAGGTCTTAATGGAAACCAAGAAATGTTTTCAGGGTCCTAAAGAATCATTTAAAGGTCAGAGTACAGTTGTGTGGGTCATTGTCCTGAGTTTTGTCTCTCAGGCTATATTTGGATTAAAACAACCCTGTGTGGTAAAGAAAAGGACAAAAACCCATCAATTTCTTCAGTGGACAATATAAGAAAGTAAAACAAGACACAAATTAGTTCATCAGGGACAAATAATACAAAAGATTAAGAATTATCATATTTAAAACAGTTCTTGAACATAAGGAGCCTACCAAATGTGCAGGGGTTAGGGTTAGCTATACAATCAGGACCAAACAGAGCCACAAATAAAAAGATACAGGACCAAACACTGAGAAAATCCTGAAAAGGACAAATATTAAACAGTCTAACAGAAAAGAAACAGTTTGACCGTCTGATGAAAGTGTATAAAAAAAGAGATTTTAGACATCAGTGACTCAACAGATCTGATTTCAGGTAGTTGCTTTTTTACAGTTTAGAGTCTCTGACCTTTCCAGATGTAACTGGAACACAATCGTCAGCTTTAGGATCTCAGTCCACATACAGGCCCATACGGAACCAAAGTTTCTGATAAACCAGGTGTGATGGGCCAGGAAACCTTCAGCATCAACAGTCAGATCTTAAAACTGAACTAAGCAGATGGAGGGACTGCAGAGCGCTGAGTACTGAAACCAATAAAAGTATCCCGGTTCGAATAAAACTTTATAACATTTCATAAAAATGTATAGTCCTTCAATAAACTATGGCAGTGACTCTGAACACTTACATGTTTAATCAGGTTTAAATCTGGATCAATGTTGCATCTGACCTGTCCAACCGTTACCATTCAGCAGTTAGCTCAGCCTGCATCCTAAGAAAGATGACCCAGGAATTCTTATCCAATGGAAGTAGACACCAGAAGAGAGACATGATAATGTTGAGACAGGACCCGAACAAAAACTTCTGGATGACAAAGGGACAGAGGATCAACTGGAAGTTCAGAACAAATGAGCCTGAGGAGGTAAAAAGAAACATGAGAGCTGCAGGAGGTGGACAGAGCCGGGACAGGGAACTGCTGAAGGTCATTCTAAAACATCCTACACCAGGTCCAGCCCTGTTTATCTCCAAGATGTAGCAGTGTGGGGACTTTGGATCAGGATAAGGAAGAGTTACCAGAGAGAAGAAAGGCTCCAAAGACTCTGAGATGTGGACAAACTAGAGAAAGCAGGAGAGATTGAAGGTGTTCCCAGGTGTTTGAAGAGCATCAGTTTCTGTAGTAATGGTGATGAAGCTCTGACATTTCACTGTTAGCTGGGAGCAATCACCAGCTTACTAAATAGAAATCTCCATCCATCTCTGCTTTCCTAAATTCAGATTCACAGCTATGAACAGTTAAGTTTCTCCAAAGCTGGTCAGATCTTATTCACATGGACTCAAGGTTAAACAGCCTGTCAGGTGGTGGCGGTGGTCAGATTCAGGGCGGGTTTAAAAATCTTGGAGGTGGACTAAACTGTTACAAATAATCTAAAAGCTTCAGTCTGTGGTGGTGTAATGCGGTGAGCTGTCCAGCAGGGGTCAGTGTCGACCTGACTCAGAGAGAAGCAGCTTTCTGTGGTGATGATATCACTCAGCACGCCCTACTTTAAACTCTTTAGGAACCTGCAGTGATGAAGGTTTACAGATGGAACAGAAGTTGAACAGATGGAATCAGACCAAACAGAACTTAAATGTGAAGCTTAGTGGTGATATTCAGTTTGATCATTTATCTGAAAATCCAGACACAGTCTTAAAGAAACTGGACCAGGTTCCAGGTGTTTTCTCATGAATCCACTGTGTGAGGTCTACAGGTACAAGGTCTCTGCTCACAACTGCAACCAATGGAGGAGGACCTCTGATCAGTCTCCTTACTGCCTTAAATCTGAGGGTTTCATCAAAAGATAAAGGAAACAGTGGCAGCAGTGGTCTGTCTAAAATCTGAAAAAGAGATGGTACATGGCTCTAAAACACAAAGGTCATCCACATAAACCTTTTCCCCACATGATGGGAGGCTCCAGGAGGACTAACGTCCTGTTGTTTCCTCATAGTTTCCAACCATCACAGACTGGTACGTTCTCACTGTTTCTGACAGTATTACAGCATATGTTGCTGTAAAATCTCAGGGAGCTTTTCTGCATTAATGCTGCCGTCACAGAAGTGGAAATGAGCTTTGCCCCCTGATCCAACCCCATACCATCACAGAGCCTGGCTGCAGGGACTGGCTGCTGACAGCAGGCTGGATGCTGCTTTTGCTCTTTGCTCCATTTCTTCCACCAAAGATGTGGAATACTGATGGGTCTGACCACAGCACACGTTTCCACCGTGTGACGGTCCATCCCAGACGCCTCCGAGCCCAGAGAAGTGGACGAGGTTAACATCAGGCTTCTTTCCTGCACAGTAAAGCTTGTGAATGGAACTCTGTATTGTGGTGCTTGACAAAGGTTTCCACAGTAATCCCTTGTCCAGGTGCTTCTATCAGCTGCTGATGAAGGACGGTTCTTGATGCAGCGTCTGAGGGGTCAGAGGTCACAGGGTCCAGCTTAGGCTTGCTCCCTCGTCCTTTACACTGAAACTCCTCCAGGTTCCCTGAATGCTTTAATGATATTCTGCTCTGTAGAGGCAGAAATATGCAGATCCCTTCCAGTCTTTCTCTGAGGAACTTTGTTTTAACACAAACTGGAGCTCCTCTGAACATCTTTGCTGCTCAGACTGTGATGGAGGCTGCTTTAGGACCAGATCAGGTCACAGTCACCTGTTTGAAATAACTGAAATATGAAATATTTAGGGTTCAAACAATCTGCATTTAAATAAAACTCAAAGGAATCATTTGTAATTGTATTTGTCATCAATAATGTACCGACTCTTACTTAAGCCTGTTTTTTAAAATCTGAACCAAACCAGTCTCTCCCCCTGTTTCCTGGATTTAAATAGAATTTATTAATATTTAACTTTCTCTGAGCCTTCTCTGTGAAACTGTGAGATTCTGTTCAGTGGACCGGTGTAGATTGTACCTGTTCTGGTGTCAGACTGAGTCCCTGAGGCCCTTCTAACACTTGATGGACAGATGGAAGGTGTGATGCCTTCTGAGATAATGACACTGAGCAGAGGTCAGGTGAAGTAAAATCTTTCATAAAAGCAGGAACAAAGCTAATCCTCCTCCCACCAGGTCTGGCCCAGTTGGAGCAGATCAGAGGTCAGAGCAGCAGCTCGGCTCGGTGTGTAAAACAAGTGGGTCAGCCTACAAACACACAGCTCAGGTGTAATAAATGACAGATTAAAGCTGCAGAAGCACAGGAACCAGCACCAGGGTCCAGATTTCACCTCAAATCCAACCAAACAACAACAAAGCTGAGGGGAGCGTACAAACCTCGGGTCTGGAGACGGTGGTGCCGCCCTCACTGTCGCCCTCTGAGAACGAACTGGACTCGTCACTGGAGTTTCCGCCGCTGGCACCAAACTCCTGCTCACTTTTGATCCTGTGGCCCGCCTCTGGGGGCTCCACCTGATCCAGGCAGCGGGACAGAGCGGACCCCGGACCAGAGTGTGGGGTGGGGGAGAAGCCGTCCTCTGGATGTGACACAGAGGAGCGGGAGCTGGAAGTCTGGGCTTCAGACAGAACCGGAGAGCCCGCCCGGGTCTGACCAGAGGCAGCCATCTCCGCCTCCATCAGGGCTGACACTTTGTCTCTGAGCTTTTCGTCCACATCCGGTCGGAGAGCCCGCCGCTCGCAGACAGCAGAGGAAAAGATGACGCTGCGCCTGTCCAGCTCGCCACCGTACTGAGAGGAGGAGCTCCCCCTGCTGATGTGGTCGCCCTTCGGTCTGGGCCGGTCCCGGAGCAGCTCTCTGTAGTGGCTGAGGGTCAGTTGGCTGCTGAGCAGCTGCTGGATGGCGGCGCTGGGCATGGTGCTGAGGTCCAGGCCACCTCGCTGCAAGTAGGAGCGCAGGCAGGACGCTGAGGGCTCGGCTGGAACCCCCTCCACCTCCAGCTCCATCTCCAGCACCTCCTCCGTGCACAGCTCAGGGTTGCAGCCCTCCTCGGCTGCGTCCTCGGACACAGACGGCTCCTCTTTAATCCTGGAGGGCGTCAGAGGGGAGGGGCCTGAGCTCGCAGGGCTGACTGAGGTGGGGTCGGCGTGCTGCACCTCTTCTCTGCTGTCAGCCACCGGGTGCTGATACCTCCTGTATCTGGGACACTGTGGGAGGTTGTCAGGGGGCGGAGCTACGTCTCCCGCCTGCTGCCTGGTGTCTGCACAGCTTTCAAAGCGAGCGTCCTCGGAGAAAACGGCGTCCTCTTCCTCAGGCTCCACCTCACTGTTGCTGGCGTGCTGTTCATCATTCTGAAGCTGAGCTTGAAGGAACCGGAAGCACGAGTCCTCCAGGTTGTGCACGCCCAGGAAGTCGGCGCACAGAATGACCTCGTGGATGTTTTCCTGACTCAGCACCAGCTTGGCAGTGTAGGCAAACTGAAGCAGAGGGGCGAAGCCTCGGGCTGTCACCTGCAGAGAGGAGAACACATTCAGGTCAGCCAAGAGACATCTACATCTGGGCTCATCGGCAGCTGCAGTTTGTCTCGCCTTCATGAATCCGTGCTACACAACAACAACATTCTGTTCATTGTTCATATTTATGAGCTGATATGTCATTAGTGGCAGGCCTGCACACATTCGTCTCCCCAGGAGACGTTTCAGGTTTTAAATTCTGCAGCTCTCACAGCTGTGAGACAACCAGTAAAAATCTGAGTCTGACTGAAAGTAAAACTGAGGTGATGTGTTGGGGAACTTTAACCCCATCACTGCCTCTCCCAGTCATTCGGCTCCTTGTTGTCATGATGTGGAGAAAAATCTGGGAATAATTCTAAAATAGATCAGTGCAGCCACTAAAACTAGATTTTATCAGTGAGACTTATTCCCAAGATGAAACCATCTCTCCCCTCAAAGGAGCTGAAAAAGTCCTTCAGAGTTTCCTCATCTGGTTCTTGGACCGCTGTGATTCTTGTATTTGGGCATAGAGAGTTCTGTTGGTCCAAACTGAGCAGCTCCCCTTTAACTGGGATTAAAAAGCCTGATCACATAACTCTGTTCTTGTCTTCCCTTCATTGGCTCCCAGTCCGTTTTCAGATTGATTTTCAGATTTTATTGCTCATTTTAAGGTTTTAAATGGACCGGCACCATCCTGCCTGTCTGAGTTGCTCTATATTCACACCCCAGTAAGAGCTCTGAGGTCAACCAGCCAGATGTTCTGATATATCCCCAAAACTGACTGAAAACAACAAGATGATGGTGGAGCAACCTGTGGAACAGTTTACCTCTCCACATCCGTACGGAGCTAGGGTCATTGATTGTTTTTAGCTTCCTGCCTTTATTTGGTTTATTGTCCTTTACTGCTGTCTGCTGGGTTATGTTTTAGTCACATTATTGTTGGCCTTAGCCTGAGTTTTAGTCTGAGTTTGGGTTAGTTTTAGCTGGTTTTGTTATGGTTTTTAGTTATTTACTCCATCCAGCTGTGCATCTCTTTGCTCTGTGAATAAACTCTGACAGAAAAACCAAAGTTTTACTAAATGTAAATGGACCCCCTGTCTCCACCCAGGTGGACAATGTAGTCATTGTACAGGACTACAAATACCTGGGAGTACACATTGACAATAAACTGGACTGAGCAAAGAACACTGACTCTCTACAGGAAGGGCCTGAGCCGCCTCTATTCTCTGAGGCGCCTGAGGTCCTTCAACATCTGCTGGACTAAGCTCAGGATCTTCATGAGTCTGTGGAGGTACCTCTATGGTGGATATGTGCAATAACCGTAAATATTTACACAAGAGTGTAAACTTATGTTTAACATTGTTGGACTTTTTAGTTCTATTTGCTATATATATATATTTCTATTTTTTATTTTTAGTTAGTTTTTGTATTATTATTTGTATTTTCTATTCCTTTTCATATTCTTTAAATAGGTGCAGCTGCAACAAAAAGAATTCCTCATGGGGATCAATAAAGTATTCTGATTCTGATTCTGATCTCATGACTTTAAAGGATGGAAATCAGAATAAAGACTTTAGAAAAACATTTTTTCAGCACATCATCCTGTGCTTCATCCTCTGAACAGCCACTCTGAGCGTGCACCTTTCACACTTCCATGCTGAGGAGGATGAGGTGTCACTGTGACTGTAGCTGCTGTTTCAGCAAAAACACTGAAGTATCATCTGCTTTCACACAAATAAACAGCTGTGCCTCAGACTGTTACACATCCACTGTAATTCCAATTTAACCACAGATAGTTAGATACCGGCTACTGAATCCATAAAAGCACAAATCTTATCACAACCTGCTATCTGGTCACATGATGCTGGTGAGGCGGCGCACCTTTATCCCGAAAGGTGACAAAATATGAAAAAATCCCATTTTTCCCTGTTCTTAGGAGAATATATCAGTGTACCACTCTTGGTGTGTTAGCAATACATTATCAGCATGTTTCTTAGCCTTCACTGACTGAGCCAAGCAGCGAGCCCTCAGCAACGTGGGGAAAAGGTTATTTCTCCGAAGAGACTGACCGGGGGCAGGTGTACGGAAACCAAAGGTCTAACAGTAACCTGAGATATGGACGTTCTGCTGGTTAAACTTTTGCTCTGAAGAACAAAACAAAGCAACTGATGTGAGCAGAGAGACCCTTGGGATGGTCTGAGCGAGCAGCCCAAAGGTGTCATCCGAAGGAAACCAGCACATTGACCAAGAACCAAGGTTCAGCAGAAAGAGTCTCAGCAGTTTGTTCTCTTTACTCCTGAAATCTCAGCGCTTTAGCGTTGATCTGTGACGGCTACAGACAGATAAGGTGGAGCTGTGCATAGGTGGAGGCCTGTGAAATGGACTCAGACATTAATCAGTACGACAGATCTGGGCCATGTGGGATGAAGAGTGGCTCAGAGAAAACAGCAATGCCATTAATTCTCCACCCAACATGTGATCATGAATTTGTGTCAGCTCGGCAGTTTCACAGCATGGCTCTTTATCTTCTGACCCGATTAATCACAGGAAGGTCCAGCTCGCTCCTCTTCATCACCTGCAGTCCTTCTCAGTCCGACACAAACCAGCCCAGTCTTTTCATAATAGAGAAGGAGAAGCAGCTGAAGACCACTTCCTCAACTCCACTTTCACTTATTCACCTCAACCAGGTTCTGTTTCTAAAAACATTAGAGATGAGGAGTGAGTCAGTTAATATTAATTCATCTTAGACCTAAAAGGTCTTATTTAAAAGTTTGGTCCCACTTTCGTAAGACAGATGCTGTACTGCACCTCCAGAATCACAGTAGACTAAAACAGCCTCATTCCCAACAAAGCTTAACTCAGTTCCTAGACTTCTTGTTCTGATCCGAACCAGATGAACCACCTCAGCTGACTCCTTTCTATGTGGTCCATTTGAAATCCATGTACACCAGGGTTCACCAGGTCAGTCCATCAGCTCTGTTCCCATCTACTAAAGCTGCACATTTTTACCGGTTCTAAGGGTTTTAGGTGTTCTTATTTGTGCCTGAGAGGAAAACTGCTGTGAAACAAACCCAGATTACTGTTTCATGGCTCTGATGTAACAGCTTTTTTGTCACAGTCTGAGCTCTTTAAACAAATAAAGAGTTTTGGAGCTCCTCTAGTTGGTGTTTCGTAAACCAGCACCAGCCGGGAAAGACTGATGAGATGTTCCAGAGTTAGAAAAGGACTGAACCAGCTGACTTGGTCCAGCTTCAGCCTCAGGAGGCTTCTCGCTCTGACTTCAGCCTGAACTCTTCAGGCTCACTGTTTTTTCTGTTTTTACGACCCGAGTTTCTGGACCTGCCAGAACCTTCTTTTTCATCTCTCAGCGCTGCCATCTGCTCATCGTTACCTTGTCTGGCAGGTTGATGATGGGCTCAGCGTTGCCTGCTGAGCCGCCGTGTCCCAGCAGAGCTTGCAGAAAGTAGCGGCTGCTGGCGGCGAGCACGGCCCTGTGCGCTCGCACCTCCCTGCCCTCCACCAACACGGTCACGTCGCAGAGGATGCCCCGCCGCCGCTGCTCCTCCAGGCTCAGCAGCACGTTGGCACAGTGTACCTTGGATTCGTACACGTACACGGGCGCCTCACCCCCCCGCTGCTCCGACATCACTGCCCCTGTCAGCCTGCACAAAGGACAACAGCAACATTAAAACTTAACCAATGTCAGAATAACTAATCAGTTGTAGAGGATCTGCAGATGGTTATCCTCCAAACATCTGACTCACTTCAAAGAAAGCAGCTCTCACAAAGTCAGCTGAAACCCGAACCCAGAGGCAGCAGAATGCTCAGTACAAGCTGCAGAAAGACAGAAGGAACGGGTCTTTGAGGTGAAGACAGTGATGTAATAACCAAAGGTGTGAGGGCTTTTAGGGTGGAAGACTCCACACCAAAGCACTGGGACTGCTGCCATCTGAATTACGACTTAGAAGAAGTTTAGAAGACTAAAACCTCCTCGGTTGTTCTGTCATGAGGGAACAAGAACATGGATGAGCAGCTTGGAGATGAACCTGGAAAGGTTTGGATCTACAAGGTCACATCTCTGAAATAAAGGAACAATATCAGCTGGTTTCCATAAAAGAGGGATTTAATTTGAACTTAGTGAGAGACTAAAACATCATGTCTGAAGTGTAGAAACATAACTAGCTGTAAAAAGAAAGTCTCCAGGTTTCTCTGGAATCTTTGAGACTTTTATGGCCTCATGCACCTCTGAGACTGAGCCTGGACTAAACCTAGAAGAATAACTAGTTACAGAAGGATGTTCACAGCAAACAGGGACTTGTGTCTGTGACGATAAACTGATATTAAAAGCAGCAATCAGGAGTGTTTGTGAGTCTCTGACAGTAGAAGGAGAAACCACGCTGGTTTAGTTTCCAGATAAAGATTTAATGGTCTACAAAATCCTTCAGGATCATTAGGGTTGTTTGACATTTTATTACCAAAGCAACTTACACTCATATCCCAGATAGGGTGCCTAAGGACCCCACTAGAGACAGTACCTTTCATGCAGGGGTGTCAGGATTTGAACGCAGGTCACCCACATGAAAGGTGAGGATTTTACCACAACACTATTCAGTGATCAGCTTCTCCTTTGACCAATAAAAGTGCATGAATGATGGACAGCCCAGCTGCTAAGAACCCTACCAAGTTTAACCTCAACCTCAACCTGACCTCCTCCACCAGGTGGATGTTTGTTAGGGACACACTGATATCTGAGAGGACTCAGGAGGCAAAGTGCATGAAATGAAGCTGCTGGTGAGAGATGGATGAAATTATGGGGCTTCTGACGAATACTGATAATAAGATATAATTTATTATGTATAATAACATCATAACCTCCCGGAGAAATGCAAACTGCTGATGCTGCCACATTTCTGAGACTCTGAGCTAGCATCAACAACCTGTTTACACCTGTGATGACCGGGGTTAAACTGTTCCCTACGTCCAACCCCAGCTCCATCTGTACAGGCTGATGTTCTGCAGGCATCATGCACAGGTGTTGGAGGAACTCCGTGGCCTCAGATGGATATACAACTCCTCTTTGTATTGGATTCATAAAGCTGATCGAGCAGTCTGACCGTCAGCAGGCAGGATGGCAGCTTTCTGCTGACGTAGCTTTGAGGAGCACCACTCGCTGTTTGCAGTAACACTCTGCGGCGTCTCCCTGAGGCTGTCGGCCAATCATCATCATGTTTATGCTGCTGATCAAACTCAGCAGGAGGAGACTCACATGACTGCTGGTTCTGCTTGAAACATGAAAACTCTGAGATCAAAGCATAACCACACCTCTCTGCTCACCTGCTCGCCCCCGCTCTCTTTGCCACAGCCTACAGCGCCACCTGCTGACCTCCACTTGTCACAGCCTACAGCGCCACCTGCTGACCTCCACTTGTCACAGCCTACGGCGCCACCTGCTGACCTCCACTCTGTTTGGAGCAGCCTACGGCGCCACCTGCTGACCCCTGATCAGACCACGGATGTCAAGTGGAGATCAAACTCAGGTGGAAATCAAACTACTGCTTGCAATTATTCACACTGTCTGCATCTCGGCCTCCAGCAGGCAGCGCAGCTTGAGCTCAGGCTCTTGCAGCACGTTCTGTCAGAGTGACATCATCACCACCTTAACTCTGAGGAGACCCAGAGGAGCTGAAGGATCAATTTCACCTGTGTGATGGTGGAGCAGTAGACTCCCTTTTCCTCCTTTCAGTTGGGCTGACATCACTCTGCCTCAAGAAGCAGAAACCTGATCTGACCTGTCGGGTTTCAGGGAAAGTGAAGCAGGTCACATGCAGGAATAACTCAGACTGAGTCCAGCAGAGGAGGAACACACCCTGAACTTCCCCTGAGTGTGACGTCCTCATGTCTGCATCAAAATGAAAATTTCCTTCAAATAAAGTTTCCTTTATTTATTCATTGTTTTTTGCCGCTGTTTGATGCTGTTTCCATCACAGCTACATCTCAGCTCAGACTGGAGCAACAGCAGCAGCAATCAGAACAGGAATCTCTGAGCTGAGCTGGAAGAACTGAGCTTTCTGCAGGGCTGCAGCCCTCAGCTGTGGCTCAGTTTACTGAAGTTTGATCCAAACAAACGATAGGTTGGAAAAAGCTGTCACCTGGGATACCTGACAGATGAGTTCATAACTGACCAATCTTAGATGAGAAGATTACTAAGATTAGATCCTTAAAATGCCACGCCCACTTCAGTCCATCACAACCCAGATACCTGATGAGAAATCTCACATTAACGCCATCTAAAGGTGACGCATGGTGAGTTTAAACTGATGCCGCCACACGTTGGTACATCAACATAAATCTTACTTCTGACCAGAGCCGACTTCTGAAGTCTAAACAAAAAGTTCCTGTCTGCCTCCAGCGGCTGCTCTGTGACAGGTGTGCATTTACCTGTGGAGCCTTACAGGACGTGGGACATTGTGGCTCCTTTCTGGAATCACTGCACAGACGCCTTTCACTGAGCTGTGTGGTGGTTTTCAGAGGTTAGAATAAATGGGTTTTATCAGAGCTGAGTTAAAATGTTCTGAGTGACCACCAGGTGACATTAAGTCTCTACGAGCTGCCTCTCAGGAACAATTTCACACAGTTTAACAAAAGAAACATAAAATATGTGAGAGAGGGCAGCTGAATTGGGAATTCATCTGTATTAATGTGTACATGTAGAGAGCCATGGTGACTCACTACTGTCAATGTTTAACATCTGAACAGAACATCTCTTTGGCAGAATGCGCCCTGACTAACAGCAGATGATCCACAACTCAGGAGGGTCAGGTCACACCTGGTGTAAAAATAAGATCTTTATAAAGCTGGTGCTGAACACCTGTAAAGTCAACTCTCAGAAATTAGAATCAATAAAGAACCAGATTGGTAGGAAGCATCAATAACAACAATGGTGTCAATAAGAAGAAGAGAAGAAGAAGAAGAGAAGAAGAATGGTCGAAATAAGCCGAAGATTAAAAGAGAAAAGCCAAAAACAAATTATTCTGAAAACATTAACTCGGTTTCTACAACACAAAACATCCCAGCTCCGTTCCATCCTGACACCCTGGACAGGTGGCCCGTCCATCCCAGAGCCATCACAAAGCAACGCAAAGCAACACACCAGCACGCCGCCCTCATAAAAAGCAGCTGATTATCTCAGCGCCATCCTTCCAACATGCCAGAGAACACGTTAATGTGAGTGGACAGGTGGAACCTCCACATAGCCTCCATCAGCTCTATCATCCGCCCACAAACACTGCTGCCACAGCTGCTAATCAATCAGATTTTAAGTGTCGTCTCCTCTTTGTTTAGAAAACGTGTATTTGGGCTTCCTGTCAGCCATGTTGGCGGCATGGACGCTGATGGTTATGTTGCTCTCTGACTGAAGAGTCCCAACGATATGAGACGTTTGGTGAGGAGAAGTTTGGAGTCTCTCTGAGTTACTGAGTGTCAGGACCTGCCTCCACCGAAGCCTGAGAGGAGGCTGAAGGTTAAAGGTCAGGATTTAGTGTGTTTTTGTCTGCTTTGTTTTGATGCCGTAACCCTAAAAGTTCCTTTGGGTTCACTCTCAGTGAGTTGATGGAGAATGGTGACTGCGTTGTATCTAAAGCCCAGCTGACTCTGTTACAGCAACATGTGGACGACCACATGACTGCAGCCAAGCTGAGCCCTCCAGGAGCTGGTCCTCCTGTTCAGTCTGTGTGCTGACGGGTCGGTAACCGTTTCATTCAGAACTGATAACCCGAACCCTACCAACAGCTGTATCCAACATCCCCTTCAGCCTCCTCAGACAGAACCAGAGAAACAGCTTTGGTACGGGTCGCTCTCATACTCTGATTTCATAGATCAGTATTCATGTTTTCTGAATCCGAACAGCTAACATCTGGGTTTGTAGGAGCATCTCTCCAAGGAGACTTTGTCTGTTGTTGTCTCTTTTCATCCTCTCAGTCTGACTGTTGAGTCCAAGCTTTGGATTAGCTGAATCTACATGGAGTCTGAGGATTTAAAGCACCCCATTATCTCACCATCTGCTCTGTCTGCACCACCCTCCATCAGCTGGATGACCAGTTACATACCAGATAAATCACCGAGCTGCATGTGGTTAAATGCTGTTAAGCTATTAAAGACTCTCTTTTATTCTTTTGAATCAAAGTGGTTCCAGTGCTGGTTCAGGTTTGGTACCAGAACCAGTTTTAAAGTGGTTCTAGTTCAAAACTGGTGTGGTTTTCCTCAGAGCCAAGTGGTTCGGTCTCTTCAACCCTCCTCTGTTTGTCCCTGCAGAGCCCCACAGAGTCAGTTCATCTCCACAGGTCAGAGTCTGGTTTATAAACGCTGTTTCAGACAGACTCAGTGTTTGTGAACGCTCTCTGCAGCTCTGACTGCGTTAATGATGATTCAAACAGTCTCAGGTGGACCTTTGAACTCCAGCTGCTGATGTTAAAATACCAGAATGCAGCTGCAGACTCAGCATTCACAAACAGAACCTGAGAGGAACTCTACGCTCAGGGTCTCCTTCTGCTGCTTCACTTCCACATTGAAGCTCAGCTGTTACTGTTGGATCATACAGACTGGACTCGGCACTGGTTCTGGTTTTTAAACACAGAGGTTTGGCTGGTCTGGTTGGTCTCTACAATCCCGGCCCCTGACTGTAAGTGCTTCGTAGATCTGGATCGGCAGAGCTGGCGTTGCTGCAGAACCAGAGTCTGAGACCTAGTTCTAAGTTAGGCTCTGTATCTGAAACAGAACTGGACCTGCTCTGGAACCAAGCAGTTTGAACTGAAGTGGTCCCCATCCCTCCACAACTTACTGGGTTCTTGTGTCTATCCAGTCAGTCCCATGACATTCATCTCAGTAGTTTTTGTTGGAGGATTGTGACTTCTGTTGGTCAGAAAGCTCAAACAAGCCAACAGCACCTGTTTCAAACTTCCAGAAACATCCTGGAATATTCTTTACACGCTGGTATGACCCCGCTGTCAGTCCTGTTCTACACACAGCGAGGCAGTCCGGTGATAAAGAACATGTTCACAGTGTACCTGCGCAGCAGCAGAACCCAGCTACTGACTGAAGTCTGTCTGAGGCTGGAAGCCTGTGAATTGTTAGAGAAAACCCTCCAGACATCCTGCTGCTTCCAACTTCCTCTGTGGGGGATCACGGTACATGAAGCTGAATTCACTGCACAGATGTTGTCTTCAATCTACTCGAATGCTGATTTTATCAGATGAGGCTGTAGTTATAAAATCAGGATTTTATTAGAGCAGGGCGACAGTCTGGAAATGCTTTAAGTGAGCTGACAAATTGGCTGATTTTCAGTCCCAGTTTCTGACCAAAAAAACCCAGAAGAATATATGAATGAGAGCAGCTTTATTGGGAATTCAACTGGATTAATATACACTTTATTGTTTTTACTAAAAGATGCAAAAAGATGGAACTTTGGAGCATGAACAGGGCATCTGAGTACTTAACTGTACTGAACTGTCCTTTACTCAATTGTGCTGTCCCACACTGGACTGTCCTGCAATAAATTATACTGACCTGTATTGTCCTGAACTGTCCTTTACTGTCCTGAACTGTTCCATACTGAAGTATAATAAACTGAACTGACCTGTCCTGTACTGAACTGTCTCATACTGAAGTATATTGAACTGAACTGACCTGTCCTGTCCTGAACTGTCCTTTACTGTCCTGAACTGTCTCATACTGAAGTATATTGAACTGAACTGTTCCACACTGAACTGCACTGAATTGTAGCAGCTTCATTAGGAATTCAGGTGGATTAATATACACTTTCACTCAGAAAGATGGACCTTTGGAGCACGGATAGAGCACCTACGACCATCTGAGTCCAATTGTGTGTGTGTTAATCCGGTTTATATACATTTAAAAAGTTCAGTTTTAGGTCATTATATCTTTGTCATGGCGACATCTTTGAAGCTTCAGTTGTGTTCACTGTTTCACTGCAAGTGTGCAGAACTGAACTGTTCCAAAATTAACTGAACTGTCCTAAACTGTCCCAGACTGAACTATACTGAACTGTTCCAGACTGACCTGCACTAAACAGTCACCCAACTGAACAGTACCATCCTATTTCAGTAAAACTGTGCTTGTTCTTGGCTGGTACTTTCATCATAATGTCTATCTAACTGTGATGCAAAGAGTGTTTTAATATGCAAATACTCATCAGACTCATACGTGTTCGCATGGCTTCACATTGACTGAGATGTAGAACAGAACCAGATGTTTCTGTATCCCTTAGATCAGTGTTACTCAATTCCGGTCCTCATGACCCACTGCCCTGCATGTTTTCAATGTTTCCCTCCTCCACCACACCTGATTCAAATGAATGACTCCTTATCAGGCCACTGCAGAGCTTGATGATGAGCTGATCATTTGAATCAGGTGTGGTGGAGGAGGGAAACATTGAAAACATGCAGGGCGGTGGGTCATGAGGACCAGAATTGAGAAACACTGCCTTAGATGGATCTGGTTCCTGGTCCAAAAGTCAGAACCATCCTTAGGATGATTTCACACCAGACACACACCGAAACATTGTTCAGTCCAATCCAGACCAAGACCACCTCTTATTGTCAGACTGCTGGGTCCGAGAGACGTTTAACACCAGACTATCTATCAGAGAACTAGAAACGAAGATATCTGAATGTGTTGAACACTGATTCAAGTGAATCTTCTCCAGCTTTCTTTTGGGTGAAGCTGGAAAGTTTGTGACTGATGACAAAGAGCTGATTTTTATGATTTCACAGGCAGATCGATGACCGATGCAGGAGCCTTCGTCAGATGACAGATGAGACGGAGAGCCTGCAGACCGCTGAGGTAAAGGTGATAAAAATAGAGCAGCAGCAACATAAAGGCAAAGAGACGAAGGAGGAGCTCCAGCAGTCTCTCCCCCGAGCTATTCTTCACCTCCTGGGACGGTCTGTTCTCATCATTCTCACATGCAAACATTCATTACAATTCCTCCTCACACAGTGTCCGGATCCAGTCTAAAAACCGAAGAAAATGAGTTCATACAGAACCGGAGTGTATCACTAACTGCTGTGGAATATTTTCATCTGATCATTCACAGACAGAATAAAACAGTTTAAACTGACATCACTAATTCAGTGGCATCCCAGACATGCTGCGTTCAATGGCACATGAACAATGGTGAATAAGGGAACAAAATGCTGTGTTCAGGGTCTTTACAGAACGTCAGGAACTACAGGTTTGTATCAAGGTTTTATTTCAGGTTTTTCTGTTTCAGAAGTCCCTGTTTTATAGCTGTGGAGGTGCACTAAATGTAATTAAGACTGTCCACAAATAAAACTATATTTTATTCACTCTGAAATAAAAGACTTTTAAGTAAAGGACATCTTTATTTATATACATTTTTTATTAAATGGTGGTTTTGTCTGATTAAACCATGTGATGTAGCACCATGTGAGAGCAAAGTAAGAATTAAAAGATATTAAAAGATATTGTGCAGCTTGGCTCCGAACATTCGGGTGGAGATCTGAACAGATGTGAACGGAAACGACCGGCAGAAAGTTTCTCTGAACAATTCCAAGTCCAAACTCAAGCCATTTGTTGCATACAGAAACGACTAGCAGCAGGTTTCTCTGAACAATTCTGAATCCGAACCGAACCCTTTTGTTAAGGGTCCGTGTAGATGCATACAGAAAGTACCGGTGGCAGGTCTCTCTGTACAGTGCCCCGTCCGAACCACTTTGCTGACCATCAGTAGCCTACAGATGTGGATGGAAACGACCGGCGGCGGGTTTCTCTGAACAATTCACCCTCTGAGGCTGAACTCTGCTTCTGGGAACCAGAGAAGCCCCTTCATTGTGGTCCTGGACGGATGGTAAACAAAGATGGGGTAAAGATTAGGTGTGAGATTGGATCTGAACCCATCTGGCCCGTTTACACCTGTAATGGGAGCGGTCCAGTGTGATCAGACATGTCAGAACCAGGTGTGAATCCGTGCTGGTTTCCAGAGGTTCAAAGGTAAACGGTCTGCTTAACAAAGGATAACAAAGAGCCCGATACACGAGCAGGCGCGCGCGCGCACAACACACTCACCCTCCGCCTCCATACTGAGTATTTACGATTTAAAATGAGCCCGGTTCGGTCAGCTTGGTCGGTGTCGCATTCAGCGCTTTGTTCGCAGGCGGCTGAGGGCGGGAGCAGCTGCCTCCTTTGTCCGCCTCAGCCCCATCCTCCCCCCGTGTCACAACAGCTCGAGCTTCGGTTCCGGATGCTTTTTTCCCCGGTGGAAATGAGAGCCCGCCGCGTGTTCATCACCAAACGACACAAAGACCCACAAACCTCACAACAGACGGACACACGCGCGCACACACACACACACAGCGTCAGATGGAGCGGCTGACCTGCGGCGGCTGCACCGTCAAACACCTCCGCAGCGGACAGGCGGACAGCCCTGAGCTCGGAGCCGCTCCGCAGGCACCTTCACACGGATACAAACAGCTCACACCTCCGGAGCAGACAGGCGGAGCGCCCGCAGCTCGGAGCCGCTCCGCAGGCACCTTCACACGGATACAAACAGCTCTCAGCCCAGCCAGCCCGACCGGTACCGGCACAACTCACCTGCTCTTCCTGCTCAGAACCTCAGAGCCCAGAATGGGTCCACATTGTGTTTAAAGTCCGCAGCTGGGTGTTGAGCGCGTGTCCGCGTGTGAGTCTATGTGGTGGGATGAAACGCCTTTCCTCCTCCAGGAGCTGCATTGTTGACATTGGCTTCGTGACGTCATGCTACCCCTCATTCACAACAACAGCAGAGACCCCCCCCCCCATACACACTCTAATACTCAGAGTATTACTGATTCATTTGAACTGTGGGAGTGTGCTGATATGAGGAACTTGTGCAGATTCCTGTTGCACTTCATCCTGATTTACATCTCACGTGACTGAACTCCTTCAGGGGTCACGTGTTACTCTGTTAACAGGCCGAGGTATAAACAAATAAATAATCCTGTCCACAAGCTCAGCATCTTCATCTTCAAACAAAGGAGACAACAACTCCTCTAGAATCCAGAATCTGTGTTTGTTAGTGAATCCAAGTCCACCTGTGAACCTGAGGCAGTTGCCTTAAACAGTGATGTCACTTATAACACCTGTGACATCACACGTGCTCTGATCCAACAACACAGACATGAGGACTCATGTTGGTTTTAACTCACAGTCATCTAAACTTTAGACAAGACAGATATTTTACCCTGGATGAAATCGGTGTCATAGTTTAAATGGTCCCCATAACAAGAATAAACAAACCCATTAACTTTAGTTCCTACATATTCATGCTCAGCATTATAGTTAATAAAACTGGAGAAGTGGAAGACAACTAAACTCCCCTGGTAGAAGTTAATTTAACTGAAATCACAACAGATATTCACCAGAACTTTTATTCAATTCAGTTAAATCACATTCAGTTAATTGCTGAAGGTAAAGTACATAACAAATTATATCCCTGCAGTATTAATTATTATAAAAGATCAGCTGTTGCTACAGATAGAGAACCAAATGAAATATAAATCAGATGACAAACATGTAGAAAGTTGAAGTGTGGCAGAAAGGAAGGTGTGGTAGAAATCTTCACACCTCCATCAGTGGGTTGGGGTTAAAGATCTCACAGTTGGATATTTCCCCAACAGAGCACTTTGCTCTCAGGCTGCAGGTTTCCTTGTGGTTCCAGAGTTTCTAAAATCAGAATGGGAGGCAGAGCCTTCAGTTATCAGGCCCCTAAAATCAGAATGGGAGGCAGAGCCTTCAGTTATCAGGCCCCTAAAAGCAGAATGGGAGGCAGAGCCTTCAGTTATCAGGCCCCTAAAAGCAGAATGGGAGGCAGAGCCTTCAGTTATCAGGCCCCTAAAAGCAGAATGGGAGGCAGAGCCTTCAGTTATCAGGCCCCTAAAAGCAGAATGGGAGGCAGAGCCTTCAGTTATCAGGCCCCTAAAAGCAGAATGGGAGGAGGAGCCTTCAGTTATCAGGCCCCTAAAAGCAGAATGGGAGGCAGAGCCTTCAGTTATCAGGCCCCTAAAAGCAGAACGGGAGGCAGAGCCTTCAGTTATCAGGCCCCTAAAAGTAGAACGGGAGGCAGAGCCTTCAGTTATCAGGCCCCTAAAAGCAGAATGGGAGGCAGAGCCTTCAGTTATCAGGCCCCTAAAAGCAGAATGGGAGGCAGAGCCTTCAGTTATCAGGCCCCTAAAAGCAGAACGGGAGGCAGAGCCTTCAGTTATCAGGCCCCTAAAAGCAGAATGGGAGGCAGAGCCTTCAGTTATCAGGCCCCTAAAAGCAGAATGGGAGGCAGAGCCTTCAGTTATCAGGCCCCTAAAAGCAGAATGGGAGGCAGAGCCTTCAGTTATCAGGCCCCTAAAAGCAGAATGGGAGGCAGAGCCTTCAGTTATCAGGCCCCTAAAAGCAGAATGGGAGGCAGAGCCTTCAGTTATCAGGCCCCTCTCTGTGGAACCAGCTGCCAGTTTGGCTTCAGGAAGCAGACACCCTCTCTACCTTTAAGATCAGGCTGAAACTTTCCTTTCTGATAAAGCTTATAGTTAGGGATGGCTCAGGTGAGCCTGAAACATCCCATAGTTCTGCTGCTATAGGCCCAGCCTGCTGGGGGAGCTCCCATGATGCACCTCTCCTCCCTCCATGTACAGATGACATCATTGCTGTCATTAACTTGTGTTTCTCTCTCTCAGCAGGTGTCTCTGGCCTGGTGTTACGCTGCTTGTTGTCCCCTCTTTCCTGTCCTCTCAGCCCCAGCTGGTCCAGGCAGATGGACCCTTCCTGGTTCTGGTTCTGATGGAGGTTTCTTCCAGTTAAAGGGAGTTTTTTCTCTCCACAGTCGCATCGTGCAGCTCAGGACGGGGATTGGATCAAAGAGAAGTTTTGATAATATTTTTGGGTCGTGTAACATCTTTAGACAAGCTTGGTGTCATCATCTAAACTTAGAAGTGAAAATAGTTCCAAAAGGCAGAGAATGAAAAGGATGTCACACATTTTACAATAGAAGAAGTGGACATGTAGCAACAATGTGAAATCTTCTCTTCAATGATCAATTAATTCACTAACATGCAGGAATGTAAGTTACATTCCACTTTACTTTCCTACTCTGGGTGTTTTCCTGTGTGCTGACACACTATCACTAAATCATTCTTCATCAGACCCATGAATAAAACTTCATTGCAACCAATCAGTGGATGAGGGGTGGCAAAACAGACAAAACACTGAACACTTTTCTAGTAATTTCATGGTTTCTGTCTCAGACAAACTGACATTAGAACGAACAGCGACTGCTGCTGGCCTTATGGTTAAGGTCCAAATGACAGCCATCAGGATGATATTCTCTGAGCAAAGGAGAAAGAGCAGGTTCAACCTAGAGTTAGGGTGCAGTCAGTGAAAGCATTCAGGTTGGTCTTATAAACTTTTTTTTTAAAGAAAATGTGCATTCCATCTCAAACTGAAAGTATATACATTGTAAGTATAATGGGTTAAAAGTACTTAAAATACAAAAAAGTCCTGCTGACAAACGTCCACTCATTATATCATATTTACATGCTTAGTAATACAAATTATATAAAAGTATTAACTGCTGTAACTGATGAAAGAGAAACAGAATCATATTGACATTTGTATGAGTTGAATTATTCAGAAACTGGTGGAAAAGCTTCATAATGTTTGTATTGTCCAAACCTGTACATTAAAGTTGTATAAAGTGAAATAAAGACAAAAATCACATATTTAAGGTATAGCAGTCAAGTTAGAAGAATCTTTACATAAAAAATTATTTAAACAATTATAAAAAAAACAGTATCTAATAAATCTTTGATTAATCAGCAGAGTGTTTCAGCTCCACTTCTGTGGAGGATTTAATCTCTGACCATATTTCATCAGCTCCTTTACATGTATCTGATAACTTTAGTGGAGTCCAAATCCTCAGCATGCCTGTGACATCAGTGAAAATAAGAAGTATTGAAGTGAAATGTACCTCAGTTTTGCACTTTAGCGCAGTAATTGAGTAAAACTAAATGCTCATTCAAAGCCTTTTTCCAGAGTTTTCCTCCAGTAGGGTGCAACCTTGAACACGTGCAGCTTTTATCAGCTTCAGCCCACTAAGAAGTCCAATCACATACTGGACCTAACCCTAACCCCACCACACAGTGGACCAATCACGGCTTATATATGAACTTAATATTTCACATGTTTGGTCAGGTGGATGTGGGTTTATTCAGAGGAGGAAAACCTGGAAGATGGCTCACTGTGTAACTCACACGCACTCGCACATGCACATTTGGACCGGCTGCTACAACACAGCAACTCTGACTACAACACACACACAGTTCCCTGGTTACATTGTCACATTCTCAGAGTGGTTTGTTGTTTTAACATGAACTGAACAGTCTGGTACCAAACAAACGGTCTGATTCTGAATTATCTAGGTTCGGGTTTTGTAGTGATGTGTGCTGTTTTCTAAGAATAATGACATTCTGGACTGCTGGAGCTGCTTGGATCCACAGGAGGATAATGTAAAGCCAACAGTGCTGGGTCCTAGCTGTGCTGCTGGTTCTGACTCTTGATGAGGCTCAGCTTGCTCCGGAGGCCCTGGCAGTACACCGACAGGCTGCTGTTGTCCTCCAGCAGCTTACTGTGCTCCTGGATGAGGCGAGATGACGCTTGTTGCTCCCTCTGCTCTTGTTCCAGCTCACACATGAGCTCCTGTCTGAAAAAAAAAAAAGTAGAAAGCATCCGGTACCATCAACACGTCAGTGGACCCAACTGTTCAAACTAATCCTTTCACTAAAGTCAGAGAAGCTGAGAAGGGGAATGACACAAAGCAAGGGCTGTCCAGATTGGGACTTGAACCAACTGCAGCAAGGACTATAGCCTCTGTATATGGGGCATCTGCTTAACCCACTACACCACAAGTTCATCAGTTCTGAGACATTTTATTCAACAAAGACCCAGAACATTAACTTGTTTATTTTGATTCTTTACAACTGAAGCTTTGATTTACCTGTAAGAACCTGCTTAGGGCTGGTGATTTCATGGTACTGAGGGTGATGTGTTTGTTTATTGGTGATTGCGTATGATACTCAGCTGCACTCATTTATGAAACCTACAGGTTGGTCAGACTACAAGCCTGTCTTAAAGACATAAAGACCTGGATGACTCAGAACTTTCTGCTTCTAAATTCAGACAAAACTGAAGTTGTTCTCTTTGGACCTGAGCGCTTCAGGGAGAAATTGTCTAGTTATATAGTTACTCTAGATAGTATTTCATTGGCTTCTAGTTCTACAGTGAGGAACCTTGGAGTTATTTCTGACCAGGATCTGTCCTCTGACTCCATATAAAACAGGTTTCTGCCTTCTTTCACCTTCGTAATAAATCAGGACCATCCTGTCTCAGAGCAGAGAAACTGCTCCATGCATCTGTTCCTTCAGGACTGAACTACTGTAATTCCTTATTATTGGGCTGTCCCACAGATTCTCTTCATTGGCTGGTGACTGTTAAATTCAGAATAGAATCTAAGATTCTTCTCCTCACATATAAAGCTCTTAATGACCGAGCTCCATCACATCTTAAAGATCTCACAGTTGGATGTTTCCCCAGCAGAGCACTTTGCTCTCAGGCTGCAGGTTTCCTTGTGGTTCCCAGAGTTTCTAAAAGCAGAATGGGAGGCAGAGCCTTCAGTTATCAGGCCCCTAAAAGCAGAATGGGAGGCAGAGCCTTCAGTTATCAGGCCCCTAAAAGCAGAATGGGAGGCAGAGCCTTCAGTTATCAGGCCCCTAAAAGCAGAATGGGAGGCAGAGCCTTCAGTTATCAGGCCCCTCTCTGTGGAACCAGCTGCCAGTTTGGCTTCAGGAAGCAGACACTCTCTCAGGTGACCCTCAAACATCCCATAGCTATGCTGCTATAGGCCAAGACTGCTGGGGGACCTTGTGCACTCTAAGGACGTGGGATTGAATCATAGAAGTTTCAATTCAGTCTGTTGGTTTCCTTAGCTAAGCTACTTTTAGCTACTTGTTTTTTTCCTGTATGAATTGGACTAATTTTGAATTTAATGCATTTTATTAAATTGGATTCTTATTAGCTTGAATTCAACATGCTCAGAGGCAGCATTTTCATGGTAACTGGTGACTTACTTTCTACACAGCAGGTCAGCCATCTCTGACTGAACCCTCAAGTATTCCTGTGCCATCTGGATGTGCTGCTCGAATACAGCCATGGACTCTCTGGAGTTTGGACAGGGAGCCAGTGGCTGAACAAAAAAACCACAGCAGAACAGTAAATTGGAGCACTTTGATACCAGAACCAACTCCACAGCAGAACAGAATTAACCATTTATCAAAACCGTTTATAATCTGTGCTGTGTTTAAAGTTCAGGGAAGCTCTAAACTAACAGAACCTGAAATTCTGATACTTCCTGCTCTTTATACAGAACACCAACATATGTATAAACACTGATTAATGTCCTATCACATTTGTAGGTCCAGTTTGCACCAAAGCTACATCCTTTTCATTAACTCACCTGTAGCTGGTGATCCAGCTTCTGATAGGCAGGTGGAACCAGGTCTAATCCATTGGTAGCTGAACATGCACACAAAGACACACACAAAGTGTAAAAGACGAGATACAAATTTAACCCTCAAAGATTTATTGTCCCCTGGTAGAGAGTCTCACCCCTTGGTGGTGGGGAGTATCAGGCCGTATAGCACCCCTTGGTGGTGGGGAGTATCAGGCCGTATATCACCCCTTGGTGGTGGAGAGTATCAGGCCGTATATCACCCCTTGGTGGTGGGGAGTATCAGGCCGTATATCACCCCTTGGTGGTGGGGAGTATTAGGCCGTATATCACCCCTTGGTGGTGGGGAGTATCAGTCTGTATATCACCCCTTGGTGGTGGGGAGTATTAGGACGTATATCACCCCTTGGTGGTGGGGAGTATCAGGCCGTATATCACCCCTTGGTGGTGGAGAATATCAGGCCGTATATCACCCCTTGGTGGTGGGGAGTATCAGGCCGTATATCACCCCTTGGTGGTGGGGAGTATCGGGCCGTATATCACCCCTTGGTGGTGGAGAGTATCGGGCCGTATATCACCCCTCGGTGGTGGGGAGTATCAGGCCGTATATCACCCCTTGGTGGTGGGGAGTATCAGGCCGTATATCACCCCTTGGTGGTGGGGAGTATCGGGCCGTATATCACCCCTTGGTGGTGGAGAGTATCGGGCCGTATATCACCCCTTGGTGGTGGGGAGTATTAGGCCGTATATCACCCCTTGGTGGTGGGGAGTATCAGTCTGTATATCACCCCTTGGTGGTGGGGAGTATTAGGACGTATATCACCCCTTGGTGGTGGGGAGTATCAGGCCGTATATCACCCCTTGGTGGTGGAGAATATCAGGCCGTATATCACCCCTTGGTGGTGGGGAGTATCAGGCCGTATATCACCCCTTGGTGGTGGGGAGTATCGGGCCGTATATCACCCCTTGGTGGTGGAGAGTATCGGGCCGTATATCACCCCTTGGTGGTGGAGAATATCGGGCCGTATATCACCCCTTGGTGGTGGGGAGTATTAGGACGTATATCACCCCTTGGTGGTGGGGAGTATCAGGCCGTATATCACCCCTTGGTGGTGGGGAGTATCAGTCTGTATATCACCCCTTGGTGGTGGAGAGTATTAGGACGTATATCACCCCTTGGTGGTGGGGAGTATCAGGCCGTATATCACCCCTTGGTGGTGGAGAATATCAGGCCGTATATCACCCCTTGGTGGTGGAGAATATCAGGCCGTATATCACCCCTTGGTGGTGGGGAGTATCAGTCTGTATATCACCCCTTGGTGGTGGGGAGTATTAGGACGTATATCACCCCTTGGTGGTGGGGAGTATCAGGCCGTATATCACCCCTTGGTGGTGGGGAGTATCGGGCCGTATATCACCCCTTGGTGGTGGAGAGAATCAGGCCGTATATCACCCCTTGGTGGTGGAGAGAATCAGTCTGTATATCACCAAAGAACAATTTACAATGTTTCCTGTTGGTCTTCTTTTCATGAAGAAATTCATTGGAACCAAATTAGACAATTTCTTTTAAAACCTCACATAACATATACCCAGTTGAAAAGATACTAGAGAGGTTTAAGCTTCACATGAACCATTGTTCTTTCCGTGAGCTGCATATTAAAACTATTTGTCATCCATTTGATCAGTGTAGGTATACCATGTGTTGGACTGATGTACAACAAAAACTGACTAAAAAAATTAAGTTTAAAGAGAAGGACATTATATTTTGTTCTGAGCATAAGGACATTGGAGAAATTTCAAATTCATGAAACAGGACAGACTCCAAACCAAACACAGACCACATCAGTTAGGAACTTACACAACACAGCAAAACCAACTATATCTTTGACCAATTTCATGTAAACTGTAGACTTTGTATTATATTCATTTCATACTCATGCTTATAATTATTCTTTTTACGTGGCTCTGGCTTTAAAATGTTCTGAATATATCTGTTCTGAACATGATATTGCGTTTCTGTGAGCCCCTCACCTGTAGGACTCAGGGTTGTCCTCAGCTCTGATTGGCTGCAGGCGGTCGCAGAGCTACTGGAGTGGGTGTGGCTTAGAGAGTAGCCTGGCTGAGAATCCACGCTGGATGTCCTGGATGGCCCGGAGCGCAGAGCAGCAGCCTGGGAGAGGAAACATCAGGAAGTTATTGTAGAAAAGTCCTTGTTGCCAGCATTCCTTGTGCAATTACATGACTGAAACTTGGGCTGCTGTAATTTTTTCCTTACCAACCTTGTGGCAGGAAGCTTTCAGAAGCTTGAGCTGATGGTGTCAGTCCTGTTTGTTTAGACTGGTGTGCGTCAAAAGAATGTAAGACTCATCTAAGTCTAACATGTCCAGTTTTAAACTCTTGATTAAGTTGCCAAGCTGTCGTTACGATTAGATTCAGTCACATATTCAACCGTTTCTGCTCATGCGCAATATATAGGAGCTATTCCTGATATTCCATTTGCCTTCGAACATTATATTGCAGAGTTGGAGTGCTTCATGCAAGATGCCGGCGCACCAGGACACCGGGTCCTTACAATGGTGCAATATATGTTTATATTTTGAAGGAACTGTGTCTTTCCAGTGCTTAAGTCTTATGGAACAACATGTAGACATGTCTACAGCCTTCAACGAGAATTATTCAATTTATCTGAGTTTGGAAAAGGCCTTTAAACCTGCTGCTCCCTCTGCTCAAAAACCCTTTGCAGAACCAGTAGAATCTGAAGGAGCCGACCTCATTATACTGATTTAAACTCAATTTAAACCTGATAGAAACTGATATGTCTGACTGTAAATGCTCTGATTGACCATCCTGCTCCTTTCTGACTGTGATTATTAAATGTTCTGAAGTTTTAATTGAAGTTTTTCTATGGTTATACTTAAATGTGAATTACTTTTAGTGTAGAATGTCTGTGTTGTAGGCCTTTCTTGGCTAGGACACCCCTGGAAAAGAGATCTCAAGAGTTTTTATTCCTGGTTAATTAAAAGTTTGAATGAATGAATGAAAGCAATATTCACATTGTTTCTAACCTCATGTAAACTCTCTGCATTACCTTCATGGGCTTGAACTGTAATGGGAAGCGAGCCTCAAAGCTCTTCAGGGTTTCCTCTCTGCCGGCCGAATTTCTGAGTTCGGAGTCATCGCTACGGTTACTGTAGTTGTTGCAGTCAGTGCACGAGCCTACAGAGCCACAAACACCAACGCACAGCCTGATTCAGAGGTTCCACAGAGATTACACATCTTTGGTCTCTGACTGTTACCTGTGCTGGTGGCTGATGAGGAGCCACTTCTGCTGGATGAAGACTGGTGGGGAAGACTGAGGGGCTCATCAGAGCCAGGGAAGTACTGAAATGAAAGCATACTTTTTTTATTTCCAAGACAAATTAGAGGGGAGGAGTTGGGGTGAGAGGTTCAGAAAGTTTCAGGGATTTACAGGCAGGAAGCTGCAGCTCAGACAGTTTATCTGTCTTGAGCTGCTGTGTGCACTGAAAACAGGAACATTAATGATGTGAAGCTTCAACACTGCTGAGCGATAACGATATGTGGCACCTTCAGATGACCTGCTGCTTCTGTTCTTCAGACACAGAAGAAGAAAACAAGCAGGTTGTTGGAATAAACAGACTGAGGAATCTTTCCTCCTCTTTCCTAAACTTTTATTCAGATTTCATACAGTGTCAGTTGGATTACATCAGATGACATGTTTCTGTCAGACTTTGACTGATTGGTCACGAATCAATCAGGAATCTGTGTCTGAGTGCATGTGTTTTCTGGATGAGCAATCATCTATATTATCAGCAGGCTGTATGTGAGGCGTTCAGGGAACATCAGACAGTCCACCCTCATGCTAGAGACCCAATGTCGGGTAGAACAGATGTTTGATTCCCATGTGTGAGGATCCGTTGGGTTCATTCTCATTACCTCTTTAGGTTTTGGTGTTTAAAGTGTTGATGCTTAGAATTCCCTCTGCTGGACAGTACATAAAGAGCAGGGGAGTTTACCTTGTGGTCCAGCTGCCAGCTAAAGAGGAAGACTTTATTTTTCTACTTTTTCTTATGCTTCAGTTTGGTCAGGTTTGTGCACCTGAGCAGAACTCTACATCGTTTTTAACATGCACAGTAATAAGCGTGGAGGAGTTCGCCATCCGGAAACCTCCTGGATGTTTGTACGAAAGAACAGCTGATAGCAGAATATCCTGAAAGAGACACCGGTCAAAACTACAGTGGGCAGGTCAGACAGCACAGCCTCGGTGTCCTCAGATGTCCCGGTTGTCTGCTTTGCTATTTGTTCTAACCCGGTGCTGATATCCTCTGAGGATTTGCTCTGAGGTTCTGCCTGCTGCCCGGTCCACACACACTCTCTCAGACTAAGGTAAAGCTGTTCCATGAATGTACTGTACCTTCATCAGGTGGCTCATGGTGTCCTGGACCTCGCTCATGGAGGGCCTGCGGCTGGGCTCTTTGTCCCAGCAGCGGGTCATCAGAGTCTCGATGGGTTCTGGAAGGTCTCTGATCAGAGGAGGACGGGTTCCTACGTGTCAGAGAACAGCCTGTCAGGATCATGTCTGCAGGACGATCCAAATGGACCGGATCAACATAAGAATCAGCATTCATTCAGAGAGTTCTGTGTTGTTTAGACTTAACCCAACGCTCTGAGCTCAAAGGTCCCAACGCTCTGAGGTCAAAGGTCCCAACTATCTGAGCTCAAAGGTCCCAACGCTTTGAGCTCAAAGGTCCCAACTATCTGAGGTCAAAGGTCCTTAAGATTAATGACTGAGTTGTACAGATGTGGAGACGTAAACCGTTCCAGAGATTGATCCACCATCATCTCGCTGTTTTCAGTTAGTTTTGGGGATGTCTCAGAGCATCTTCGTTGACATCAGAGCTCTTACTGGGGTGTGAATATAGAGCAACTCAGACAGGCAGGATGGTGCCGGTCCATTTAAAACCTTAAAATGAGCAATAAAATCTGAAAATCAATCTGAAAACGGACTGGGAGCCAATATAAGGGAAGACAAGAACAGAGTTATGTGATCAGGCTTTTTAATCCCAGTTAAAGGGGAGCTGCTCAGTTTGGACCAACAGAACTCTCTATGCCCAAATACAAGAATCACAGCGGACCAAGAACCAGATGAGGAAACTCTGAAGGACTTTTTCAGCTCCTTTGAGGGGAGAGATGGTTTCATCTTGGGAATAAGTCTCACTGATAAAATCTAATTTTAGTGGCTGCACTGATCTATTTTAGAATTATTCCCAGATTTTTCTAGAGATGCCCTGATCCACATTTTTTTTGCCTCCCCATACAATGCAATATTTTTAATGATTAGTCTTTCTTGATACCGATACAGAAAAACAGCGCAGAATTATGGTAACAAACGGTAAGTTTAATTGTGTGGAAAAGACTGGGATCATTCTTTTGGCAACATCAGACTTGACTTAAACATTTCTTTCCTATATTTAAAAAATAAAAATAAAAATAAATGATGAGGCTGAAAAACTATAATAAACCATCAGAGACATTGGTCAAACTTTAACATTACCAAAATCAGTTGTCTGGAAGATCATTAAGAATAAAGAATGCACTGGGGAGCTCTGTGATCACAAAGGGAATGGTAGGCCAAGGAAGACCGTAGGATCCCCACTGTGGTAAAGAAAAATCCTCAAAGGCCCATCCAACAGATCAGAACCAGTCTTCAGAGGCAGGTGTGTCTTTGTCAGAAGACTTCATGAAGGCAACACTGCTACATGCTAAACACTAGTTAGCCACAAAAACAGGATGGACACATTACAGTTTACCAAAAAGTTCTTAAAGGAGCTGCAGAGTTCTGAAAAAAGGTGTTCTGGACAGACCAGACCAAGATGGACCTGTATCAGAGTGATGGCAAGAAGAAAGTGTGGAGACCAACAGGAACCGAGATCCAAAGCATAGCAGCTCCTCTGTTAAACATGGTGGTTTAACAGAGGAGCACTCTGAAGCACTCTACAGGTGAGGGCTTCTGTTTTGGAAGAGCATTCGCCACAGAAAAACTTCTGAACCAAGTCAGAAATTTGATTCCAACGACATGTTCCAGATGAGAATTTTATGGTCCATAGAATCAGACTGGTCTAAAACACCAAAACTGCAGAAATACCAGAATCAACAGTTAAAAAAACAGACAATTGAAAGCTGAAATTGTTCCCAGAAACCACTGCAGTGCAAGTGTCCAGGTGTCACTCACCTCTGTGCACGGCCCACATGATGCAGAACGCAGAGCCACCGATCTCATCAAAGGGCTTCTTTCGGGTGATGACCTCCCACAGGATGATGCCCCAGCTGAACACGTCACACTTCTCACTGTAGCTGCTCCCTGAATAAAAACGCAGCATCAGATGGAAGGTACTGGTGCTGACCTGAAGAAACCAATTACCTGAAGGTTCTGACCTCAAGGAACTAAATATCTGGTGGCTCTGACCTGATGGAACCAGGTACCTGCTGGTTCTTGTTATATCTGAGGAGTCAGAGTTCACACTAAGACTTTTCTGTGTGACCAGCGGCCATGTGGAAGCTGCTCAGAGAGCTGCTCAGAGAGCTGCTCATAGAGCTGCTCATAGAGCTGCTCAGAGAGCTGCTCAGAGAGCTGCTCATAGAGCTGCTCATAGAGCTGCTCATAGAGCTGCTCATAGAGCTGCTCATAGAGCTGCTCATAGAGCTGCTCAGAGAGCTGCTCGGAGGGCTGCTCATAGAGCTGCTCGGAGAGCTGCTCAGAGAGCCGCTCAGAGAGCTGCTCATAGAGCTGCTCAGAGAGCTGCTCATAGAGCTGCTCAGAGAGCTGCTCAGAGAGCTGCTCATAGAGCTGCTCATAGAGCTGCTCATAGAGCTGCTCAGAGAGCTGCTCGGAGGGCTGCTCATAGAGCTGCTCAGAGAGCTGCTCAGAGAGCCGCTCAGAGAGCTGCTCATAGAGCTGCTCAGAGAGCTGCTCATAGAGCTGCTCAGAGAGCTGCTCAGAGAGCTGCTCAGAGAGCTGCTCAGGTTGCTCAACCTTCAGCCACATTCAGGATGATGAGCCAGCTCTCAGTCATCAGAGATGCTACTCTGTACAGGTCAGATGAAGCTGAATCTCTGAAAGCTGAAGGCAGAGTCCAGTTCTGCTGTGGTTTAATTTAAAGATGAACACAGACATGTAACCAGACTCACCTTCAAACACCTCCGGGGCCATCCAGGCTGCACTGCCCTTGTTGTTGGTCATGTAGGTCTGAATATCGCAGGCTGTCCCAAAGTCACAGATCTTCAACACGGTCCCACGGCCCACCAGGAGCAGACTAGAACAGAACCAGGTCTTAGACACAAAGACCTGCAAATCCTTCTAGCCATGCATTTAAATAGGAAAAAGACGACCAATAAGACGCTGAGACAAATAAACGTTTGTTTCATTATTATTTCATCACAATTTCATTGACATCTGCTCCGACTCCTAACATCTTCTCTGAACCCGAGCCTTGTTCTGAAGAAACCAGCAGGGTTCAGTCATGTTGGACCATGCTGCACCATGTTTGAACTGAGGAGTTCAGATTTTTCTTCTAGTGGAGTTTTTCCTTCCTGTGTGGATGCAGAAATGAACTGTGTTCACCTATGATTGTTCTCAGAGGTGTTCCTGAGTCTGTGTGTGATTTCTCTGAACCTGAACAATAAATCATATTTATTATTATTTCCTTAGTCCTTACTTAAGGTCAGACTCTGATGCTCCGTTTGTGTCGTCATCATTTCACTGACAATTAAACTCAATACTTCCACCCGATCTTTGTTTCTCCAGTCTCAACTCTAAATTCCAAATGAGCTGATATGTTTAAAAAAACATGATTTCTTAGTTTAAGTGAGTAATTAGTTGTTCTTTAACTATTTAAAATAAATAGCAGGTTTAAAGGATTTGCAGATGACCGTTTTTCTTTAACCAGTTTTACTTCATGAAATCTTTTGATGAGAGGTTGGGAAAATGAGCAGAGCTTTGCAGTGATGGTGCTGGAGGAAAAGATTAACATCAAGGTCATTATGAATGTGGACAACATTTCATTTTCACCTAAAGTCAACCTGATGATGTCAAACAGGAAGTCTCAGTTAATCCCACAGAAGTTACAGTCAGTAGCAAACGAGCAGAGCAACACAAAACTGCACACAAAGTCAGAGTGAACTCAGTGTTCATCAAGGAAGTATTTCTTCTGACACAGTGATGGATGAACAAATGCATCATGTGACAGTCTTACTTTGGTGGTTTGAGGTCTCTGTGGATCAGAGCTTTGGGCTTCATGGCATGAAGATAAGCAACTCCCTGAGCGCACTGCAGACACCAGCTCATGGCATGCGCCGCGGTGTAGTCGGGCGGTGGGTCAGCGCTGTGCAGGACTGCAGCACAAAGACAGAGGCAACAATCAGTCATTCCTGTGGCCTTAAGAACACACACGGTGGGACAAAAACACTGTTTACAGGATGAGCTGAACCCTCGTCTCACATTATTACAACATAGTGACGGACTTCTCCCATCAGAAACTTACGATTATATAGCGAACCACATTCTGCGTATTCCATGACCAGACACACCTGGCAACACAAAGCAGGTTAGGGTTAGAACACAGTGGTATGATGCTGACAAATACACCAAACTCATCCTCGGTTACCGTACAGCTTCCAGCTGACCACAGACAGGTGAGATCAGGCCAATTAATGACCTCATCTTAGCCAGAGATGCTGCTGTGTTAAACACACACATCTGGCTGTGAGCCTATGGTCATGTTCCCCGATTAAACTCAGTTAATGAGTTAATGTTCCTTGATTAAACCTGAGTTAATGAGTTAATGTTCCTTGATTAAACCTGAGTTGAAGAGTTAAAGTTCCTTGATTAAACCCGTTTTAAACAGTTAATGTTACCTGATTAAACCTGAATTAAAGAGTTAATGTTCCTTGATTAAACCTGAGTTAAAGAGTTAATGTTCCTTGATTAAACCTGAGTTAAAGAGTTAATGTTCCTTGATTAAACCTGAGTTAAACAGTTAATGTTACCTGATTAAACCCGTTTTAAACAGTTAATGTTACCTGATTAAACCTGAATTAAAGAGTTAATGTCACTTGATTAAACCTGAATTAAAGAGTTAATGTTCAATTATTCGTTTCAGCCCCAATAGAGACGATATCAATGCCATGACTGAGTGTGTGACAGACAACATTAACTTCTGTGTGGAGAGTATTATTCTCACAAGGAAAGTGAGGTCCTTCCCCAGTAGTACACCCCGAATCATCATTGACTTCAATTAGCTGCTAAACATTAAAAAAAAGAAAGGGATACAGGAAGTCATTGAGGACTGCTCCAAAACAGCAGAAAAATAAGATAACAGCATAGACGTCGAACTAGGGGTGCAGCTGCACCCCCTCCCATCCGCTCCCGACCCACTGCATTACCCTTTAAAAAGAATAAAGAATCTGAATTTAAAATTTGTCTAACTTACATTTATCTCTTTCATATAATTAATGCATAGATCTATGCTTTTGATATGATATGCAGCCTGCCTGACTCCATACAGTAGCCTAGGCATAGGCTACTGTAAGGAGTGTATAGGGGACGAGAAGTTAGCACCATCCAGGATGTTGTGTCCATCCTGCAAACCTTGAAGCCTCAAACCCGCTCCATGCTGTCAGAGGTGGAGAAGCTCATTAAGCGCTGTCTGGCCCTGTCCATATCTATCGCAGCATCCGAGTGATCTTTCTCAGCCTTGTGCAGGCTGAAAACCTGGTTGTGCAATACCGTGACGCAGGAGAGACACATTTGGCCATTATGAACGCTCACAGTGACCTTATGGATGAAAGCCATGTCTCAACCCTGCTTAAAATTTTCCATCAGTAGGTTAACTGAGAGAAGGTCCACTTTTGGAAATGCACGAAAGCCCTGAGCGCACACTTTTCTTTTTTTCATTTATGGTGTATTTTATGTGCTATGCCTTGGTATGTTAAGTATCGTTACTGAATAACCAACACATGTTCCTTAAATGGCTTGATTTATTTATCAAAGTTTCATTTTCTTAACAATAAAGATGCCATGTTCATCCATTCTAGTTCTCTTATAAGTGCATGCTATTATAAAAAACTTCACATGCTGGAGCTACACTGACAGTGTAGCTGTAATAAATGCACCAACTCACTGAAAGACTTTACACTTTCAAACAGATTTGAACAGCCTCGTAACTGAAAATTAGTCACAAAATATTTGAAAAGAGAAAATATGCAGTTTGAAACTGAAGAAGTGTTACTCACTGGGTCTTTACATGAGCCGTACAGCTTAACAATGTTGGGATGGCTGACCCGAGAGAGCTGGCGAAGCTGGACACCAACAAATATAAACAAAGAAAAACAGACAAACAAACAAAACAAACATTTTAATAAACAACCACACAGGATGGATCTGGTTTATTAAGTATGAACAAAGAAGAATACGTTTTACATCAGTAAAATTTTACATTTGTAAAATATAAAATACACAGCTACATAACCATCACACCAGAACATGTCACCTACGTGACCACTGTACCACTACAACTGTCGGCAACACGTCCACCACAGCGACTGTCGACTACATGAACGCCTCAACGACCACACCATAGCAACAACCACCACGACGACTGTCAACTTCAACCACCACAACAGTCGACTACACGACCATTATAACGACTGCCAATTACACTACCACCACAGCGACGACCATCAAAATGACCGTCAACTACATCACCACCACAGCGACAACTACCATCAATCGTCTATGAATTACACATGGCAATGGTCATCGCTGTGGTGACCGTCAGCTACAGGACCACCACAGCAAAGACCACCACAAGGACTGTCAGCTAATGACCACCACAACGACTGTCAGCTAATGACCACCACAACGACTGTCAGCTAATGACCACAAAGACTGTCAGCTAATGACCACAACGACTGTCAGCTAATGACCACAACGACTGTCAGCTAATGACCACCACAACGACTGTCAGCTAATGACCACAACGACTGTCAGCTAATGACCACCACAACGACTGTCAGCTAATGACCACCACAATGACTGTCAGCTAATGACCACCACAACGACTGTCAGCTAATGACCACCACAACGACTGTCAGCTAATGACCACCACAACGACTGTCAGCTAATGACCACCACAACGACTGTCAGCTAATGACCACCACAAGGACTGTCAGCTAATGACCACCACAACGACTGTCAGCTAATGACCACCACAATGACTGTCAGCTAATGACCACCACAACGACTGTCAGCTAATGACCACAACGACTGTCAGCTAATGACCACAACGACTGTCAGCTAATGACCACCACAACAACTGTCAGCTAATGACCACCACAACGACTGTCAGCTAATGACCACAACGACTGTCAGCTAATGACCACCACAATGACTGTCAGCTAATGACCACAACGACTGTCAGCTAATGACCACCACAATGACTGTCAGCTAATGACCACCACAACGACTGTCAGCTAATGACCACCACAACGACTGTCAGCTAATGACCACCACAACGACTGTCAGCTAATGACCACCACAATGACTGTCAGCTAATGACCACCACAATGACTGTCAGCTAATGACCACCACAACGACTGTCAGCTAATGACCACCACAACGACTGTCAGCTAATGACCACCACAATGACTGTCAGCTAATGACCACCACAACGACTGTCAGCTAATGACCACAACGACTGTCAGCTAATGACCACAACGACTGTCAGCTAATGACCACAAGGACTGTCAGCTAATGACCACAACGACTGTCAGCTAATGACCACAACGACTGTCAGCTAATGACCACCACAACAACTGTCAGCTAATGACCACCACAACGACTGTCAGCTAATGACCACAATGACTGTCAGCTAATGACCACAACGACTGTCAGCTAATGACCACAACGACTGTCAGCTAATGACCACCACAACAACTGTCAGCTAATGACCACCACAACGACTGTCAGCTAATGACCACAACGACTGTCAGCTAATGACCACCACAACAACTGTCAGCTAATGACCACCACAACGACTGTCAGCTAATGACCACCACAACGACTGTCAGCTAATGACCACAACGACTGTCAGCTAATGACCACCACAACAACTGTCAGCTAATGACCACAACGACTGTCAGCTAATGACCACCACAACGACTGTCAGCTAATGACCACCACAACGACTGTCAGCTAATGACCACCACAATGACTGTCAGCTAATGACCACCACAACGACTGTCAGCTAATGACCACCACAACGACTGTCAGCTAATGACCACCACAACGACTGTCAGCTAATGACCACCACAATGACTGTCAGCTAATGACCACCACAATGACTGTCAGCTAATGACCACCACAACGACTGTCAGCTAATGACCACCACAACGACTGTCAGCTAATGACCACCACAACGACTGTCAGCTAATGACCACCACAATGACTGTCAGCTAATGACCACCACAACGACTGTCAGCTAATGACCACCACAACAACTGTCAGCTAATGACCACCACAATGACTGTCAGCTAATGACCACAACGACTGTCAGCTAATGACCACAACGACTGTCAGCTAATGACCACAACGACTGTCAGCTAATGACCACCACAACAACTGTCAGCTAATGACCACCACAACGACTGTCAGCTAATGACCACAACGACTGTCAGCTAATGACCACCACAACAACTGTCAGCTAATGACCACCACAAGGACTGTCAGCTAATGACCACCACAACGACTGTCAGCTAATGACCACCACAACGACTGTCAGCTAATGACCACAACGACTGTCAGCTAATGACCACCACAACAACTGTCAGCTAATGACCACCACAAGGACTGTCAGCTAATGACCACCACAACGACTGTCAGCTAATGACCACCACAACAACTGTCAGCTAATGACCACCACAAGGACTGTCAGCTAATGACCACCACAACGACTGTCAGCTAATGACCACAACGACTGTCAGCTAATGACCACAACGACTGTCAGCTAATGACCACCACAACAACTGTCAGCTAATGACCACCACAACGACTGTCAGCTAATGACCACCACAACGACTGTCAGCTAATGACCACCACAACAACTGTCAGCTAATGACCACCACAAGGACTGTCAGCTAATGACCACCACAACGACTGTCAGCTAATGACCACAACGACTGTCAGCTAATGACCACAACGACTGTCAGCTAATGACCACAATGACTGTCAGCTAATGACCACCACAACAACTGTCAGCTAATGACCACCACAACGACTGTCAGCTAATGACCACAACGACTGTCAGCTAATGACCACCACAACAACTGTCAGCTAATGACCACCACAAGGACTGTCAGCTAATGACCACAACGACTGTCAGCTAATGACCACAACAACTGTCAGCTAATGACCACCACAAGGACTGTCAGCTAATGACCACCACAACGACTGTCAGCTAATGACCACCACAATGACTGTCAGCTAATGACCACAACGACTGTCAGCTAATGACCACCACAATGACTGTCAGCTAATGACCACCACAGTGATGAACACCACAACGAAAGTTTGCTACAGAACCACCACAGACCCAGATATATTATTAGATTATACCTGCTCAGCTAATTCTAACAGTGTTTGCACAATTTGAGGGAGCGCCATGATCTATGATGCGTCCTCTAATGACCCGGCAATTCAATCAGTTTCCCGGCACATTTGCAATGTAATGCAATGCAGATGTGCACAGCGCCCCCTACCGAACAAGATGGGTAGCTCGGCAGGGAGCTGAAGAAAAGCTGACATCACTCTGCTGCGCCGCTCAGAATACTTTTTCCTTTTCGACTCATGGGCAGTAGTTTGTGGGCAGACCATGAAAACGAAAAAGCAATAATGTGCACTCTTGAAGAAGAAAATGCAAATGCAAATAGGATGATCGATTACTAATTTCATTTATGAGTCCAATAATGCAGCCACATTGTTAAAATGAAAAAGCATTTCTGCAAATGCATTTTAATTTGAATTCTGGTCAAGATTCGCTTCCATACACGTAGGCCACATTTGCTGAACTGGGGTTAGTATCATCATTGTGGGTTTCAGGTTCATCAACCTGCACCCTGCGAGAGCGTCGTTAGGGGAAGGGTGAGCTTGGAATCCAATCTTACATATTGCTCCGTTAAAGTTCTTCTATCTACTCTAAGACTCCATGTGATGGAACAGACTGCAGTACAGGTTCAGATGATGATTTTACATAACAACTTACCTCCACCAGGAAGGCGTTCCTCTCGTTCTCGCTCTCAATGGTTTTGATGGCCACATCCTTTCCTTTCCACACCGCTTTGAAGACTACCCCGAAAGTTCCTCTGCCAACGGCCTGCACACAGAACACAGTTAGGAGGAGCTGACCCACAGCATCAGAACCAGAACACAGTTAGGAGGAGCTGGCCCACAGCCTCAGAACCAGAACACAGTTAGGAGGAGCTGACCCACAGCATCAGAACCAGAACACAGTTAGGAGGAGCTGGCCCACAGCATCAGAACCAGAACACAGAGAGGAGGAGCTGGCCCACAGCATCAGAACCAGAACACAGAGAGGAGGAGCTGACCCACAGCATCAGAACCAGAACACAGAGAGGAGGAGCTGGCCCACAGCATCAGAACCAGAACACAGTTAGGAGGAGCTGGCCCACAGCCTCAGAACCAGAACACAGAGAGGAGGAGCTGGCCCACAGCATCAGAACCAGAACACAGAGAGGAGGAGCTGACCCACAGCATCAGAACCAGAACACAGAGAGGAGGAGCTGGCCCACAGCCTCAGAACCAGAACACAGAGAGGAGGAGCTGGCCCACAGCCTCAGAACCAGAACACAGAGAGGAGGAGCTGGCCCACAGCATCAGAACCAGAACACAGTTAGGAGGAGCTGACCCACAGCCTCAGAACCAGAACAGATAGGAGCTCGTCCACTTCATCTCTACAGAAACGACGTTAAACGTTTACCAGCAGCTGGTTCTGAAAGCTCAAATAGTAACGACATGCTTCGTGGTTCTGTCCAGGCCTTCCGGACGGTACCAACACACTCGCTCTCAGCCTGTCCTCCCAGCAGAGCTCAGCTGCCCTAACCCCGACCCGGAACCACCCGACCCGCTGGAAAAGTGAACTTACTGCCTCAACTTGGATGTCGTCATACTGGATGTCCTCAAACACGCAGCCGATTATGGGCTCAACCATCCTTCTCACCTGGACCGGAACCTCTGCTTACCGGATCAAACCGTCTGTTGTCTAGTGCCGAACTGCCGCGCTCATCTGTTGCTGTGAGTTCAGGAAATGAGAAGCAGAGATGTAGTTTCTGTCACATCTGAGCGTTCCTGAACGTCTCACAAGGCGGAAGCGAGGACCTACCGTCACACGTACGTCACACCGCCCGGAGACACAGCAGGCTGATTTCTGATTCTGACTCGCACTCTTGAATGCAGCTGTGTTATTTTAGATTCTACCAGGGGGCGTCATTCCCCATCGTTTCAGTTTCACATCCTGTTTCCTTCTCGGGGGGAGAGAGACGGTTTTCAGGGAGGAAGCAGCTCTGGTAGCTCCTGTTTTATGGATCACATTACCAGACAATTTCACGCGCAGGTAATGAACTATTTCCACGTTTGGAATTCTTCCTGCTGGACTTCCGGTTCAGTGTTTCATTCATTGATTGTTCATGCAGCTCAGCCGAGCTTTACTTCTGGGTGGAATGTCAAGAAACCAACAAACTGAGCCTCATGAGGCTAAACGCACAGTAAACACGTGTTTAGCTGCAGCTCCAGTGGGTGTATAGATCAGATAACTCAGCTGTGCACAGCCTCCACCTGGAAAACTGGGTTCTGCAGCTGCTTTCCTTCAGATCTGTGCAACCTGCATGAGTCTGTGTCACAGAGAAATGCTCTTACACAGCCCAACCGCCCCACTCTGGTTGGGACTCCTGGTTGGACCACAGGTTATAACGATGGAAAGTTGAAACAATAAAGTGGAGAAAAGGAAAAGTGTTTGCTGTAAACAGAAAAGCTAAAGAGGCAATCAGCTCACCATTCCCAGTGAAGAACCCAGCAGAAGTTTACAGCACACAGAGAACACAAAACATCAAGAACTCATTTATTTTCATTATACTTTGGGATGATAGATCACACATATTTGTCAAAATTTTGCCTTTGTCAAAGTAAAACTCAGATACAAAATTACACAGAAGAAGAATCCTCCAAAAACACAAACTATCCCACGGCCTCTCACTGGTGAGTTCAGTCCTGAACGCTGCTGTAAGATCCAGCTGTGAGTGTCTTTATGGTTCTGCCCAGTAAAAACTCCACATGATGAACACAGTGAAATAAGAAAGCAAATGCTTGAATTTGGATGTACTCCACCAAATATTACAACTTCAAATCCAATGCACTTTCAACTTTACGCTAAAGCAAATGAAAATATATAAACAAAATAAAAATGATTTAGCCCAGCATGTTATCTTGGCCTCACACAGCAAGGGGAAGATGGCCTGTGGGGCTCTTTTTTAAAGACATAGTTTAGAGTTGAAAGCTGAACCGATCATGAACCAGAGCAGCCTGATGGTGGCCCAGATGAGGACATGGCATGGCTGCTGGGGCCCTTCTGCGGTTGCTGGTATTCATGGACATCAAAGAGAGTAAGAAAGAGCTTGGTTTTTAGGGAAAGCATGGTGGTTTAAAATCCAATCGTTTCTTTTTACTTCTGCAGGGTGGTTTCCTATGAACTCACAGAGCTGATCTCTGTTTTAATTCAACATATGTTGTTCGGTCCTTGATCACAGAGCTGAAATCACTGAATTAAAAGACTCATTTCCTGTCAGTAAGTCTGAGCTGCTCCTTTCCTGCTGCCTCCATCAGCAGGTCTGTGAAACAAACGATATCCTGAAAAATGTATAAATCAGGAGAGCATCTACTGTCATTCATGGCTAAAAATGGGAGTGGAAATCAGTTTCATGATTTCACAATGATTCAGATTCATAAAAGAGAACCACAGGTGCACACAGCCTTATAAACCTGGTGGAAAGCATGAGTGTGCACGCCTCTGTGTGCTCACACATGGTTCTAGTCCCTGACTTTTCTGAAAAGAAAAAACAGAAACAGATTCTCAGGAAACTGAATCAACGTTTGCAAAGATCGCCCTTTATTCAGGAGTTTGGTCTTGTAGGTATTTCATTATTCTGGGTCTGATGGTAGAAACATTTACAGGAAAAAGACAAGGAACAGACACAATATTGCTCTAGCAGTTCCATTGTTGGACCCCAAACAAACAAACATTGCATTATGTTAAATTATATTATATTACATGATACATATATGATACACAGTTATTATTTAGATTAAAAAAACAACAACAAAAAAAACAATGCATCTTCATTCATACAGGACATGTTTAATCCAATCACACGTGGTTTTTCTCACTATGTGATCATAGGTACCATTGAAGCAAAGTATTTGTAATGATCCAAAATTAATTTACTTCCAATATCTTTTGTCAATAAAACACAGAACGGATGTGGTCAGTTAACTGGAGGGTCACATTTACCAACTTGTTTCCCAGCACTGAAAATAACCAACAGGAAAAGAAAAGCAGAGATGTCTTCATGTTCTGAATCACTAACAAAAACATCTTCCTGTTGCCAGCGGTTAAATCACCCGTTCATGATTTGGTTCTGGTTTAAATCTTATCTCTCTGGCCGCACTCAGTTAATCCAGTTGAAAACCTTCACATCCCAACCATCTTCCCGCTCCTCTGGTGTTCCCCAAGGCTCTGTACTCAGCCCTATCCTGTTCATCATCTATCTCCTTTATGGTCAGATTTTTCGCAGATTTAACATCCACTTCCATTGTTTCGTGGACTACCTTTCTACCAAACCCAGCTCCACTTTCCCGCCCTCCTAAGTCTGTGACTGCGTACAAGAAATTAAAACCTGGTTCTCTTCTAATTTTCTGAAACTCAACAGTGATGAGACAAAAGCTCTGGTTCTGAGATTAAACTCAGACATGAATTATTGGCAGTAAAAGTTCTGAAAGTTTATCTCACTATGATGTCAGTGATCAGCAGTAGCTACACCCGGGTGCTATTTCTCTTCTCAGTGGAAACATGATATATTAAAACATTACCAGATCAGTTCACATTTAGAGGACTGATTCTGGACATTTGTGAAGTGTTTCAGAATGTTCCACAATTGGATGCATCAAATATTCGACTTCTCCTCACAGACAGAAATGTTTCTGTCATTGTGTTATTCAGTTTTTTCCTCCACACTAACCACAGTTCTTCAGACATCTCATCAGCTGTCCTGGTTCTGGTCCAGTTTGGTCACTGGCCTTTCTCGACTGTTGTTGAAGGAGTTGTGTCTCCGTTGCCTCCGGCGGTTTAGTTTGGACAGATCCTTGTCGAAGACTTCTCCAGAGCGCAGGGCAGACACCAAGTCATCAAACTCACCACACTCCTCTTCTTCGTTTCCTCTGGCCATCCTCCCCCTCTGCTCTCTGTCCTTCTTCATCTGCAGGCAGAGAGACAGATTGTGACCATGAGCAGGTTCAGATTTATTTTGATGAGACTTTATCTGTGCATGAGTTAATCTGTGCATAAGTTTGTATGTGATTAGGTCAGCTGATAACCTCCAGATGACACATCCCCACTCTATAAGAGTCACCAGATGAAGAACCTCTGAGTTACAATCACAGAAAAGTTGGGATGTTTTCTAAAATACAACAAAAACTTTTTTAGTCACTTTGAACCTTTATTAAACAAAGATATGCAGAGACAGTAACACACGCTGTAAAAGTTGTTCTTGAGTCAAAGAAAGACTTTTTGTAAAGTTTACAGAATCTACAGCAACAGCTTCTGGAGCTTCTCCAAGCAGCAGGTTACCTGCTGACAGGTGAGGGTGTCAGGATTGGGTATAAAAGCAGCTTCCACCAAAGGTTCAGCCTCTCCAACAAGGATGGGTCGTGGCTCACCGCTTTGGGCCAAACTCCATCAGAGAATCATCAATAAGTTCAGGAAATATTCCTCAGAGTCAGACTGGAAAGAACTTTGGTCTTTCAGCATCTACAGAGCAGAATATAGGGAACAGATTCAGGGAGTCTGGGGAAACCTCAGTGTGGAAAGGCCAAGGACAGAAAGCCCTGCTGGATGAGCTCGGAGCCCTCAGGCAGCACTGCAGGAGAAACCGTCAGGCCACCATGATCCATACAGCCACATGGGCTCAGGAGGAGCTGGGAAAAGCATTTCCACTCAACACAGTCCACGGCTGCATCCAGAAATGTGAGCTGAAGCTGCATCACACCAGGAGGAAGCCATATATCAGCTCTGAGCAGAACCACGGCCCAGTTCTCTGGACCCCAGCTCATCTCAGAGGGACAGAAAGACAGTGGACACGTGTTCTGTGGGCAGATGAGTCCACGTTTCAGCTGCTTCTGGGAAAAACTGCTGAGAAAGAGCATCCAGCTGTTCTCAGAGGAAGGTTTAAAGCAGCGTCTGTGATGGTCTGGGGCTGCAGCAGAGTCCAGGGCATGGAGGGCTTCATCTGGGTGAAGGTACCACTGATGCACAGCTGGATGTTGGAGTTCTGGAGAGACAGATGCTGCCATCAAGGTGCCGTCTTTTCCCGGGAGGTCCGTGGTTATTTCAGCAGGACGATGCCAGACCTCATTCTGCAGGACTTCCAGCAGCTTCAGACACACAGAGTGGCCTGCCTACAGTCCACATCTATCTCCTATTGAAAATGTATGGAGCGTCATGAAGAGGAGAATCAAACAACAAAAACAACGGACTATTGAGCAGCTGGAATCTTGGATTCTACCAGAATGGACACAGATTGCGCTGAAAAACTGCAACAATCAGTATCCTCAGTTCCCAAACCATTAAAATGTGTCATTAGTGACAGTGACAGACTGCAGGACCAATAGACTCAGAAACTCCTTTGTCCCTCACGCCATCAGACTGTACTGCTTCTCTCTGGGGGGAGGAGGGGTATCAGGAGGCAGAGGATGGGAAGGAGCACTAGCTGGATATAGGATTTCTTTATTTTATTTTTTTATTTTGTTATTATCTATCTTTGCATATATCATTTTGTATACTATTCTTTTTTTAATTTTTCTGTAATTGTGCTGCTGGAATCTGAATTTCCCTGCAGGAACCTCCCAAAGGGTCCAATAAAGTTCTATCTAATCTAATATAATCTAAAAGGAAGCTGATGGAACACAATGGGAAACATGACTCTGGAACAACTTTTACTAAGTGTGTTGATGCTTCTGATTCTGGATTTGGTTCTGGATATAAAGAACAAGACTGAAAATCAATTATCTGGACCTTCTGTTAGATAAAGGTTCAAACTGATGAACCGCCCATAGACTTTTTGTTGAAAGTTTGAGAACTTTTCTGTCATTGTCACATGACTGATGTCCATGTGCCTGCAGGTGAAGTGTGTCTCTGCTAACCTGAGCCTCCATGAGCACCCGTCTCTGCTCTCCCTCCCGCCACCGGGCAATGTCCTCGTTGTCCTGTCTGGCTGCTGAGAACGCTGTGAGGAACGTACTGAAGATGCCAAAGAACTCGTCCGGCTGCAGATTGGATGTGCATTCCCCAAAGTGTCGCAGTGCCTTTGCAAACTTCAGGAGACATGTGAAGAGGTAATTTGGTCGAAAGGGTTAAGTGATTTAAAGGGTCATGTGATCTATAGGTACACACTCACTTCCTGGCTTGTACAGAGGATTTGTTGAAACAACCTCTCAGAGTTTGTTATGCAGGATAAAGTGGATAAAGCAGGATAAACTGTCACCATACTGACACATGTAAACATCTACTTAATCCAATAGTGGAGCCTATCAGCTGCCATTGGTCAATAGGTGGGGAACACCCCAGACCCGTCGCCAGTCCATCACAGGTCATACACACCCACACTCATTCCGAGGGTCAGTTTAGAATCACTGACATGATGTTTTGGATGGTGGGTGGAAGCTGGAGAGAACCCACGCCCACACCGACAGAACCAGCCAGGATCAGAACCAGAATCCTTCTGCTGTGCAGTGATGGGGCTGACCACCTGCAGTGGTACAGACACACTCACCAGCTCTTTGGCCTCTCGAAGTGACTCCTCCACATCAGAGAAGCTGAAGGACGCCACGGCGATGAACTGACTGACAACAGGGATGAACCTATCGACCGCAGGCTGGGAGGACTGGGCCTGCTGGTACTGTAGCTCCTGCACACGTGCATAGACACACGGGCCGTGGTCAAACATGTGGATGTGTCTCACACAGGTTTTTAAATCTTCTTCTGACATATTTACCGCCTTGATGCTCTTCAGACCGGAGCTGAGGCTGCTGATGTCTTTCTCCAGCTCGGTCATGCTGCAGACACACAGATGTTGGACAGTCTGAACAAGCCCCACCAACCTGCTCAGAGATCTGACCGTTTTCACATAAACTAATATGCCTCAGACTTACTTGACTTTGGAGGCCTCTGGTACGCTCTGCAGCTCCTCGCTGAATGACAGCACTGCGGGGAACTTCCTCTCCAGTACAGTAATCATGTAGTGCAGCAGAGTAACGTTCCTACAAACATCAACGGTCACTCACATTTCTCTCCATCAAGGCTTCACTTTAGCCTGTATCCTGCAGATCATCTGGCTTTAGGCCATCAACAGCAGTTCTGTTTTGTGTCAGCCCTGCACTAAAGCAGGACTGTGAATGGGAATTTGGCAGCGAAAAAGATGAATGAGGTTTGTGGTAAACGAACCTGTCGGTGCTGGACTTGGTATCAGCCATCTTGTTGAGGCTGGACACTCGAAATCCAAAAGCATTCCCTCTCTGTCCTTTGTTCATGTAGTTCCCAAAGGCCAAGACCACCTCCAGGAGCTGACGCAGCGCCTTGCTCCGAACCATCTCCCGTGACGCTTGAGTCAGAGCTGAGAGCAGAAAGGATGGGGTGAGGAACACAGTGGTGCCACAGAACAGGTTGTCAACATGATGCCACACACCTTCGATTTTTGGTTTGACGTCGGAAACTCTGTCTGCAAACTTCTTCTTAAAGTGGAGGGTCCGCAGTCTCTGCTGGTAGTGGTCGATTCTGGGTGGGCACCAGACGACAACTGACTGTTTGGACTCATGAAGAAGTTTATTTCATTTATGATCTTCAACCCCACCCTGATCAGCCCCCCTCGTTGTTGGGCCTTAGTTTGATAATTTGTTGGTATGGTGTCTGCACTTTGCTCCCGGGCTGGTTTGCGGGGGTCTCAGGGGCTTTGTCCTCCTGGCGCTGTGGGGTGCAGGGTTGGGATTGGTGAGGGGGCCTGGCAGAGGGACTGTGGTGTTGGGTTGTGGCACAGATGATTGGGAGTTTGGGGGGGGTCTCTGTACTCTGAGTGCTGATGTTCAAGGGTGTGAATGTGTATTTAGGTGTGATTGTCTCACAAGTACGTGTGTATTTATGTATATATTTATATATATATATTTATATATATAATATATAATATTATATATATTATATATATATATAATATATATATATATATATTTATATATATATATGTGTATATATGTATTTTTTTGTGTGAATTTTGGATAAAAGCATAGAAATCAAACAGGAAGGTTACTATAAGGGCAATTAGAGGGAGAAGGGGTATGAATAAATAAGTTTTGCTTCCTCATATCCCTTTTCAGACAATTTGCATTAATTAATGTCATATCTGTAGTATAAATACTTACAAGTTTATTCAATTGGAAATTTTGTTTATATTATTAGTTTCTATTTCTGTTCAAATTTATATATGAATATATTATGCGATGTTGAGTTAATAATGGTGAATATGTATATGTTGTTTGGGATTGTTCTTTTTGTAAATACTGTTTACCAATCGCTTTTTTTTTGGTCTGAAATAAATTCATTCATTCATTCATAAGAAGCTTTGAATGGACACATGTTCCAGTTGTACAAAGGGCTCCCTACCTCCAACTAAGTACAACTAAGTACAACTAAGTACAACTAAGTACATTCCAACAGATTTGGTACAGGTGGAGGTTACAGTTGGTTTTATGGATGAGGAGGGGCTTCTGAGTAAGTTTAATAAGTTTAACGCTTATCACTTTCTCTGCTGTTTGATGTCATGTGAGCTTTGGATATTGTTCATTCAGGTTGTTTACTCAGAAGCACGTGCGTGTGTCTGTGCACGTGCATACCTGCTCATGTCATACAGGAAACGGTCAGCTTTAGCCATGCGGTCCAGCTCATGCTTGTGTTCTTCCAACAGCTCCATGTCACTTTTCTCAGGAACGAACTTTAGAAGCTACACATGCACACACCCAAGCACACACAGTTATTAGAACATGACTGCGTGACACAGATTGTTGGTTAAAGTGTTCTGAACTCATCCAGGTCAGAAAGTTCTGTTGATTTGGACTTCAACTGCCAGAATTGTGATGAGTCGACATTCATGACAGACATGGACACAGGAACAAACACACAGGTTGTGATGTCCCCTCTTGTGCATCTCCTGGTTTCATACCTGCTCCAGCATATCTTTGGGCAGGTCCTCCTGTTCATCCATGGTCAGGATGGCGTGGCAGATCTCTTCATTGGTCAGCTTCAGTCTGTCACAGACATTCAAACTCATGTTTCACATCAAGTCAGACAGCCTGTCAGAGTCAGACCCTAACAGGACTAAAAAGAAGCCACTCAGAGTGTGATCCGAGGTCTAATAGGACTAAAACGAAGCCGGTGATGGACATATGTCTGATGTGTCTTTAAAGCACTGAGCTGTGGGGAGAATCATGCCGATGCATTTCATCATCACATGCTGTGAAAACGGCGACCAACACTTACCGTGACAGCAGGATGTTGCAGTTCTGCGCTCGGCGTCCGTCGATCACTGACAGCTCCTTCACTCTGTGGACAGACAGGTGGTCTTCCTCAGCATCCTTCTGTGAACAAACACATGTTACAGTCAAATGAAGCTCTGAGATGACAGAGGTTAAATATAAGTTAGAAACCACATTAGAATGAAGCCACATCTGTACTGACTGATGTCAGAGTGGCTCAGAGGTGTGATCAGTGTGAGTGTGCTTTGAGTTACTGTTGGCCTCTGGTAAGCTGAGAAGGTCTGCTGGAACTCCTCCAGATCCAGAACTCTGAACACATTCATGTCATCGATCTCTTCCCAGATGGTTTCTTCTATTTTGTTCTGGAAAAGACAAAAACTTGATCTGTTTACTCTCAAAGCAGATTGTATGTTTTCTGTGCAGCAGTCTGATGTCGTTCTGTATTTTCCTGCTCGGAAACCAACCAACCAGCATGAGTTTATCTTTACACACTTCGTGACCTCCTTCAACGGACGTAAACCTTCTCACAGATTGATAGCTTTGTTTAAAACAAACAGATCCAGCAAAAATGTTGCAGTTCAGAACCATCTGCAGTAATAACAGTGGTTTATGTTACTTTATGCAGGGTTCCTAGACCTAAAGGAGCAGACTGAACAGGTAGAGGGGAAACAGTTAACTGATCAGTTGATGTAGGAGGGGCTTGTCCACCATGGACGCTCTCAAGCTATTAACTCAAAATGAAGTCTGTGAATCCCTTCAGATGAATTTAATGAAATCACTTGACTTTGACACGATGTCTACTGTGTGAGGACAGAGACTGTAGGGGACATACTGAGGTTTTCTCTTTGGTCAAATTTTAAAAAAATGATTGGTAAGACCGACATGTGACGAGTAATGTTAAATAATTAAGTGGAGGTGATGGAGAATCTGAAAAACTCAGTGTTCTGTCATATGAGCTGAAGCTTTCCTCTTGTTCAGGTATATGATAAATGCTCTGATGTCAGCAGTAAAAACAGCTGTATCAACACTACATGGGTGTACCTCAGACAGCTTGCTCCAGTTGAAGGACTTCAGTGGGTGAGATGGCAGAGGAATGTTCTTCCTCCTTTGTCCTGTTTCAAGTGGAGCTCCTGGAGGAGGTGGGGCAAAGGGAGCAATGCCAAAGACCGGTGGGCCTCCTGGAGGAGGAGGTGGGGGGGGAGGAGGAGGAGTGGGGGGGGATGAGAGAGGAACTGGGGGAACTAAACCACCAGAGGGCTGGGGAGGTCCTCCTGGAACACTGGAGGCCTAAAAGGTGAAGATGGACAGAGAAACAACCATAAAATTTGTCATGATGTAGCTGAAATATGCAGAAACCTTCTGTTTGTGATGTTACAGTGTCTGAATGACAGCCTCAGGGATATGACCGAACGCACAGAGCTGAGCTGCTGCAGCCGAGCGGACAGCTCCTCTACTTGTCGTTTGGCTTGCTTGTGCTCGTTGGTCTCTCGCTCCAATCTGTCTTTCATCTTATTCAGTGTATCCATCATGTCCTCCTTTTCCTTATTCTTGGCTTCACACTCCCGCTCTTTCTTCGCGAAGCGCTGCTGCAGGTGCTTTTGCTCTGAGAGGAGGGGAAGATTGGACGAATGAAATGTGGCCATGAGTCCTTCAGAGGGTGGTTATGAATTCTGAGTAAGGTGTTTGTACCCTGGTTTTAATAGCAGGGATATCAGGAAACCCCTCTTTTATAGTTCATTTTGAACAAAACATCATAGTGTAAAACCTGCTTACAGAAGAATTCATTTGAAGAGTTAAGGTATGATGGTTCTGGGTGGTTCTGGATGGTTCCTTTGAACACACTGACCAGCCGACATTATCAAAGATATGTATTTCTTTAAACTGTCAAAAGAATGACTCCATCTTGCCCTTTTAGAGTGTGATAGCATGAAAAGTTTATGCACAGATGTGTGTGTGTTTACCTTTTCTCATTTCAGCAGCTTGTTCTTTCCATTGTTTGACTTCATCCTCTTTGACCAACCTGTCAACACAAAGACGCACAAACATGACAGGACTGCTGTGATCAAGTTAGGAAGTCGGCTCATGTTCAGCCACAGCTGCACCCCAGCAGTGGACCAACATGTGATGGAGCAGAGCGATCATAACCAAACTCAAACTAACTGAACTTTCAGCAGCTTAGAAAGTTCCCATCTGTGTTTGTGGTCTAGCATGTAAACCCAGACATGCCTCTCCCCAGCAACACTCTTCATCTCCTTCCGGGGGAATCCCGCAGCATTCTCAGGCCAGATGGGATATATAATTCCTCCAGTGAATTCCGGTTCTGTTCCGGGCCTCCTCACCATCACTGAGAACAAGATCCAGAGATACTGAAACTCCTCCACCTGAGGCAGATTCCTCCTGCCTCCCGGGATCTAATGGCTAAGTCTTTGCTCCATGAGCTCCGCTGGACTCAACCTAAAGAAGGCAAGGGATGCCACCTCCATGTTGGATCACCACCTATGCGGAGGAGGTTGGGTTCAGAGTGAGCTGGGCGGCAGGCAAAGTTGGGGGCCTGTGCGTGCTGATCCCAGGCATCATAAACTGGTTGTTGGGATGTGGAATATCACCTTGATGGTGGAGAAAGAACCTGAGCTAGTGTGTGAGGTGAAGCAGTACCAACTAGTTAGAGTTGGGCTAACATCCTTGTACAGCATAGGCTCTGGAATCAAACTCCCGGAGAGGGGCTGGACTCTCAAGTCATGTGGGCAATGATAGAGTGACCTTGGGCGGCATGATAGAGTACTGGGTACCAGGCCACCTTGGAGATTTGCTCGAAGATACTGAAGCCTCTAGATGTTCTGGGGCTAGAACAACAGCTGTGGAGTGGCAGACCAGGGTGGTGGTTCCCATTTTGAGAAAAGGGGACAGGAGAGTGTGTTTCAACTACCAGGGAACTGTGGTACTCAGCCTCACTCAGACTGATTATCACATGTTGGATTCAGGAGCAGTAAGGTTTTCATCCAGGCCAAATCATCCCTAATTACACAAACACCTATAACCTGAGAAAGTTTCAGTGTTTTGGCAGTATGTTGTGACTGACACCTTAGCGACAGTGTTGGGACTTACATGCGCACAATGTTTTTAACGTTGAAGTCCTCCAGCGGGGCAATGTCTGGGTTTTCACCTTTGTCTGTCTGCAGAACCAGCTGCTGAACTATCCTGTCCAACAGAACCCAGTACTGAAGAATTGTGGGGCTCTTTTTATCTGCAAACAGAAATGCGTCAACACTCTAAGAGATGTAATCCAGAGAAGAACAAGGTGAAGTAAGCGGTGTGCAGCTGATCTTACATTGCATCATGAGGCAGTGATGCAGAGCTGACAGCAGGTGAGGGTAAGCTTCAGTGTGGCTCAGGCTCTTCTTGATCAGCTCAAACATCTGATTTGCACTTTTAGTGTTGATGTGATTCTGAGACAGAACATCAGATTATCAACACATGCCAAATACTAATCACAAGCTGAAACTTGAACACTGGAATATACAGTTTCATAGTCAGGTATAAGTTTGAACTTGAGAGAATGAAACAATTTAAGTTATAAGACCTAAGAGGTATGATATGAAGTAAAGTTACTGACAACATCAAAGCATTTGGACATTTGAAGCTCATCTTCATTCCTCAACATCTCAAAGAAGTCCAGATGTCTGAAGGACAGAAAGATCCACAGAAAGCAGTTTAAAGTCAAATTACAAACATGAATAAATGTTTGAAAAGGTTAAGACCATGTGTACCTGTCCAGGGTGGCGTTCTCATGGGAGCGTAGTTTGTCAATGATTGGCTGAATGCCCAACATCAGAAACTCGTAGCGCAAATGAATCCTGAACTCCAGACTGGTCTGGAAACATATTCACAGAAAACGTGGGAGACATACTTGTATTATATTGTACCGTACCATAATGCATTGTGTCCCATCCATCTTAAAACATTTAGGTGTTCTAGTGGAAGCGGTGATCCTCAGACAATCAGACAGTAAAGAGAGGTAAGTTTGTTGGTCACTTATGAAAGACTCAGACTGGAAAATATATAAGAGCTAGTTCTGACTTAATGTGATGACGTCATCAGCAGAAATGCGATTTTATCCTTCCTGACAGAGATTTGCTCACCTCTCCTGCTCCCTGGCTGAGCACAGCATTGATGAAGGACATGATGGCGGTCTTAAGACTGACTTCATCTCTGTAGCGGCCTGTGGATCTGTCCAAGTTGGTCAGCAGGTTCTGCACACAGACATTCAGAAGCCTGTTTGAAAATGTGAGTTCACTCTGTGATGAAAAACCTTGGCTGGTCCAACAGAGGTCATTCAGACGCATTCAGGTGTTTTCGCAGGTCAATGGAAAGCAGAGCAGGTCTGAAAAGAGCTTTAATTGAACAATCTGCACTCAGTTTGGGTAGCTTATCTGTGTAAAGACAACCTCATTTAACATTTTAAATACACCAAAGAAAAATAAGAAAAGTGGTTAAAATCAACATTTCTCATGTAAATACATGTTTAGTGATGTTTGAGACACATTCAGTCCATCAATGGATGATTAATCCCAATGTTTTCTTAAAATCACAATCACAAGTCAAATGTTGGGTCAGATGGGTGTAGAACTCTGTTAACTGACTGCCCACAGGCTAAAGGGATTATTCTGGTTTGTTTGCAGTAATTTTGAGTTATCAGTGTCGTCACAGCAGGGACAGACACCTCAAACTGTGAATGTTCTTTGGTTTAGGAAATGTTCTGACAGAGTTAATAACAGAGATTTTAGATGGAGGAAAGTTGAATCTATTAATAAATAAAGATGCCAATCTTTTTCTCACACTTTGTGATTGGACATCAATTTTTCCTCTACATCAAAATAACTGTAAAGTTTAAACAGATATATTGAGATTAATATGAAATCTTATCAGAGATGATGCTGGTGATGACTTTAACATCTTTCTGACTCCCACTCTGGGATATCTGCAGATTTCTAAAAAAAACTAAAACTCTGAATCACAAAGTCAGACGTACCCACTTAATCCACGTGTGCTTTCTGTTATCAGCGATGAATACAAAAGAAAAAAAAGCAGACCTGGAAGCGAGTTCTCTCAGAGGCAAACTTCTGGTAGTGCAGCATGGCCTCCAGGACCTTCTTCTGGCCGCCTGGCACCAGGCAAACTGCGCCAAGGATCTCTAAAGCTGCCACCTGAGGACACAGGTGAACACATCAGAGACACATTCATGAAGGTTTTGACATTTGAAAGCTCTGTCATAAGAAACACTGACGGCGAGTTCAGAACATCTTCTTATCCACAGTTTACTTTCATCAGTTTTCCTTCTGTACTTTGATCTTTGCCTTAAATCTCCTGAAGTGAGATTAACGCCTAACCCAAGCTGCTCCTTTAGCTTCAACATTATGATTCAAACCCGATCCCAAACCACTGCTGCTGGTGTTTGTTGTCATCCTCCTTCCTCTGCTGTTGCTGCTATTCTTATCTACTATTATCAGGTCATTATCAGTAAGAAAACTTTATGTGAAGGAGAATCAGCGGAGATTAGTTTGTGTTGTAGACACAGTCCGGTTCTGGTGAAGTCTCATATTGGGTTAACTGAGTTTTTATCTTATGGAGCTTCTTAACTAACTTCAGATAAACAGAAACACTGATTTATATTTTCCATCGAACACTGAACTTCTGTATGAATAAGTCTTGCTGTACTTGGGTAGAATTTTCTGGAACCTTTACTCAAGTAGATATTCCTATGAGAACTATATAAATGGTTTGAAACAAATATCTGCACTTTCTGCTCCTTACTTTTTTAAAAGAGCCTTTCAGCTTTAGTTCGAGTTCATTTGACGTTAATGATCCTTTTTTTTCTTTTGAATTTGAATCATTGTGCCCTTTCTAAATATCAGAAACAGTTTCAACTTTCATGGATGGGTCAGTAACTTTTGGAAATAGTGATCTCAATATTTCAGAACAGCTCAGGACTTCTATAAACGGGGTCCGTACTCTGAGGCAGGTTCAACGTAATCAGGTTGCCTCCTGGTTATCTGGTTTAACCAACATAGCTGCTGCTGACAGAGCAGGAAAGAAAGATGACTCATCAATAATAGGATGAATAGCACAGCTGAAATGTTAGATGAGTTCATCTTCCGTCACCCAGCCTCTAAAATGTTCCAGAAAAAGGGTTTTAGTTGTTGTGTGATGTGAGTTCAGACAGACATCATGCATGCAGCTGAGTTTGACATGCTGTCACCCAAACTGAGAAAACAGACAGAAATCTCTGAGTTCAGAGATCTGAATCAATAAAAATCCTTCATATTGGTTTAAAAGTCAGCAGAAACTTTAGTGTTTCTCAAATATCTGAAGTGAAGCTAAAGTTTAATTTACAGACCAAAAACTGAATTAAGAAGAAATAAACCAGAGTAAAAGACAAACAGATAAAAGCAATCTGAAATGTTTTTTCTAATTTTACGTTTTCTTTTTAGAGATCGGTCACCTTAATCCTCTTATATGTATCACCATGGCATCAGTTACCGTGGTGATACCACCTGGTGAGAAGTGAAGCAGCTTCCTGATACTTCCCTGACCTTCTGATCCTGCCTCAGAGTGCAGGGCTCTGCTGTAAAGCTTCAGACCAGCAGAGGTGTGAATGGCCTCTATAGAACTTCCTGTTCAGCTAACTGAAATGGGAGGAATCAGCAGGTTACAGGAAGTGGATCACCTGATGATTTACACCAGTGCTGGCCGTTCCTCGGCTGCTTTAAGTCTGACTCATTCATACATGACTTGAACCTCTGAAAGGACTCTTTGTGCTGAAGTCATGTGATGTAGTTTGATAACTCACAGGTGAAGATGTAACAGGGTCTGATACACCTGCCTACTCACAGTTGAGGCCAGTAACTCACCTTGGCTTTAATGTTTTCGGTGGCCAGACTTTGTGCAATTACATTGATGCCCTCGCAGTGTCCCAGGACATGCGCTCTGCCCTGAGAGCTGTTCATCAGAGCTTTGATACAGCCAATCAGAGACGTGTGGACCTGAGACTCAGCCATCTCATCATCCATGGTCCTAACGAAGCTCAGAATGCACGAGAGGCCATCCAGCTCAATGAACCGTGAGACAAACCTACAGGAGATCAGGAGGTTATTTTCAGCTCTGTCCAGAACACACAAACAACAACCTGGCAGAGGTTCACCTTATCGGTTGAGTCCGCAGAGCTGTTTTAAGATCTTCTACCACCTTCTGCCGGCCCTGATCTTCCTCATCCTCCAACACCTGCAGAGTCCTCCTCTGAGGAGAGAAGAGTCAAACCAACACTCACCACATAGTCTTCAGGTCCTCCTTGGTAATTCATTATTTTTCTTTGATCCTCTGTGGTTTAAAACCTTCACATTGAGACAAACTGTGTGACTCACCGCAGCCATGGCTCTGAGCTGGTCGATGTAAAACTCCGGACAGCTCATGGCTCCTTTCTGAACTTCTGCCTCCTGAATAAAAGACACATCAGAGTTTTCTGATGTATATACGAAATAATCAGCGTTTCTGACTGATTTAAATGGCTTTCATGATGGTGACTGTCACAGTGGAATAAGATCGTTTTCTAACCCTAACCACATGACGTCATCATCTAACCCAAACAGGAAGCGACCAAAGTGTTTCCACTGTCGCTTCGTGCACACTCAGGATGGGGGATTGGATTGAAGAGAAGTTTCAGTGCAATCTGTTGGTTTCCTTAGCTAGGCTACATTTTTTAATTGGTTCTATATGAATTGAACTAATTTGGAATTGAATTTATTGGATTTAATTGGATTATGATAAGATTACCATGAAATGGATTGTCATTGGCTTAAATTGCACTGTATCTTTGAAGTGCCCTGACATGATATCTATTGTGATTTGGTGCTTTATAAATAAAACTGAACTGAATTGTAGTGGACTGTCGCCATGTTGTCATCATCTGATGGAGCACATGTTTTCCACTCTGGGGCTCATGGTTAAAAATCTCAGGGTTAAAATGTGCCCCCATACAGGTCATACTTCTCTGCTGCCTGTAGAGGTGGCGCTTCCCTGGATGCCGTTCTGAGTCATGTTGAGGAGAATGAATAAATTACACAGGACTCATTATGGTTGTCAGTGGTGGAATTATGAAGGACCCAGATGCAGAGAAAAGCTGTCTGAAGGCTAACGGATGATTGACTGAAGTTGAACAGAAACCAAAAGTGCAGCTGAGCTGGGAAAACATTACCTAAACTAGGAAAACAAAAGACGAAATAATAGAACAACCAGACAGGAGACGAACGAGGAACAGAGCTATAGAGAAGATCAATGATTAAAGTAACCGTGAGGATCTGACAAAGACTGAGATGAACAAAGGATCTTATATACTGAGGGGAACTACTGAGAAAGTGACAACAGCTGAGATAATTGACAACGAACAGGTGAGTGTGGAGCTGAGGACCAAACAAATGACCAAACAGGGGGAGCTGAGGACCAAACAGGGGGAGCTGAGGACCAAACTGAGGACCAAACAGGGGGAGCTGAGGACCAAACTGAGGACCAAACAGGGGGAGCTGAGGACCAAACAAATGACCAAACAGGGGGAGCTGAGGACCAAACAAATGACCAAACAGGGGGAGCTGAGGACCAAACAAATGACCAAACAGGGGGAGCTGAGGACCAAACTGAAGACCAAACAGGGGGAGCTGAGGACCAAACAGGGGGAGCTGAGGACCAAACAAATGACCAAACAGGGGGAGCTGAGGACCAAACTGAAGACCAAACAGGGGGAGCTGAGGACCAAACAGGGGGAGCTGAGGACCAAACAGGGGGAGCTGAGGACCAAACTGAGGACCAAACAGGGGGAGCTGAGGACCAAACTGAAGACCAAACAGGGGGAGCTGAGGACCAAACAGGGGGAGCTGAGGACCAAACAGGGGGAGCTGAGGACCAAACTGAGGACCAAACAGGGGGAGCTGAGGACCAAACAGGGGGAGCTGAGGACCAAACTGAACACAAGGAATAAAGCTCAAAGAAAATACCGAACACAGAACAGAGACTAAACCAAGGAGCTAAGAAATAACTAAACCAGAGCAGAGTTTAGGAAACCAGAAGACAGAAAACCAACACAAAAACATGGAGCAGGACAACAGGAGCTTTACTTCAGCTCATTTCATATCTCAGTAACTCTAAGCTACACAGTCCACAGGAGGAGAATTGCTGTATGGGGTAACATCATCCAGATGTAATCAGGGTGACAGATGTGGAGGTTTGCGACAATATCAGGTTTCTATGACTTTAAGACGTTTCAAGCTCCAACTGTCAGAGTCCGTGTTTTGCTGTGTTTTGTATATCTGCTTGTTTTCCATGTTCCTCATTGGACGGTAGCAGCGCTGTTCATAATTGCCCTCATTACTCTCACCTGTGGGTGATCCTGTGGCTCCAGTTTATAAGCTTCATGACATTACGTCAGGTGTATTTGGAACTCTAGAGACTACTTTCATGGTCAACCATCCACAAACCTGCCAGAAAGAATCAAGCCATAACATGCAGTCACAGCTGAGCCTTCAGCAAACCTCTCTGGAGTCCACAGGAGGGCCACTCAGCACCATCTCAACCTTTAGCTTTTCATTGTGTATCACTGGAGGAACCATTCCACTATCACTGTTTTGTCCCTTTCCCACTGTGAATCACCTTGGAATGTTCAAGGATTTCACTTCCTTCCCCACCAGTCAGTAAATCACTTCCAAAGATAAAAGAAACCCTTAAAATTCATCTCTTCTCTCACAGAAGCAAGGATAGCTTTGGGGAACCACAGCATATCATCCAGCAAAGGAACCACTATTCATTCAGTTTATCTTTCTTTATTGTAAATAACACTTTTATGTTCCATAGCAGCTTTCAGTCCCGCTTTTGGAACCTGTCTATTCACCCACCCGACGAAGGTGGAGCAAATACACATTAAACTCAGCTGGAAAACATCTCAGATGTTGATCTGAGGTTAACTTCCTGTTCAAGTTTTTGGTTTCAGCATCACCTCAGCAGCTTCAAACACAAGAAGTCATGACAGAGCAATGTGATTAGCTGATTTATCTCATTTACCTGTAAAACAGGTGTTCTGTTCCACATGAAACATGAAACATGTGGAACACGTGAAAATCTCTGTGTGAATTAACAGGGAAACGGTTGGCAGAACACTTCATCTGACCTCTACCTCTTGTTGAGCAGTTGAAAAAAACCTGAGCCATGTTCATTTCTGGACCAGTACCAGCTGAGCCCACACAGAAATGGCCTGTAGGACCAAACCTCAAACGTTACTCACCGTCTTCTTGCTACAGTAGATGTGCCACTTCTTCTCCAGCGGCAGCGCGAACATGGCTGCTCGGTGCTCCTCCGTCAGCTCCAGCTCATCCTGAAACGGGACAGAAAGAGATGGAGTAACTGTATGTCTGAAAGGCAACACAGAAATGAACGGTGCCTTGAACACACCACCAGCTCTGCGAACATGGCATCCAGCTCCTGGAGGGGGGGCAGGGGCAGCGTGGGCTCCAGTGCCACCACAGGGGCAGTGGCTTCATGCCGGTAGGTGATTTCTGGCTGGTCACTTTCTCTGAAGCAGCATGGAAACAGAGCAGCCAGGCCCCTCCCCCGAGGCTGCTTCCCTGTGGATGCCATGGTTATTTCAGCGAGCTGACCTGATTGGTTGGCTGAACAGAAGGAACACAAGTAAAGGTGAGATGACAGGTTTCTGAGGTTAAAGCACTTATTCTAATTATTTACCTGAAGCTCTAATGAGAATCTTATTTCAATCACACTGTTTTAATTCTGTTAAAATGTAAATATTAGATTCAGTTTGTCCCACTTCTGATTTTTTCTTTCATTTTTGGAAAAACTATGACAGTGAGCATTTTACATAACCTGTCCAGGTTGGTTTCTGTCACATCTAAATTGCACAATCAACACAAATTTATTATAAAGGACACATAATGAACTACATATCATCAACATTTCCAAAGCAGTGGATTTCTTAGATATTTAATTCTACTTAGTTCTGGTCCAGTTCTGGTCTTAGTTCTGGTTCTGACAGAAAGGCTAGTGGTAGTGACCGACTGGACTGAAGCCATCTGCAATACTTTTTTCTACCTTTACAGCAGAGACCACCATCAGTCAAAGCTCATGCCTCATGGCTGGTGTTCAAACTTCCAGTGTGACATACTTTGATCTGAGATGCAGTGATAAAAACAAGAGGCAGTCCCAGCAATGCCAAACATGTTTTACACAAATACCACTCATGATGGTGAAGTTTCAAAGTCCACAAACAGTCCAGTTCACTGACCTCAGACTGAACACAAGCAGACACATTGCTGCTGTTTTAACCCTGAGACTTTGACTGTGAACTGGATTAATTTCTGTCAGGATTCGTCACATCTGAGGACTCGATTTGACGATGGATGTTTCTTCTGACTGAATCTGTCACAGTATGGCCTCTACCATCTTAGTGATTTAAAAAGACATTTCAGCCAACCAAACACACCCAACATGCTCTGTGACGTGGACAGTCTGCACTTTACAGTAATTTCCTTCTACATCTGTTATAAAACCACCTGTGAACTGCCGTCATCAGAGAATAAGCTGTCCTGGGGGGTCTGATGGCGCCCTCCACACCGTGTGCGGATGATCATGTGTCTTACCTTTGTGATTCAGTCCTATGTGACACAGTAAGACCTGCTGCAGTCATCAGTCGGATCGTTTACTCTGCCATCTTTGGTTGCCGGCCTCCAGTTAAACATGATAACAGCTGATCAGGTCTGAACTTCTTCTTTTTACAAGTTTTAAATCATCTAAAGACAGAGGCCCAGAATGTCAAAAAAGTCAGAGAATGCTGCAGAAAGCGGTCTGAAAATACAACAACAGACACCTCAGAGGGAAAATCTGAGAGTTAAGAGAGCTTTCAGAGGGTTGTTAAAACGCTGCTTCTCCTCCACAGGTGATTCACGCAGCTCGGCCAGTTTTACAGAAACCTGCAGGACTGCAATGTTTGGCTGTGAGGCACCCCCACAGCCCTTCATATTCATCCACTCTGATGTAATCGTGTATGTATGTGTGCAGAGAGAAACCGACACACAGCCTGAGTGGGTGTGTTAAAAACACACAGGACTGCATTCCTGTCGCAGGTGGTCACACCCAGCCTCACCTGTCCAAGTCTGAGCTGCAGGTGTGTAATCACCTGCAACATTCACCTAAATTGAGATGTACTGGGGCCATCTTTAACATCACCAGGGTTTCCTCCCCATGGAGCTGCAGAGTAATCCTCCCAGCTGTTTTTCAGTCATTACTTTGATCTATTTAATCGGAAATTAAAGTAAACAAACATGAGACAGGAGAGACAATGCTGCTCTGTAGGTGCTGGGAAGTGTATCTTCTCCTTGAGATGTAGGTGCACTGCTGACTGTTGACCTGAAGAGGTGGCTCTCCTATGTTGTGTCATGTGCTTGTGGGGCTGTTGTTTGGTCTCTCCTATTTAGAGGTCTGCACACTCCTCTCTGCACTGCACTGAATACATGGCAACACTCAGTTTGTGTTCTTGGGTTTGAAGTGCACTGGAATGTCATGTTTGGAGAAGATCCGTCTAAGTTTATCCGAGACTTCTGCCTCATATGGAATTACAGTATGTTTGTGGCTGTTCTTTTTAGCTTCTCCAACAGTGTGGTTTGGTCCATTTGTCTTTGCTGATTTGAGAAAGGACCAGTTTGTATATCCACAGCATGAAAGAGCTTACTTGGAGAGCTGATGTTCCTTTTGTTCTCCCTCAGCTTTAGGAACTCTATCTAGCCCGGTGATGTTTAGTTCTGATGAGAGCCAGTTTGTGTTCTAGTGGATGATGTGAGTCGAAAAGCTGGTACTGGTCTTTATGTGTGAGTTTCCTGTAAACCTCAGTGTTTAGAATTGTGTCCTCTTCAATGTGCACGGCACAGTCCAAAAAAGGCAGCTTGTGGTCTTTTACAGCCTCCCTCATGAACTTGATGTTGCTGTCCACCAAGTTGATATTCTCTGTGAAAGCCTCCACTTCTTGAGTTTTGATCTTGACTCAGGTGTCGTCCACATATCTGAACCAGTGGCTTGGTGCTGTTGCTTTGTATGAGCTCGGTGCTTTTATTTCCACTTCCTCCATATAAAGGTTAACTACAATGGGGGACACTGGAGATCCCATGTACAGCCGTGCTTTCTGTAGAAACAGTCATTGTATTTGAAATAGTTAGCTTTTTATAGAGCTGTTATATCTTCATTTGTGTTGCTTTGGATAAAAGCGTCTGATAAATACAGAAACATGAACATACATCAACATAAATAGGTGGTAGAGAGGACACAGAGTTCAACAGGACACAGATCTGATCAGGAGTGAGGTTGGTTCTGTTGTTCAGTGAGTCATCTTGCAGCATCCGTTTCCTGACAGTCTCCATTGCTGCTGAAATCAGAATGCAGGTAAAAAGTGGGGCCACATTAAAAGACACAATGGATTAATTTAGGGACAGTTTCAGATGTTGGATCTTCTTCACAAAGTCTGTGGAGCTCTGTATGTGATGCAGAGTGTTCGTGTGTGTTATGAAGCTTGATGACATTCCGGTCTTTAGGTGTCTATGTCTTGTTGCCTGGTCTCAGTCACACCTGTCTCCAGGTAATCACAATACTCATCAACCCCTCCAGTATTTATAGCTCTGAATACCTCAGATATCAGATCACTGTTGTTATCCTGTGGTTCTGTCATCATTTCCTCATAGCCAGTTTCTCTTTCAGTCAATCTGTCTGTTGTTCCTCTTTTGTTTTATTCCTCATAACTCCGTTAATAGTTTGTTTATCTTGCTTTGTTCTTGCCTCCTCGTCCTGTAGTCTTGCATTTGACTCTTCAACCTTAACAGTAAAACAAATCCTGATACTTCAGGAACAAAATACACATCTTATTTTATAAGATTATTGTATAAGTTGTTTCTTTTAATTGATCATTTTCATCTTTCCTCCACAGAGTTCAAATTAAAAGGAAAACATATAAACAGTCCCTTTTTGATCGCCTTGCATGTTAATTCGATATTTTCCTTTTAAGACTAGATCAAAGAGGCACTTGTCTTAATCTCTGCTTCTGAAAAGAAAAGCCAGGATACTTTGGACCTGGTGGCAGATGTCTTCCCACATTTGAAGATGCTTTAACGTTGTATAAAAAACAGCAACAACAGCATCTGTGATGACAGACTCTCTGTTTGAGAGGGGAAAACCCTCAGCAGCTAAATTAAATATTTATTCAAGTTGAACTATTTATGAACTTAAAAAGTGAAATTTAGGGACAGTTGATAACATTTCAGACAGGGTAGGCTGCTGGAAGCATTCTGATATTTATTCTCTCCCATCACCATCAATATTTATAGCAACAACCCATTTAATTATCTCTGAATTTGTGACAAAATGACATGTGAACAAACAACAGAGTACATATGTCTGTTAACACAGAGAGAAACCACTGATCTGACAAGTCTTCAGAGGTTCCTTCTGGTTTTCTGCTGTCATCCGTTGTATAAGTTGTATAAAATCATTTTCCAGACTGAGACCAAAGGTTTAAAATCAAACTAAAGTTCACATTAGCATTAAAACAAGCAACAAATGAAGTCATTTCTCTAGTGAGGACAGTGTGAGAAGTAAGGACAAGCTAGCGGATTGTTCTGAGCTTTGCATCAAGGTGCATTTACACATGAAATATATACAAACTCTTCCCCTCAATGCTTAATGACTGAACGGATTTTAATAGAAGATTTAATCTAACTCTTCAGCTGTCTTACAGAAGCTGCTCAAATTGTAAATTTTATAACAGAACTTTTTTTTCCCAAACAGTGGGAAGATTTCTGCTTTTAAGTCAGTATGTCAACAAGGATCCTTCTGATTCCTGAATCATGTGATGTTAACAGTCTGTCAGAGGAAGTGACACATCTGCATCAGCAGGCCAGATGATCAGGCTCACAGGCTGGTGTCGGCGGTCTTCATCTTTGCGGTGCTGGCAGCGTTGGGCAGTGTTGCTGTGTCCAGCTGGGCGTCCCTACAGAAGAACACAGCAGGGTTCTTACAGGCCCACATCGCCACTTCTCCTCCGGTTTTTCCAGGACTGGAACTCGATAACCGGCTGTTGTTCAAACCTGCTCGGCACACGTAACGGTCCCTGATCCTCTCTGCCTGGTTCTGTTGGATCTCCCGGTTCTGGCTCTGGCTGGAGAGGTACGCAGCAATGTTTCTGGTCCGATAGCCCTCCTCTCTGCTGCGTCCCAGCAACATCGATATGTTTGGGTTCCTCAGAGCATAGATCAGAGGGTTAATGGCTCCGTTGGCCCAGGCCAGCCAGATGGCCACCGTGTCCATTGCAGGGTTGAAAGTGTAGTCTCCAATCGCTGTGACCAACCCCATCAAACAATACGGTCCCCAACAAAAGATGACAAACACTATCATAATCAGCACCGTGGTGGCTGTTCGCATCTCACTGTAGAATCTGAGTAAGTAAGCGTATGTGGTGACAGGCCGGACTCGTATCTCAGAGAGCCGAACAGTCTTACAGATGTTGTAATGACAGAAACACATCAGGGAGAAGGGCAGCAGGTAACACACTACGATGAGGCAGATGCTGTAAGCTGTGCCCATGCTGGAGGAACCAGAGTGGAAAACGTACATGCAGTGGTAGAAACCTCGCTTATGGATCTCAGTCGGTGTTTGGACCAACAGATACCACGGGAGAGAGAATATCACTGCAGTTAACCACACAGCTATCAACAGCTGAGTGGCCTTCTGACGCCCTATTTTAGCCTGTGGCTGCTTGACGATGGCGTAGTACCTGTCAAAGGAGATCAGAGTCATAGTAAGGGTGGAGATGATGCCAAAGCAGGTGTTGAAGAAGCCGTTGGCAACACAGAAAGCATCCCCGAACATCCAGACTCCGTCCTTACTGAAGAGCATGGCAAAGGAGAAGGGAAGGCATAAAACAGCAGTGAGGAAGTCTGACAGCGACAGCGACATAATAAAAGCATTAGTCACCGTCCTCAACTGTCTGTGTTTGATGATGACGATGACCACGGCAGAGTTACCCAGACTGGAGAGGAGGAAGATAGAAAGCAGCACCAGGGCCTGAGCTGCCAACGTGACTCCCTGCAGAGCAGAGGTGGTTTCGGCGGCGCTCAGAACCGGCGGCATCGTTGGCTGATGGGTTTCACTTTGATCGATCCCTCTCTGGTCTCGGAGTGCCAACACGTTTCCTGTGGTTTGCACAGTGGCCTTTGTGGTGGAAATCACCAGGCTGGTCACTATGGAAATAACTCTGAAGACAGAAGTAGAAAGGTTTTATTACATAATCTGGATAGAAAATGTTGTCAACAGAGAACCCCTAATACAAAGAAAGGATCAGAAGACGAGCAGGTGCCACTCAGCTGTGTGATACAGTGTTTGAGTTTACATGATAATCTGAGTGCACTCGAATGCCCCTTCCAGCCCTACCCCGTTCATAAAGTGCTCACTGACTCCTCAGTGACTGATGACAGAACGTTACCAGCTCCGAGTTACTGACAACAGAAGGTTTAATCAGATTAGTAATCATTCGGATGGAGTAGTGCATTGCTGAAGGAGGTTACCTTGGCACCAGAGGTAAGGCAGTGCTGAGGTGGGTGATGAAGCCCGCGGAGTCAGCTGTGTAGTTGCTGCTGATACTGCCCCGCAGGGCCATGCTAACAGGTGAATCCATGGGTGAAGCTGGACAGGACGACAGCAGTCATCACCTACGGGTCATAGTGACAGCTGAGTCGGTGTGTGTTGGTGGCCTGGATCCTAACATGTCCTGAACTCTGTGGTGACGACAGGAAGCAAAATCTCAGAGGGAAATGATGAGGAAGCTACATGCAGCTGAGTGTAAACAGGAATCAGATCCCAGTGATGCATTCTGGGTGTTTCTCTCTGTCCCATAAGCGTCCCTGTGAAGCTGTGGGGATGAAAAGGTCACTGACTTATGGTGTAATTGATCTGCAGCATTACAAATGTATGTGGCCGTATATCTGTGCACATGCTCTCAGAATTGCTGTTTTTACAGGTTGACACACCTGTTGACATTTTCATTCTGCTGTTTTACATTAACTTTTTTTTCTAGAGATGTGTAAAACACTTATTGTGACATTTGCATATACTGCGGTAAACCTGAATTTCTTCACGTGATTCAGAAAATAAGTCACCATCTACAGTTCAGTGTCTGCTTGTTAACCCGACTGTGAAGTTTAAATCTAAAACGCATGTTTTCTTATTAGAACAGATCCAGGTGCCATCTTCTGGTAATTCAACACGGATGAACGGACTCTTCAGTTCCCTCTCCGCAGACTGTTTTTCTCCACACCGACTGACAAACCCCTGTTCTCCTCGTCGTGTTCAGTCGGAGGTTCTCCTGTGAAGCATGCTGTGACTCTGCCAGCCTCTCACTGCAAAAAGCTGGTTCAGCGTCCGGCAGAGCCGGACCTGCTCCGTGTCTGTGCTGTTCAGATGGTGAAGGCCTGCGGAGGGAGGAGCTCAGCGCCAAAGGAGCAGACGGAGGACACAGTGACACGGAGCTGGCTCTCTGCCTCTCCTCACCTCCATCATCACAGCGTCGGAACCTCAGCTGCCTCTCAAATCCAGATGAACAGACCCCGCACGCGTTCCTTCTGTAAAGATGTCTGCTCTGAGCTTTCGAAGCCACGCCCTTTGAATGAACGTGCTCACACTATAGTTACGTTTGCCATGGCAACCGGTGATGCTGTGCCTCTGTAGACTGTAGCAGTAAAATGGGTTTATACAGAACTCTTTTTGATTTTACCTCAATTCAGTTCAGTTATTTTTACAAAGCACCAAATCACAGCAAATGTAATCTTAGGGCACCCCAAAGATACAGTCCATTCAATTCGAAATTAGTCTAATTCATACAGTGCCAAGTAAAAAAAAAAGATTGTATTTGTGTGCACGTTGCATTTTGCAGCTGAACAGATTAAAGGTTAAAATAATGTTTGACAGCAGTTTAAGCTTTAGCGTTACATTCTGTTGGATCATCTCATGTAAGAAAAAATGTAAACCCGGTTATTAAAAAATTCTGAACATGAAATTATATCGTCAAAGTTAAACAGCACAATCAGATATTAACTAAATTAATTTACTTCTAAACGAGCTGATGTTAATGTTCAGAGTATAATAGAAAATAATAGTCTTTATTGTCATTGTACGGGGTGGTACAACGAAATTTGAGGGTGCTCCCGCAGAGCTACTGTGCACAACAAAAATAACGAACATAAAACCACAAACAAAGCCAGAAACATTATTTAGCAGGTAAAAACAATAAAGAACACAAGGGAGAGACTGTGTGACAGGTTAAAAAAAGTGTAAAATGGGGTTAGGGGCTGTGTCTGTGGGTGTTTGTATGGCCCAGGAGAAGAAGCTCTTGGTCAGTCTGCTGTTGTGGGACTTTGTAGACCAGTAGCGTCTCCCAGAGGGGAACAGATCAAACAGGGGGTAGGCAGGGTGTGAGGGATCTCCTGTGATGGCCCTGCTTTTCCAGGCTGGGCAGAGGGCAGCCAATGATCTTTTGGGCAGTGTTTATGACCCTCTGCACTGCCTTCCTGTCCTTAGCTGTGGAGCCTGCATACCAGACGCCCAGACAGTACATCAGTACACTCTCCACTGAGGAATGATAGAAGGCCAGCAGCAGCTTCATGTCCAGATTGTTCTTCCAGAGGACACGCAGGAAATATAGCCGCTGCTGGGCCTTTTTTACCAGGACCCTGATGTTGTGAGTCCAGGAGGTGCGGAGATGTGGGTGCCCAGAAACCAGCATAAAGAAACTGTAGCACTTAAAGAAATTAAATTAATCAATAGATAAATTAGAAAATAAGTAAATACAAACTGGAAAATAACCAGTATATATATGAACAGAAATACCGATGATATGTGTATAACAGAAGACAAAAAGTTAAAATAATGCCGTGAGCACCCAGCTTCTCTGTCCACCTGGGGAACAAAAGGGCGAGGCATCTCTCACGTAAACAGGAAATCTTCTCCATATCATAATACAAAGGCTCGGTTCGGTCCTTGAACTGACCGGGATAATTGATGAGTGTTCAACAGAAAGCAATAAAGTCAGAGTATACATCTTCCTCCAATAAGACAGGTGGCGCTGTGGACCTGCTGCCGCCAAGAACAAATACAAGAAGAAGAAGAAGAAAAAGAAAAAGAAGAAGAAGCTGAGCGAGAAATGAAGAGAAGGAGCTCATTTTGTTAATCTGTTGTTTTCATAATGGGTGAGTTAAAGCTTATCATCTTCATCTGGGTTAGGGTCATAATTGATTAACTGACGCATTTAAACTGTAGCGGCCTGCGTACTGTTTTATTTTATCAGCCAACTGAGCACGAGCCAATTTAGCTTGGCTACATCCGACTGACCGGAGGTCATCAATTTCTGATATGCAGACGCATACACACGGGACCTTTTGTTCGTCCTCTGTGATAATTTCATGCGAGACCTTGCGGATGTGCATCAAAAGCAGCAAATGGAGCAGTACCATCGGAAATCGGGGGGCAGCACAGCACAGCTCACGTGCGACCAACGAAAGGAACAAACAAGAAGACAAAAACGGAAATGGTGCAACTCTGTCCACATGTCGCAATGTATTTAATACTGCGCCATGTATTTTGATGTCTCCTCCTAATAAAGTGCATTATCACGATCTCCTCTACCGTCGCCATGTTTGTTATTGTCTGAAACTGACGTCAGAACTCTGAACTCTGTACTGCCCCCTGGTGGATGTAATGCCTAAGAACCATGCCAACTTAAATCAGGCATGGAAGTATGTGGGCAGTAACGTTTGAAACGGGCGTACCTTGACATTGATGCTGTGATAAAACAGATCAGCATCGATGGATCTCCAGTTCTTTTCAGTGATCCAGAGGTCTGGACTGGAATAATAGTAGGATCAAGTCCAGGTTGGACCAGACCTAGTCTAACGTGGTCCAGAGGTTTCATAAACCCTAACCTGTATTTGATAGAATATCTGAGATCCTCAGATGGATTCTGGATCCAGTCTGAGATCAGGAAGTGTTCATTGGCTGTTTCATCATTAATTTATGCCCTCCCTAATACTGAGACCTGAAACATTTCTCTAAAAACCTTTTTATACCCAGTATACCAGGAAAGATGGAGGACGCTTGCTGCACGGATTAGTCTGAACAGCGAGATGCTGATGTGCATCGAACGGTTAGGAACCCCGGTGCCGTCTGTTTACAGTGTGCTTGTGTTTGTTTTCTTCCAGTGGTCGCAATGAGTTCTACGTGTCCGGGTCTGTATTGTGGTCGGCTCCTGGTGAACGGATCTGTGGAGGGGGAGTGTGGCGTGAGTACCAAAGATCTGCCTACTGCTGGATGTCAGTGTTGCGCTTTCTTCCATGAGTCTGTCCCGTGTTTAAAACGTTCCATCATCTCATTTCACCCACTACGGTGCAGTAAAAGGGACAAAACAAAAAGACGGCTGAGCAGCAGGTGGTAGCATCTCAGAATGAGATGCTGCATGGTTCAGCTGACTGGATACTGACACTTCTTTAATAGGCCTCTGACTGATTCCGTCCTGCCTACATGTCTCAAAAGATCCATCATTGTTCCGGTGCCGAAGCATATTAAACTGTCTAGCCTGAATGATTACCTCTCTGTGGCTTTAACATCACGAGTCATGAAGGTGTTTGAGAGGCTCATAAAGAACTCCATCGACTCTCTGCAGTTTGCTTATCATCAGAACAGGTCTACTAAGGTCCCTCACACATGTAGAAGAACGGAAAGATGTAGATGGATGCTGTACTTTCTTTCCGATAGGCCCCAAGTAGTTAGGGTGGGCAGCTGTGTGTCTAGTCCCATCACCCTCAGCACTGGAGTCCCATAAGGGCGTGCGTTGAGCCCCTTGCTGTTCACCCTCTACACCTCTGTCTGCGTGTAGTACCAGTAATGCTGGTATCATCTCCAGCAACGATAAGACGGCCTACCTGAAAGACGTGGAGAATCTGGAAAGATGGTGCCAGGTAAACTACCTCCAGCTGAACATCAGCAAAACTAAACAGATGGTGGTGGACTTCACAGGAAACAGTTCAGGTCACAGACAATCTCACCTGGTCCACCCACATGCACATTCATGTCAGAAAGGTGAGACAGCAGCTTTAATACCTGAGGCAGCTGAAGAAGTTAAGGGTCTCTTCTGAGATCCTCAAAACCTTCTACACGGCTGCTGTTGAGAGCATACTGACCATAAGCATCGCATCATGGTTTGGCAACAACACCACACAGGACCATAGAGCCTTGCAGACAGTGATCAAAGCAGCCCGGTGCTGCATCAGATTTGATCTGACCTCCCTGCAAGACGTCTGTATAACTGCTGGAGCAGAGCCCTCAGAACCACCAGAGAAACTTCCCGTGTGTTTCAGCTGCTGAACTCAGGCAAACAGTTCTGCAGCCTGGCAATAACTGAAAAACTCAGGAGGAGCTTTTACCCTCCTATAAGTATAAGGCTCCTGAACTGGGCCAGGCCTCTACATCCTTGTTGTAACTTCACTTTTCCAATTTCACCTGATTCTTATGCTGCTACTAATGTCACATTTCGTTTAGATTTATGTAGTTAAGTATATATATTTCAAGAATATTTCTTATTTTTCAGTGTATTTTCTGTATATTTGTAGTGCATTTCTAGCTTTTTTTATTCCTGTTTTATTGTTAAACCCATTTTTGCAGTCTAAGGAGTGACTCGAGGTTACATTTCACTGCATGTTATACGTGCATAAATGAGCATGTGACAAATTGTTTTATCTTTTTATCTTTAATCTTTCGTCATAAACCGTAAAACCTCAGAGAGGAAGCAGATGGCTAACAGACAAAAATAACATTGATCTAACTGATGATGTCACATATTTTACATCCTATGATGAGCTCAGTTTTTGGCACAAACAAAACGGCTCCCAACTCACCTGGTTCTGACTCATCCCATCTAGTGGTACAAAGTGGTATCACGTTTTTACATGTCATCGCAGGTTTAGTTGTTCCTGTCTGTTGGTATCTGTAGTTACTTCTCGTATTTTAAGCATTTTTCCTCTTCCTCACAATGAGGAAGGAGTCATGGTTGTTGTTAACCGCGGTGATCTCTGTGGGTGCAGGTTTGTCCCCGAGGGGAACGGGCCAATGTCCAGAAGGTGTGTGAACGCTGCATAGAGGTGCCTGAGCTCTACGACTGGCTCTACCTGGGCTTCATGGCCATGCTGCCTCTGGTTCTGCACTGGTTCTTCATCGAGTGGTACTCTGGGAAGAAGAGGTGAGGGCAGATCCCTGTTGTTGTGTCTGTTCATCCAGCTGATCCATATTTTATGTTCTATAAATAAACCACATATTCTTTCATATGAAAAAATGACAAGAACAAGTTGTTGGAACATTTTATTCATTCAGTAAAGTGTTCAGAGGCTGCTTCACTCAGTAACAGCAGAACCAGCAGTCCAGACTCTGATTGGTTCAGACTCAGTTTCATTCAGGTCCAAGCTCTTGTTGCTTCAGGCTCAGGTCCAGGCTCTGGCTGGTTCAGGTCCAGACTCTGGCTGGTTCAGGTCCAGGCTCTGGCTGGTTCAGGTCTAGGCTCTGGCTGGTTCAGGTCCAGGCTCTGGCTGGTTCAGGTCCAGACTCTGGCTGGTTCAGGTCCAGGCTCTGGCTGGTTCAGGTCCAGGCTCTGGCTGGTTCAGGTCCAGACTCTGGCTGGTTCAGGTCCAGGCTCTGGTCAGCTGTTTCTCCTCCTGGTCTGTGATTTGTTAGACTCGGTTCAGACGGTCAGGTGATGATGGATGTCAGGTCTGACGCTCTGTGTCTGTGTTCGTAGCTCCAGCGCTGTGCTGCAGCATGTAACGGCCATGTTGGAGTGCAGCGTGTCGGCCATAGTTACCTTGCTTCTCACAGAACCAGTGGGCTTGCTCAGCATCCGGTCCTGCCGGGTCCAGATGCTGTCCGACTGGTACACCATGCTGTACAACCCGAGCCCAGACTACATCAACACGCTGCACTGCACCCAGGAGGCTGTCTACCCGCTGTGAGTACCAATAGGCTGTGTGACTGGTCCCGGTCCAGACTTCACTTCCTGTCACCAAAATCATTTTCTGTCTCTGCCGTTACATCATGTCTGATGCCACTGCCTCTCTTTGACATCAGATCCTTTCTCTGATGTTACTTCCTGACATCACTGCATCTCCTCCCCAGCTACACCATCGTGCTGATCTACTACGCCTTCTGCCTGGTGATGATGATGATGCTGCGTCCTCTGCTGGTGAAGAAGATCGCCTGTGGTCTTGGGAAGTCAGACCGCTTCAGGAGCATCTACGCAGCTCTCTACTTCTTTCCCATCCTCACCGTGCTGCAGGCCATCGGCGGCGGGCTGCTCTGTGAGTTTCTCTCCAGATGTTTCCATGATAACGCAGTAACCAGCATTTTGTGGTTCATGTTCATCTGTGTTTCAGACTACGCCTTCCCCTACATCATCCTGGTCCTGTCGCTGGTCACGCTCGCCGTCTACATGTCTGCCTCTGAGATTCAGGTGAGACACAGGTCACATACACAATCCATATGTTAATGTATCTGAGGAACACAGGAGGGTGGGTCTGAACTGTTTCTGTGTCTGTTTCAAACAATCACTGATCCCCCCCCCCTTTCCTCCTGACAGTCCTTTAAGACCCTGTTTTCCAGGAAGAAGCGTCTGGTGGTGCTGCTCAGCCACTGGCTGCTGCACGCCTACGGCATTATCTCCATCTCGCTGCTGGATAAGCTGGAGGTGGCGCTGCCGCTGCTCGCCCTAGTGCCGGGCCCCACCCTCTTCTACATCGCCACGGCCAAGTTCACTGAGCCGAGCCGCATCCTGTCTGAGGGCGGCAGTGGACACTGAGTGGAGTGTCAGGCGTCCAGTTTCCTCCTCAGATATCAGCAGGTGATGACAGTCTGAGCATATGTTCTGGTAAATGAACGGTCCGTCCTGTTGATGGAGGGGCACAGCCACACCCAGTCATGTGACACGTTTCAGCGCTACCCTGCTGAGCTGAGCTGTTGTCACTGTCAGACTGTGTTTCAGCACATGTTGGAGCTCCATCCACGGGTATATGTATGCTCTTTGTGTATATTTATATATGTCAGCTCCATACAGACAGTATGTATTTATGTGAGTAAACAGAGTCTTCAGGGTATTTTACTGAGTCTTTACAATGTGTTTAAGCAGCTGCTGGTTTGTTACTTTTCCTTCTGAAGTGTAATGTTCCTCAGAGGCTGGCTGCACTGTAAATATATATGAATGTTTGTTTTTACGCCTCACAGCAAAGAGAAATAAAATGTTTCCTCCTGTGGCCAGAGCTTTCCTGCTTTCATATGACTTGCCTGTTTCCACTACAGAACTACATCACAGATGTAGAATCCTGGTCTGCTCAGCATGGACGTGTTTTCTTGATCCAGGTTTTCGAAGCGACTTTTCTACTGAGCTCTACAGAGCATCAGTCCCCAACCTTCACCTGATGCTATGACCACCGCCTAGCACCACACACCAGGCTTACAATTAGGGTTAGTAACCAACTAATTTATTGTAAGTTATAAATAATTAATATGAATTTAACAGGGAGCCAATGAAGAGAAGCTAAAAGCTCATCAGAACTCTGGCTGCAGGGTTTTGGATCAGCTGGAGGCTTTTCAGAGAATCTGTGGGACAGAACAATAATATCCTTATTATTGTTCTGTCCCACAGATTCTACAGATTACAGTAGTTCAGTCCTGAAGGAACAGATGCATGGAGCAGTTTCTCTGCATCACCCTGAGACAGGATGGTCCTGATTTATTACGAAGGTGAAAGAAGGCAGAAACCTGTTTTATATGGAGTCAGAGGACAGATCCTGGTCAGAAATAACTCCAAGGTTCCTCACTGTAGAACTAGAAGCCAAGGAAATACCATCTAGAGTAACTATATAACTAGATAATTTCTCCCTGAAGCGCTCAGGTCCAAAGAGAACAACTTCAGTTTTGTCTGAATTTAAAAGCAGAAAGTTCTGACTCATCCAGGTCTTTATGTCTTTAAGACAGGCTTGTAGTCTGACCAACCTATTGGTTTCATCTGGTTTCATAGATAAGTACAGCTGAATATCATCAGCATAACAATGGAAATTAATGCCATGCTGTCTGATAATGTTACCTAATGGAAGCATGTATAAAGTAAAAAGAATCAGTCCAAGCACAGAACCCTGAGGAACTCCATGACTTACTCCAACGTGTGAGGAAGATTCTTCATTTACAAGAACAAACTGGAATCTATTAGATAAATATGACTTAAACCAGCCTAATGCAGTTCCTTTAATCCCAATAACATGTTCAAGTCTCTGTAACAGAATGCTGTGATCGATCCTATCAAATGCAGCACTGAGATCCAACAGGACAAGAAACAAGTCCGCTATTAGAGGCTAAGAGGAGATCATTGGTAACTTTCACCAGTGCTGTTTCTGTGCTATGATGCACTCTGAATCCTGACTGAAACTCTTCAAACAGATTATTTCTATGTAAATTATCACAAAGTTGAACTGCAACTATTTTTTTCTTCAAATGTCTTCTCAGAAGCTGTATTGTCAAGTAATGTAAACTCAAAGCTTATCAAAAATTGTTCAGATAAGACAGAGTTATGAGGGAACACTGTTAACTGTTCACTCTCAATGCCATAAGTCAGCACAAGGTCAAAGGTATGATTAAGGCAGTGAGTAGGTCTGTGAACACTTTGAGAAAATCCAATAGAGTCTAATATAGAATTAAAGTTAATATTTAGGCTGTCATTTTCAACATCTACATGAATATTAAAGTCACCCACTACAATGACTTCATCTGTACTCAGCACTAACTGGGATAAAAACTCTGAGAATTCAGACAGAAACTCAGAATAAGGGCCAGGTGGACGATACACAACAACAAACACAAGAGGTTTTTGTGATTTCCACTTTGGGAAAAACTGAGAATCAGAGATTCAAAAGAGCTAAAACTAATCTTGGGTCTAGGACTGATTAGTAACCCTGATCTGAAGATAGCTGCCACTCCTCCTCCTCTGCCTGTGGTTCTAGGAACATGAACATTTAAATAGTCAGAGGGAGTTGATTCATTAATGCTAACATTATCCTCCTGCTGCAGCCAGGTTTCTGTCAGACATTTTCAGTTTTTGTCTAAAAATTTTTTGACGTTTTCTGGATTTTCTCCTCTTGTGTTTGATTTATTTAATTTGGGTGGTGGGAGCAGACACAGTCATTGTGGGGTTTAGAGAGAGGGGGGGGGGGGGGGGGGGGGTAGCAGCAGGTGGGAAGCTGCAGAGAAGTGTGTGACACATATTTCCATGTTTCTAGAAATGAGAGCTGCTCCTTCCAAAGTGGGATGGAGGCCGTTAATCAGACCAGGTTTTCCCAGACAGATTGCCAACTATATGTTTTCGAATGTATATTTTTCAGAGAAATCAATGTGAACGACTGCCTCTTCTTTTGACAGGATGTTTGTCAGCTCTCAGCAATAAGAGTTGATTTACACAAAAGTTCTAAAAGGGCTTGAATCATATAGTTTTTCTAATTGAGTTTTTTTTTTTATAGGTATGAAAGATCAATCATCCATAAGTTTAAAAATCAATACTGGTGTCCCTCAAGGTTCAGTTTGAGGTCCAACACTTTTTAATCTGTATATGTTACCCTTGGAGGTGTAATCAGGAGACATGGTCTTAAGTTCCACAGTTATGATGATGACACCCAGCTTTGCATGGGCGTGTCTCCTGTAGATTCCCTTTTAAACTTTCTCTGATATTAAAACATGGATGTCAAAACACTTTCTACAGCTAAAGCAGGACTAAACTAAGGTTTAGTTACTGGTGCTGAAGCTCAAAGAGAGAAACTGCCAGTACATCTACAATTACTCACTTTGAACCTATCTAAAGCAGTAAAGAATCTTGGTGTCATCTTAACCTCTGATTTTAATCAGCCTGAAAATCACAAAGGTCACTTCCAGCTGACAGACTAATTACAATCAGGTGCATGTTCCCAGGATCGTGCTCGACATTCTTAGAGTTGTAACGTTTGACTCATTGTGGCGGAAATGTTTACAACCACAAGGAGAATTTAATGTCACAAACACCAAAGATGAAAAAGGAGAAAAGGTGATGACGCTGTACGAAACCTTGATCGGCTGAATGTGTGAACAGCAGCAATGATTCAATCTAGTCAAATGGTTTTTTTCAACCTGATGAAAACTCAGGGAGGATTTAATTCACAAAGTGTGACAGGATTTACTTCAGGGTGAGTTTGAAGTTGTGGTTTCCGATCATTTTTCAGGGTTATTGATCAATAAACTGACGGTTTCAGGTGAGGATTCCACAGGAGACAACCTCCAACTATCTGATGCTCTGGTTTGAAAACGGCAGAAGTTCAACTGGAAACACTGCAGGAAGATTTCAGGAAAATTACCACAGGATGACAGGAGACCATTACTTTGACACATTTATTCGTTTTTTCCAACAAGCTGCTTCAGATGAAAATAGAAATAAAACTCAAACTGATATGTAATCAGCTGCTCAGGGGAAGCTGGACGACTTTGTCATTAGATAAATCAATAGAGTCCAAACCTTCCTCCTCGTGGTTTTCAGAGTGTTCACTACAGGTTTTCTGCCTCTGCTCTCAGCAGAGATGATGGTGAACTGAGGAAGACGAGTCTTTGTTCACACGCCTCCCCATGCCACCAAAATCTCAGAAAGAAGCAGCCAATCAGAGTTCTTCACCACAGCGACTGTTCAATAAGCTGAAAGCAAACAGCTGCTTCATCCGCTACGGCTCTGACATGTTTTTCAAACCCAGGCTTTTTGCACACCTGTGGTTCACATGTGCAGCGGATTCTCTGTAATATCATTTTAACAAGACGTGGCATCTGGTCGAGATGATCCAAGGAAGTCCAATTACAGCAGAACATGGAGGGAGGATGATGCTCCATATCATCAGTGACAGTAATATCAATCTAACAAATGACTTGATTTTAATCCTTTTTAATTAAACTTATTTTATGTTGTAATCTGTTGAAATTTTACTCAAAATAACTTAATTTAAATTACATAATGACTTTTTAGGATTTTTAAATGCAAATATGCTCGGACAGACACACTGGCAGCCAAGTCTTCCTTGTTACACGATATAAGGCATCGATGACCGTAATCAATAGAGTTTGATGAGTAAATCATAAAAGATTAGATTAAAGATTGAATTTGTAGAGGAACAACAGATTTATGCTGACAGAAGCACTTCAGAGTGCAAATAGTTCCAGAATAACTTATCTAAACATTATTCATGATCTTTAGACACTGTGTTCATCACTGCAGTTAAAGACAGGTTTAAAATAACAGACCTGAGTTCTGGGCTCACCCTTCCTATAATTTCCCTTTAACTGCTGATGGTTTATTTAACAGAATTAAAGTGATGTTTTGTTTATAATTAGTTACATTTGACAGCAGTAATTTAGATTTATCTGCAGATAAACTGAAGATGTTCTGAAGCAGCAGTTCTTACAGCAAACACCATCACAGGAACCTGAGATTCATCAGGAAAAAGACCATATGAAGGCTGAGAACCACCTGCTGCCCAAACCAGAACAACTTGGACATTTTACCTCAAGCTGTCTTTATTCATTAATGTAAATGTGACTGAATGTTATGCAGATGAACCCTAACCCTAACCCTGAAAAAGAGTTTTGGATGAAAGTTACCTTTCTATTTCTGGACAGATGTGATTAATTTAGTCTGTAAATTTCAGGGAACAGGAAAGGTTAAATCCTCATACTCCTGACGGTTTGTGTTGTCAGGCTAAGGACCTGGTTAGTCACCGCAGCAATCAAGCTTATTGGATGTGTTTAATGTAAATAAATGATAGAAACTCATTTTAACAGCCTGGCTTATTTACAGAAAAGTGTCTTTTGTCAACAACATGACTTCACGATGAAATGTCACGGCCCCGACCCCAGGACTCTACGAGGTCAGGGAGCATGGTGTGAACACCGTGGAGGATTTTTCTGTTCAAACAAACCACTCCCAGAAATCCCGCCTGCTGAGCCCAGCTCTGAGTCCAGCCCGATGTCAGCATGACATGCAAGATGCATCACTTCTGGATGTAGATGATGATAATGCACAGCGTCCCCACAAGACCCAGAGCCTGTAAACCCAGGAACCAGAGCAGCAGCCAGAAGAACACGATCACCACCGGCTCCACCGTCCGGTCCCCAAAGTACATTTGGCTGAAGCCCATCCCCCGCAGACACTTGTTGATCATCCCAAACAACGTCCCCATTCGCTCACAGTCGTCCAGCTGAGGCGCTCCGACAGTTGGGTCACGCTGCCATGAGGCAACACTGGGAGGTCGAAGTCGGGTTCGGTTGGTATCAATCTGCAGAAAGAACAGAATGATGCTTTTTAAATCCATTTGGGGTCCAAACTGTTGGTTGTTGTTTCACAGCTGGAAAACTTAGGGTGACGGGACAACTGTTTATACTGTGCAGACTTACACCGCTGTTTATACTGTCCCAAACTGCGTTATACTGTCCCAAACTGTGTTATACTGTCCCAAACTGCGTTATACTGTCCCAAACTGCGTTATACTGTCCCAAACTGTGTTATACTGTCCCAAACTGTGTTATACTGTCCCAAACTGTGTTATACTGTCCCAAACTGCGTTATACTGTCCCAAACTGCGTTATACTGTCCCAAACTGCGTTATACTGTCCCAAACTGTGTTATACTGTCCCAAACTGTGTTATACTGCTGTTTATACTGTCCCAAACTGTGTTATACTGCTGTTTATACTGTCCCAAACTGCGTTATACTGTCCCAAACTGTGTTATACCGTCCCAAACTGTGTTATACTGCTGTTTATACTGTCCCAAACTGTGTTATACTGCTGTTTATACTGTCCCAAACTGTGTTATACTGCTGTTTATACTGTCCCAAACTGTGTTATACTGCTGTTTATACTGTCCCAAACTGCGTTATAATGTCCCAAACTGCGTTATACTGTCCCAAACTGCGTTATACTGTCCCAAACTGCGTTATACTGTCCCAAACTGTGTTATACTGCTGTTTATACTGTCCCAAACTGTGTTATACTGTCCCAAACTGTGTTATACTGCTGTTTATACTGTCCCAAACTGTGTTATACTGCTGTTTATACTGTCCCAAACTGCGTTATACTGTCCCAAACTGTCCCAAACTGCGTTATAATGTCCCAAACTGTGTTATACAGCTGTTTATAATGTCCCAAACTGCGTTATACTGTCCCAAACTGCGTTATACTGTCCCAAACTGCGTTATACTGTCCCAAACTGCGTTATACTGTCCCAAACTGCGTTATAATGTCCCAAACTGTGTTATACAGCTGTTTATAATGTCCCAAACTGCGTTATACTGTCCCAAACTGCGTTATACTGTCCCAAACTGCGTTATACTGTCCCAAACTGTGTTATACTGTCCCAAACTGTGTTATACTGTCCCAAACTGTGTCATACCACTGCTAAATCAGCAATTCAAGAAGTTTGGGAAATAAAGAGAATAAAGCAGCCTCTGATCAGCAGGTCCATGAGGTACAAACCAGGAAATGTTCACAGCTGCGTTCCAGTCAGTGAAGGCCCTGCTGTCATGCACACTCATGACAAAAAGGGAAACTAACAGGAAGTGGGCGAACATCACTGTTTTACCTGTGTTCTGAACAAAGTTCATCCTTAATAGCAGCTGCTTATCAAAATGATCAATCTGCTGACACAAACTGACACTGTGTGAACAACACCTGACATGGACTGATGATCTACCCGAATATCAATCCGTGGTCCTGAAAGCATCTTTTCCTGGGTCCGGCTGTAACACGACCCACTTGCCGATCTTTACCAGAACCTTTAAATTAGTAGATTTTTAACGGAATTTGGCTCAGGTGCTTTTGTTAACGCAGCTTGATAAATATAAACAGAACTTTTCGTGGAACAAACATTAAACCCGATGCCAAGTAAGTTACTGTAAACAGAACCATATAGATTCACTAACGGTTCAGCTCCGTTCGGCCCAGCTGAGTTCGGTGTTAGCTTACAGTTTGTTTCACATGCACAGCTCAGTAGTTACTATAACAGCTTTACCTCGTGTGTGAACCGTTGACCAGGGGTGCTTCGTGTCCTCTGGCCGCCTGACGGCAGATCCTCCAGCCCGCGTCCATGAAGCTCAGAGTGACCGCCCACAGTCGACATGTTCGCCCGAACCAAACCCAACTTCTAGGGGTCACCACACCACGAATTGACCAGAGACGAGCTGTATCTCCACAGTGCCGCGTTCGTGGGAAGTGGCAGTTAGACACATATCGACCTGTTCAGCCACCAGGCGCCGCCTGCAGGCTGGGAGAGTGACTACAACTATAAAGTAATTGCAGCAAATATATTGACAGTCATATCGGGGAGGGTTAGATTTTTTTTAGTTTGAACTTGGTTCACATTATGCCTGATTATATCAACGTTTATGTTGAGAAACAGGAATCCTATTTTATTAACCAGCGTTGCATGGTGTTGTGGTGGTTGGCACTGTCGCCTCACAGCAGAGGGTCCCTGGTTTGGTTCTCTCTGTGTGTCTAAGTGTGGATTCTCTCAGTACTCCGGCTTGGTCCCACCGCACAAAAACATGCAGGTTAAGGGCCCGTCCACGCGAGAACGTTTTTGTCGAATCCGCATAAATACTTAATCATTTCGGCCTCACGCTCATACGGATCCGGCTTTTTCGAGGTGTGAAATCGGTATTTTTGGAAAACGGCTCCACCACACACACACACAGTTGGAGTTTTGGAGCTGGATTAAACGGGTATAGGAAATGGATGGATTCATTACATACTGGGGTTAAACTTTGTCATTTCTACATCTCATTTTAAAACAAAAGGTTTGTCTAACCATCCTCCGATCTGCCTAAACAAACACAACAAAGGGATTTTGAACATTTCTTTCTATTCTCCCCATCATTTTTCAAGTGAAATCTTAAAATTAACTTCCATATAATCCAAACTTTTATTAGGAGTATCTGCTTGTATTTTCTGTGTCATAAAGTCATCCCAGTCAACACAACACAAGGGTCCCAAATGGATAGTATTAGGGCTGATATTTGGGGCCCAATTTGACAACCCATGTGGGGCCTGGCTAATTTTGTCCTCTGTGTAATAGAGTCATCAAATATATTTCCCCAGATGGGTTTATGATAGCCCTTGTGATTGGCCTCTAATATAGCTGCTCAACAGTCCTGGGTCCTTTGTTGTATTTTGTAGTCATGTCTGTTTTTAATGCAGAGCTGCCTGAAGATCACTGATTTCCAACTGTGTCCCTGTTCAGAGAGATGTCTCCGGATTCTCTGAATCTTTGGATGATATTATGGTTTGTAGATAATGAAATACTCAAAGCAACCAATCTGATGTCTTTCAGTCCAAGAGTCAAAATAGATGAGGCTGGAATCAATGAGACTGGAGTCATTTGTGGAGAATGTTCTTTAATACTGTGTATACAGGGTCATACAGCCCGCTTGCATCAGATATAAGACCATGAATATGTTTATGTTTATGCATTTAGCCGATGCTTTTATCCAAACCGACTAAATCACATGAAGAAACCAGGTCCTACGTATACCCTAAGGTACGTGTATAACAATATATATTTCTTTAGGTGTTATTTTGATCTTATGGTTTATGCAAAGAAAGTCCAGACATACTGACATCACGTTGACATGTCGTATCTGCTATCATGTGACATGTCATGTCATATCAAACACCATTTGTGTTATTCTGGCACCCATTTACTTAGATCTTTGGTGTTTTACACATTTTCACGCTTCTAGCAGTGTGTCTTGTTTTTTAGCTCAGCAGGGATACCAGCTCGCTTCCTCTATCTCCAGCTGTCACTTGCTTCTTGTGTTCGATGTTTAGTTACTCCTCTGCCTCCCTTAGCGATAATGGTACATGCAACAAATGTAGTCTTTTTGTAGTTTTGTTGTCAAGGTTATCTGAATTGGAAGCTCGACACTGCTCTGTTGAAACCACCCGATCAGTGTGGAGCCACTTAGTGTAGCTAATCCCCTTAGCTGTACCCCACCTTGCCCTGAGCAGCCAGGACCCCGGCTGGGTTACAGTCCGGAAGAGGAGGCATAGCCCTAAAGTCAAGCCTGTAGTTCACCATCAACCTGTTCGTTTTTCTAATATATTTTCCCCACTCAGCGACACACCTGCTGAGGACAAAACCCCGGTAATTGGTAGCACCATAGTCTGAAAAGTGGCATTAGAGACACCAGCAACCAGTCAAATGTATTCCAGGGGCCAGAGTGGGCGACGTAGAAACCTTTTTGAAACTGCTGGCTAAGGATAAGCGTAAATACAGTAAAATAGTTATTCACATCGGCAGTAATGACACCCAGTTACGCCAATCGGAGACAAGTAAAATTAATGTTGCATCGGTGTGTAATTTTGCCTGAACAATGTGGGACTCCGTAGTTTTCTCTGGACCCCTGCCAAATCTGACCAGTGATGACATGTTTAGCCGCATGTCCTCATTCAATCGCTGGTTGTCTAGATGGTGTCCAGCAAACAATGTGGGCTCCATAGATAATTGACAATCTTTCTGGAGACAGCCTGGTCTGATTATCAGAGACGGCATCCATCTCACTTTGGAAGGATCAGGTTTCATATAGAGAAATATGGCTGAATTTATTAAGTCATACAAAAACATGACAACCCAAGGTCGAGACCAGGATGCAGAGTTGTAGTTTGACACACTTCTCTGCAGCTTCCCACTTGTTGCTACCCCTCCAATACCCCATAATGACTGTCTACTCCCAGACCACCCAGAACAAATAATCTATTTAATTGGTTCCGTATGAATTGGACTAATCTGATATTTAATTAATTGGATTTGACTGGATTATGAATGAATTGGAGTGTAATTTGCTTGAGTTGAACTGTATCTTTTATATGACCTTTAGATCAAATTGTTTTAATTTGGCACTTTATAAATAAAACTTCATTGAATTATACTGATGTTCTCCTTTTAGAGAGAAACCACCTGTGTTGTTCTAGTAGCTGTGTATATCTTAACCCATGCTGGCACTGTCTCTGACATCATTTGCTCAGTATTTTGCAGGTGTAAAACACAACATACCAAAACAGTCACGGTGAGTTTTCGAGATTTCAACCTGGTTTCCCCTGGTGCTACACTTCCAACTTTCCAACAGTTTGTCAACTGCTCCACCAAAGAAAATAAAAGTTGGATTTATAATGTGCAAATGTAACATGTGTACAACTCCTCTGCCTGTCTTCCATTAGGAAAATCACATTAACTTATTTGCAGAGAGACAAAGGAGAGACAGTGAATACTTAGAGACTAAAGGGAAGGACCACTGAAAATCAGCAGGGCAGTGACAATGAAAGATTTAGTTTCGGTCACTTCTGATGAAATGATCAACAAATCTTGGTGGAGAGGTGAATTGTCTTTGGGGCCCTTGTTGTCCCGTTTGGTCTCTGATGCTGTGATATGTCATTCTGACAGTAAGGCGAAGGATTACATCCCGCCTCTAAACAGTAATCCCGGCTAATCTGGGATTCAGTTTCACTCTGCAGCTAGACAAACCCACAGACTGGAGAGGAGTATGAAGAACCAAAAGTCTCTATGAGCACTGTTTGTTTGATAAAAGATGTTCCTGCTGGTCCTCGTTCAAGTCCTGCAGTTGCCTCTGATGAAGGTCCACTCCTGTCCAGCTTTGTGTGCATGCACGTATGGGAGCAGTGGAATGGCAGAGCTCAGGCTGAGTATCTTCATGTCTGTGTGTTTCTGTGTTTGTTTAAAAGCATAAAATACCACATTTGAAACATAGATATTGTAAATATTTATTTTCAGAAAAATGAAATGACAATGTATTTTCCTGGTAACCAGGTTGCTGTTAGACCTACCTACCCTAACCAAACCACGCAAGAAAGTTTCTTTCCTTTTTACTACTTACATATTGGATCTGATCAATCTATCCTCATTAAGATGTGATGTACTGCATGCCTTTTAAACTTGCATTAATTAATCAGGTACTTAAAAATCCCACCTTGTGTCAAGAATTAAATTTATTTCTAAAACACAAGTAAAAACAGCAAACTTACTTTGAGAGTATCTGCAGATAAACAGATGGTCTTAAGAGTTTCAGTCTGGAATTAAAGTGCAGCACAAACATAAACATAGCATAGCAAACAGAGCACAAGTCAAACTGATCAAAGATCTTTTGATGAAGTGCACACGCTCAATTTAAAGGGGACATATTATGCAGAAATCACTTTTCCAGCTCTTCTACACTAATATTTTTGAATTTGGGGTGCATACAACGCTCTCCCTCCCAGTATTGAAAACAACAACTGCATCCATTCTGCGTCCATTTTGACAAGAACTCCTTCCACAATTTGGATCAGTACAATGCAGGACTGGCAACAAAACTTTACCTAAAAGAGGGATCGATAGCGACCATCCGTGGGGAAATGACAGACGATGTAAGTGTGCTATATGCTTCTTTTGTCCAATTGCCACGAGCTTACCCGCTAGTTAGCATTACGTTGAACACCCAGCCCTCAGCTGCATGCAAGACAGGGCACTGCTGCCATCCCCGTCGAGCGGCCTCCAAGATTCACGACAAGTTAAAACGTCTTCTTATCTCTGTTAATGGTGCAGGAATAGTCGGGCATGAGAGGGGGGCGGGGTGAGCAGCAGCTCATTTTCATTTAAAGGGACAGACGCGAAAACTGACTGCCTGAGCGCAGAGTGCTACAGACAGTGTACAGAAGTGTACAGAAATGGCTGCTGTGCTTGATCCGTGAGGAATTTGACCAAATGATTTCACAGACATGTCATTAAGGTGCCTGGGACCTGTGTGAACTGGTGGAAAAGGGGTGTAATTGTTCCACTTTAAGTCATGCATAGTTTAGATTTTGTTACTGTGTATTGTAGTCCCTGGTAGTGCCTTGTCATCATCCTTTTTTGCTTCATTGCTGCTGAATGATTGACCCTAACCCTAAAAAATGCGTGGGTCAGCTCCAAACATGTATTGATGTCATTGTGCAGGGTTGATAGCATGTAAATGTGAAAAACATTATACTAAAGGTGACCTTAATGACGTAAAGACCTTCATTCTGTAATTTAACTTGCAGCACTGTTTAATGAAATGACCAAAAACCAAAGTGGGGACACGTAATTACAAATCTTTTTCTTCACATAATCACATATAGGAACATTTGAATCTCAATTTTTACTAGAAAATGTTTAGTTTAGTTGCTCCTGGTTCTTATTTGATTGTTCTTGACACTGCAGGCTAGTGCAATGCAGTGACCCTGGGCTATCAGCAGTTCCCATTAATGTTCCAGCTGACACAGTAAAACTTCGTCTAGAGAAGACCTTGATCTCCAGGGTGCCCCGAGCAGCGTTCTACAATCTGTCAGAGCTACGCTTCTTATGGCTGACATACAACTCCATAACATCCGTCCATCCCAGCAGCTTCGTCAACTTGAAGGCTTTGCGAGAGCTGCGTCTTGATGGAAACTTATTGACCACTTTCCCGTGGGAGGGGCTCAGGGACATGCCCCACCTCCAGACTTTGGGGCTCCACAATAATCGTCTGTCCAGCCTTCCAGCCCATGCTGCTCTCTTTCTCCATAATATCACATACCTGGACCTGTCCAGCAACAGGTGGACTCTGTTCCCATATGTAACATTTCTGTAGAGTTCAGTAATGTTAAACAACTCTAAACCATCTCTTCTTCTCTCCTCAGGCTGACCATATTACCGGCTGAGTTCTTGGACCTTTGGTTTCCTCTTCCAGGACTACAGGAAGGACCAGTACAAAGGAAAATCCTGGGTAGAGTATGTTTTGGAGCATGTTGTACATATAGCCTTGTTGTGATATATATATATAAAACAGATTGATTTATCATAATTGATGGTAGCTGTAAAATGAATAAGATCATTTGTAATGGGCCAACATGTTTCAGAAAGACAGAGCTTACATGCAGTGAATGAGCTGCTTATGTAATGATCTGGTTAACCTGTATATGTTAGCATAATCAGAAGTTTGTCTTTTAAATGGGGTAATTTACTATTGGCTTTTCAAACTATTTACTATTTGGCTTTTAAATTAATAGAAAAGTTTATCAAATAAAATTGAAAGTTTTTGACATGTTAGGTAAACGAGGAGGTCAGTTTCAAGCAGTTAAAATGGCTAATCAGGGATTTGATTGTTTTTCCCTGTTTCTAATTGTGTATTTGCTCTTTCTGGATGTAAAGGGTCTGACAAGTTACTTAAGACAAAGTCCAGGTTAAATGAAAGATCTTCTTTCTACAGAAAACTCCTGAATAAGTATAAGATGTGCTTTGTTGTTGGTAGTCCAGTCTTCATTTGCTCCATATGTGGCAGTCACTGTTTGAAGTCAGTGATCTGTAGTCATGAAACTTTGTGGACGGTAGAAGCATAGGTATAGGAAGAGCCCTCTGGTATGTGATGATTGTTTAAAACGATGAAAAGCACTTTTGGCCTCCTGTTTTTTTGCATAAAAGGTTTCATTAGGGGTTTCAAAAGGCCAAGATGACTGTTGGCATGGGCATCCAATTAGAATGAATGCAATAAAATGACTCAAGTGCCTTTGAACAAGATTTACCAACACACATGGACTGTAAATCTGCAAGAAGGCAAACAAATTACTAGAAGCCAGTTCAAAGTGTCTAATTTAGAGGATTTAATAGTTAAAACAGAAAAAACATAGTACAAAACTACAGACCCATTGTACCAGAACTGTGCTGCCCCATGTTAAGGTAAAAAGATATAGGGTGAGTGTAGTCATTAAATAGTGCCATCTAGAGAGGCTAATAAGGTAAATGAGGGTATCACTGGGTCAGAAAGAAAGAGGCCACGAGAAAGGAGAGATGAGGTAGGCTAGGAAAGGAAAGACCAACAAAGGGAATATAAATTAGGCTACAAGGTAAAAGTTTAATATAACAATTAAAGTCAGTTAGAGCAAATGCCATGAAGCATTTGGTGGACTATTACAGTTTACAGAAGACATAGTTTTGTTATGTGTGAATACAAATGGTCTTTTGTATGGGCTGTTGTTGCTTTTGTTGTTGCTCATTTGTCACAGATATGAAGACCAATGCTTCTGTTTCTGCCATGAAAAAAAGGAAGACTGCTGAAATTAAATTAAATTTCATAGATAACACGCCAAATCACAACAAATGTCATCTCAGTGCACAAAAGATACAGTTCAATTCAAGCCAATTAATTCTATTTTTTTCATTATATCAGTGTAACAACAAAAGTTGTTAACAAAAGTTAACTTAGTTATCTTATCAAATTATCTTGGATACCTAGGTCTCCATGACAACCCCTGGTTGTGTGACTGCCAGATCTCCATGCTAACGTCATTGTCCATGTCCTTTGGGAGTTCAGTGGTTCTGATGGATCAGCTGCTGATGTGCAGCAGGTCTCTGGGTCAGTCAGGGATGCTGCTGACCCAGGCTGAGCTGTCTCGCTGTATGCGGCTCTCAGTACAGCCTGCAGCCACCAGGGTCATCTCTCCACTGGGAAGCAATGTAATCCTCCGCTGTGATGCGAGTGGCTACCCAACACCAACACTGACCTGGATTAAAACATCATCCTACTCTGGTGAGCAGTCTAGGGTCACTCCAAGATGCTTAAGATACAAACATTTGACCTCAAAAATAAGCATGTTGCTATTATCTTTATAGACTGTTGCCAACAAGACGTCTCACAGAACTCTGAACAGCTACCCAGGATACTGAACAGTTGTAAGTTGTAACCCTAACCCTCTAATCTAATCTGGTAAATACATAAACATAAACATCTAATCTCTTTTAAGAGATCACACATAATTTATAAGAGTATCACACATAATTTTTCTTTCACATTCTGTATCTGGCTCTGTTTTTCCTACCTGTTTTATAGCTCTGAAGTAGTAAATATGTCTTAAGCATAGAATCTCGGGCTGAATGGTAATGGTAAATGGACTTGTACTTGTATAGCGCTTTTCTAGTCTAGCTGACCACTCAAAGCGCTTCACTACATGCCGCATTCACCCCACTCACACACACTCATACAGCACATCTTAAGATTCATAACTACGTGCTTTTCTAATCATTCACACACATTCATACCAATGATACCCTGGGGGGGCAACGTGGGGTTCAGTGTCTTGCCCAAGGACGCTTCGACATGTAGCCCGGGGAAGCCAGAGTCAAACCACCGACCTTCCGATTGGTGGGTGACTGCCCTTCCTCCTGAGCTACAGCCTGAATGTGGGTTTTAGATTAAGGGTACCATTTTCTGTAGTCTGTGACATAACTCTGTTAAGGTATGCCATAGTAATATGGAAAATACTGGTGCTGGATATGAAGTGCTAAATCTGTATGCCTTAATGTTCCAGTTATGCAGGAATCTACTCGAGTTGGGGTCCGTTGGTCCATTATCAGTTTGAATGGGATATCTTACAAGGATGCTGGTGAATACCGCTGCCAAGCACGAAACATGGCTGGAACTTCTGAGGCCCCAATAAAACTCAAGGTAATGGGAGTCAGCAGACTTTCTCGTCCTCCCAAGAAAATATCCAGAAAGATTCCATCCAAATCATCTTCAAAGTACAGGAGACTAAACCAAACCTCCGCTTCCACCAACACCTTCACATTGAAGGAGAGTCAGATTATTAGAGGCATCCCACTATCTGTGAAGAACATGGACCAGAAAGCTGAAAATCCTCAGTTCAAAGTGGTTGAAGAAGGCAAATTTATAAAAAGGCGTAAACTTAACTTAGTAGAAGCAAACAAAAAGACCCTTACATTGTCTACATATTCTACACTAAAATCCCATAACAACTCCTCAACTAACCTTACCTAAGACAAATTAATAAGATTAATAATTAATAATTCTCCAATAACAAGATTGACTGAGTGATTAATGGATTTTCATGCACTACATTTTTTTCTCTCTCAAATATTTTTATTGAATTTTCCATGTATCACATATACATACATGCTCATACATTGTACATTTTCCAAAGTGATTCAACATTAACATAAATATCCCTCCACTCCCACTATCCACACCCACAAACCATGATTCCTGAAGTGTATTATTCCTGGAGTTTTGTAGGGAACTGCTGGGTTAGGGTTTGTCAAGTATTGAGTTAAATAGAGATAAATTTTGAGATAAATAAATAAACAAACAAACAGGATGAACAGATACGTTAATAAAGGTAAATAAGTAGAAGAAGGTAAATTTAGACAATGGCTAATACAGACACTGTAACTGACTGAAACGGAACACCGATATCAACCCCTCGCGCGATGGATGGAGACCAAGTAACATATCGGCGGTGGTCGCAGCAGTTGCTCCTGGGAAACTAGCCACCTGTGTCATGATCTGACTTGGCTTGGAGGTTTGTTTTGAGTTTCAGGCTGGGTGAGCAGGTTTCCCTGGTTACCTGGGCGGAGTCTGGTAACAATCTGAGACTGGAGAAATTGTCTTGTCTGCAGGTATCGGAAAAAATTAATGTTTGGTAAACCAAACTTTTCAGACAGTTGTGTGAATAATGCAAAGCTATTACCAATGAAAAGAACTTTACATTTCTCTATACCCCTCCCGTGCCACTCTTGGGATGCAGAATCTGATAGTGAAGGTTGCAAGAGGGGATTGGACAGAATAGGACTAGAGAGAGAGGAATCCCGGAAACTGAAATGCTTTCTGAACTGAGCCCACACCCTCATTGTGTGCCAAACCGTTGGACTATCAGTCTATTTAATTGGTGGGAGAGGGAGTGGTGATCCAAGCAGAGCCAAAATAGAAACATTTCGGACAGAACTAAACTCCATTCTCACCAATGTCTGACAGACCGCTCGATCAAGAAAGTGTGACCAGAAAGTAATGCAGTGTATATTAGCAGCCCACTAGTAAAGGCGGAAATTAGGCAGCGCCATACCTCCTTCTTTTTTGGATATTGGAAGATGGGCTTCATGTAGTCTAGGGTTCTTCCCCCTCCATATGTATTCCGCTATGATTGAGTCCAATGAATCAAAGGAACATTTGGGAATAAAGATACATTATTCACATTACTTATACATTATTTATGTCTGTGAATAAAGATACATTGAAAGAGATATAAAAATTTTGAGAGGATGTTCATTTTAATAGAGTTTATGTGGCCCACCAGCGATGTAGACAATGGTGACCAGTGCATCAAGCGCTCTTTCACATGATGTAGTAGAGCCTAAAAATTTTCTTTAAAGAGATATTTATGTAATTGTAACCCCAAGTTAGACTAATTTATTTTCCACAATCTTAAAGGGCAGGCTGGTATATTTTAAAGCAAGTGCCTCTGTATTCACAGGAAAGAGTTCAATCTTGTGTAAGTTTAGTTTGTGCCCTGAAACCTGGCCAAATTGAGCGAGTGCGGATAGCATTACAGGTAAAGAGATGTCTGGGTTTGTTATGAAAAGTAAAAGATCGTCAGCGTACAGAGATACTATATGTTTAATTCCTTTCCTCAAAATCACTGAAATATCCTTGCAGCTACGAAATGCAACTGCTAGTCTCTATGGTCAGATTGAAAAGTAATGGGCTTCAAGGGCACCCTTGACGGGTTCACCTATGAAGATTGAAAGGTTGAGAGCGTTGAGAGTTGATAAGGATAGAAACGGTTGGGCACATATATAATAGTTTAACCCATCTAATGTAGTTTGGGCCAAAACCAAACTTTTTCAAAACTGCAAATAAATATTTCCACTCCACACGGTCAAACACTTTCTCTATGTCTAGAGAAAGGACACATTCCGGAATAGCCTCTGAAGGGGATTACAAAAAAATCAAATAAACGACGTATATTAAAATAAGAATGTTGTTTTTTTACAAAGCCAGTTTGATCCTGTGATATTATCTCTGGTAATATACCCTCTAATCTACAGGCCAAAACCTTTTCCAAAATATTGCCATCAACATTTAGTAAGGAGATTGACCAATAGGAGAAGCACTCTGTTGGGTCTTTACCTTTCTTTATGATAAGACTGATGCATGCATCATACAGTGTTGCTGGGAGTTTGCCTTGCTTGAAAAAATCTGATAGCACTGAAAATAGGTGAGGGGAAAGTCATGAAGAAAATGTTTAGAAAAACTCCGCTGGGAACTCACCAGGTCCTGGGGATTCCCCAGACTGCAGTGAGGAGACAGCAACTATCTCCCCCTGCGATATAGGCTCGTCTAACATAGTCCTATCGTCATGGGTAAGTGTAGGAACCTCTAAATGATCTAAGAAATTTTCCATTAGCATACTGTCATTTGGGAGGTCAGAAGTGTAAAGTCAGGGGTAAAATTCCTAAATGTGTTTTGATTTTAAAGGGATCTAATTTTTTTCTTTATATATTAGTTGTTATTGTGTTATCTTGTCTTTCTGATTTCTATGTTTATATTTCATTTTTACTTTCTTTGACTTTGTTGAATTAATTTAGGATTTTCTGTCTAATTTGCACTTGTTTCTCGTCCGGTATACTTTGTTTTTCCTCAGTATGTTTTCTGATTTCTTTCAGTTAGTCCTGCTATCTGATTTCCCCGACAGCAGGAGCTTGTTTCTCACTTACCACAGCTGCCTTGCATTAATCATTAACTCCCACAGTTGTTCTTCGATCCTTATGTGTTTTTGATCATATGGCATGTTTTTTTTTTTTTTTGCCACACTCTGTTATACATATTGGATTTGTGCTCTTTTCTTAAATTGAATTAAACCTTATTGCTGTGTTTTACTTGCCTCCTCACTGAGCTCCACCTGCATCTGGTTCTTCATCTCTTATTGTTAATCTTGTCTTTATCTAAAAAAAAACTGCGCTGTCTGACAAATAAACTTCCATCAATTCCAGGATGTGTTAAATAGAACATTGAAATGTTTGGACCTCACCATCCATATGGAGGCGGAGTCAATGCACACTCCATCCATCCATCCAGTCCCCCCCTCCCTGACATGTGTATACATAAACACCCATACACAACCATAAGTTAGATTGTATTATATATACATATAGGCCCACATGATCACACTAATATATTGTTTTTATTTATAATCATATATGTTATAATAAAATGACAACATGGAATAATAAAAGTTAGATTATACGCACACAATAGAGTTTATGGCTTTTATATGTTTATAAAAGCTATACAAGTTATAAATGCAGTTATAGTATCTGTTATTATTATTGTATTTTAGGTGAAAAAGTATATCACGATGACCCCACCCCCCCCGACTCATCCAACGATAAACCAGTTGAAATGGGGAACCAAGGTAAGGCACTGACAGTCGCATGTCATTCGCAGCTTTCTTCGCTGATAATTTCACCAATATATTTCACCAATATACTTCAAACCACACATTTTACAAACCATCACATACACACAGTTCTTTGAGGAAACACTTCCCCGTGGGGAAACCTTGAAGACCCTTTGGGTCTGAGAATTCTGGAACCAGGTCTGCTGTCTGAAGTAGCTGTCTCGGGAGGCCAGCTTGTGTTCATCCCGAGCTTTGACCTTACAAGGTAATCTTTGATGTTTTTATTTTTTCTGAAAGCAGCAATAATTCTATAATCATTTTGAGGTTGATTGTCAACCATAAGGGTCTTAAAATTATGTTTGATTTTTCCCACCAGGGTTACAGTGGACGGCGAGTAGGTGGTGATGAAGGGGAGAGCAGTTGAGACCTGGATGGGATTAGACTGGAGAAATGTCCTGAAGCAAGATCTAAGAAAGGTCCTAGAGTACCCTCTTGTGGACAAAGCACCAAACAGCACCCTAGTGGCATGTTTAAAATTCTCCTTTTGTGTGCAAATTCTATAAAATCTTAATAATTGGGATTTGATGAGTCCTGCAAATGTGTGTTTTGGATGAAAGCTTGTTTTGTGTAATAGTGCATGTGTGTCTGTGTCTTTGAAGTAAACTTTGATATCCAATTGATTGTTGTGGTTGAAATTTGGTCCTTTAAATGTTGTTGTGTCTAAAAAATTGATCGAATTGTTATCTGTTGTGGATTTTAATTTAATAGAGGGATTGCGATTGTTTAAAATATCCAAGAATGTGAGAAAATCCTCCTGTGAATGGGTCCAAATGCCCCAGATGTCATCCAAATATCTGTAATAATGGAGGGGCTTTTTTTGACATTTCTCCAGTGCAGCAGTCTCCCATTCAGCCATAAAAATATCTGCATATGCAGGGGCAAACTTTTTGCCCATGGCTGTGCCTTTTATTTGTAGGAAGTAATTTCCATCGAATTCAAAGTCGTTTTTGGTCAAATTAATCTCTAATAGTTGCAATAGTTCTTTGTCTGGTCTTTTTTATCGTAGAATTTGGAAAATATGTTTCTAATTGATTGGATTCCTTCTTTAATATCAATATTGGTATATAAACTTCAATTGTGAATAGGATCAAATTAGTGGGGGTGTTTATCTTTTTAACTTTATCAATGAAATCATAAGTGTCTTTAATATAGCTCGAATGTTTAGTGGCCAATGGGTTCAAATAGTAATCTATGAATTCGGCTGACCTATAGGTCTCACTGCTGCAGTCAGACACGATAGGCCGCCCGGGGGGAATTTGGAATGGTTTGCTTCAATTAGCTGGCTCCTTATGGATCTTGGGAAGTAAATAGAATTGTCTGGGTCTGGGCTCAGAGTCTCCAATTAGATAGTTTCTTTGTTTAGCATTAATGAACTTTTTCTCATATAATTTTTGGAAAATGGGGACAATTTGGGTTAATGTGTCTAAATAGATTGGTTTCTTTAATTTGGAATAGTATTTCTCATTTCTCAGTTGTTTGTAACCTTCCCACAAATACTGCTCCGTGTCCATCACCACTACTACGCTGCCCTTATCGGCCGGCTTAATAATGATATTTTTGTTATTTTTCAGTTCTATGAGGGCTGCGTTTTCTTCGGGGGTTAAATGTGGTCTAATTCGAGGGGGTTTGAAATCATTTTGAAAGTAGGAGAGGTCTAATTGAATCAGGTGTTTGAGATTTTGGGGCAAATTAACATCAGGAGGAGTCCAATTGGATGCCGGAGTAAAGGGTAGCTTTGGTGAGTCTGATTTGTCTTTATAATAATCTATAATTTTTAGTCTCCTGTGGTAGTTTTGCAAATCTAATCTTGTTTGTTGTTTAATGTTTTTGTTACTGCCCCTGGTGGGAATAAAATTCAAACCTCTGTTAAGCAGAGTCAGCTGGGGGATTGTCAGTTTGCTGTTTTGGGCTAAAACCATGACATTTTTAAACCCCTCCTGATGAAACAGGCTATCGGGGACACTCGGTTTACCTGTTTCAACCAGTGATCGAGCATGCTGCAGGCAGTGTGGTGAGTCCAGTGGACTCCATCCCTCTCAGTCTTAAAGTCCTGGGTGGGGAGTGGAGGGATGTAATCATAGTTCGTGGTGATGTGCTCGTTCAGGATCCTCAGGTTTGATTTCTCTTTCAGGGGAAGAGAACTGGAAAAGTTCAGGACAGGGACCAAAATGGTGGCCTGGGGAAATTTATTTTTCACCACCCTCAAAGACCCCTGAAGCTGACGGATGGTTGTGCTGCGGACCTTCTGGCTCCTGCTGTTGATCCCAAAAGCAAGGTTCACAGTATCAACTGCAGCGTTGCTGAGGGCCTTGTGGAGGATGGCCTCAGCGTGGCGAAAGGTCGCCCCTGGATAACTGTCAATCTGCAGGTTATCATGCTGGAATGGAGGAAATCTGGACAGGTTAGAATCACCTATCATCAGATTTGTCTTTTTCACAGTTAGGGTTAGGTTAGGGTAGGCTCGAGAGTTTTTACTCAGTGGTCTCCCTCCTACGCAACCAGCTGGTTACCATGGAGTTTGGTGTAGAAACCAAGGGGGTGCATGCTCAACTCGTGATCTTGCTGGGAGCTGCTGCGTGTAGTGCCATGGTCTTGGAGTAACTCAGGAGACCCTGGGAAACTCTGTGCAATTTGAGTTGTGTAGCAATGTGGGTGCGATAGACTCATGGTCCTTATGGTGTGTGTTATGTGCTGCTAGGATGGGGGGGGGGGGGAGAAGTAGAGAGAGAGAGAAAGAGGGGTTGGGTTATGTTTTTGGATTGTGGTGTGCTGCGGGTGCGATAGGAAATTGAATTTCCCTTGAGGTGAGTGGTGCAGGTGTGTACTGTATGCAGTAGGCTCGAGGCCTTTGGTTTGTGTATGTGGAGGGGGGGGGGGGGGGGGGGGGGGCGAGAGAGAGAGAGAGAGAGGGGATGGGGAGGACTTAGGGTAAGGCTAACTGACCGGGAAAGGCCTGAGACAGAGGAATCAGGTTGTCAGGTAAGGCCGGAAACCGTTAGTTTTAGCCAAAATTGTTAGGGTTAGGTGAGAGACTATCACGATGACCCCCCGACTCATCCAACGACAAGCCAGTTGAAATGGGGAGCCAAAGGTAAGGCACTGGCCATCGCACGTCATCCGCAGCCCTCGTCGCCTTATAATGACCAGTACCATGACATCTCCAATAAGGTGAAAGAACATATGCATTAATGCCCATGTACACAGTCATACATGCACATCAATCCACATGTGAAACAGGAACCGGAGGAGACAGAGTCAGGGAGAGGGTGTCGGACCGGACTGTATCCCACTCCCCCGCCTTACCAGGCTGTACACTCTGCCACCTCCACTCCCTCCAAGACAGGAGGGAAGTGAAAAGGAGGAGAGGAGAGATAGTGAACGTGTGAAATGTAGAAGTGATATCATGTGGACCTGTATCAAAGGTGAGTGAAATGAGAACCGTGATTTTGGGGGTACACATCGTCAGTAGTGGACCTTGGGATCACAGGGCGTTTCGGCCATTATCACTAGACACCCTCACCCAAGGAAGGCCCCGCCGAGATTGATCAGGTCCCGGGGTGTGTCCCATAGCCAATCAGTGTATGTGAGAGGAAAAGAGAGCAAAAGAGCCATTAGGGTTCCAAATCGTCCAGGGTTAGGGGTTTTAGGGTTAGGCATTAGTCCAGAGTCCTTTAGGGTTAGGGTAGGTAGGGTTAGAACACTGAAATGTTTGGACCCCGCTATCCGAAATGGAAGCGGGGTCAATGCACACTCCATCCAGCCCCCGCCAAAACCCAGGCCCGCACCGCCCCCCCCACACACACCCACACACCCATACATACATCTATCATTCCACATATCCACTTGCACCGCCACACGTATCCCAGTCCGAATTTATATATTTTATTATGATTTTAGTTTTTATTAGAACACTCCCTCATCCATACCTCACACCCACCTGTCCCCAAGTGCCCGCCCCATACAAAAACATGCATATATACATAATTATACTTTCATACACACAGGGTTAGGGTTAGGGCTGGGTAGTGACTGGGGTTAGGGTTAGAAAAGTGGACATGGGAAGGGTTGTAAAAGGAAAAATAGTCCTTTAGGGGTTAGGGCTGGGTAGTGACTGGGGTTAGGGTTAGGGTTAGGGACATGGGAAGGGTTATAAAGAAATAAATAGTCCTTTAGGGGTTAGGGCTGGGTAGTGACTGGGGTTAGGGTTAGGGTTAGGGACATGGGAAGGGTTATAAAGAAACAAATAGTCCTTTAGGGTTAGGGTTAGGGTTAGGAAAGTGGACATGGGAAGGGTTATAAAAGAAAAAATAGTCCTTTAGGGGTTAGGGCTGGGTAGTGACTGGGGTTAGGGTTAGGAAAGGGGACATGGGAAGGGTTATAAAAGGAGAATTACTCCTTTAGGGGTAGGGGCCGGGTTATAACTGAGGTTAGGTTTGGGGAAAAGACCATGGGAAGGGTATTAACCACACACTAATTCCAGGTAGCAGAGTGGAAGGACTGGATCATGGGCGGAAGAACATCCTTTCGTTGAGGCCCTGTGGGTGAGTTGTACCCAACTTGTTGATCCAGTCCCTCTCAGCTCTCCTCCTCTGGGTCTCAGTCCAGTGCGGGTTGCACTCAAGCACGGAGGCTTGAACCGATTCCCAGCCGTGGGAGACAAAATGTTGGACCACATGACGGTGAGTATTACGTTGTTTCGTAATGTTTTGTCTGTGGCCCTGAAACCTCAAATTAATTGTTCTCCCTGTTTCACCCACATATTTCATGCCACACACCTTACACACAATCACATAAACACAATTTTTGGAGGAAACACTATACCGTGGAGGAATCTTGAAAACCTTTTGTGTTTGGGTGTTATTTACCCAGGTTTGCTGTCTGAAATAGGTGCTCTTAGAGACAGACTTGTCCACCTCACGAGGCTTGACCTTTGACCTGACAAGGTGGTCTCTCAGGTTGGTGTTCTTTCTGAATGCAGCAATGATTCTGTAATCATGCTCAGGGTTATAATAGGTGAAATAAGTCCTAAAATTGTGTTTAATTTTTCCCACCAGGGTTACAGTGGATGGTGAGTAGGTGGTGACGAAGGGAAGAGCAGTTGAGACCTGGATGGGATTGGACTGGAGAAAGGTTTTGAAGCAGGATCTAAGGAAAGTGCGTGAGTACCCTCTTGTGGACAAAGAAAGGTACAGCACCTTAGTGGCATGTTTAAAGTCCTCTGTCTGTGTGCATATTCTGTGGAATCTTAATAACTGGGATTTAACAAGTCCTGCAAATGTGTGCTTTGGGTGAAAACTAGTTTTATATAATAGTGCATGTGTGTCTGTGTCTTTGAAATAAACTTTGATGTCCAATTGATTGTTGTGAGTAAAATTTGGTCCTTTGAATGTTGTTGTGTCTAAAAAGTTGATCGAATTGTTATCTGTTGTGGATTTTAGTTTGATTGAGGGATTGTGGTTATTTAAAATGTCTAAAAATGTGTGAAAATCATCCTGCGAATGGGTCCAGATGCCCCAGATGTCATCAAGGTACCTGTAGTAATGAAGGGGCTTCTTGTCACATTTCTCCAGTGCAGCAGTCTCCCATTCAGCCATAAAAATATCTGCATATGCAGGGGCAAATTTCTTGCCCATGGCTGTGCCTTTTATTTGTAGGAAGTATTGTCTGTCAAATTCAAAATCGTTTCTGGTCAAATTAATCTCTAATAATTGTAATAGTTCTTTGTCTGGTCTTTTTTTATCATGAAATTTGAAGAATATATTCCGAATTGATTGTATGCCTTCTTGGATGTCAATATTAGTATATAAGCTGTCCACATCAATTGTGAACAGTATCGAATTGGTGGGGATATTAATCTTTTTAACTTTATCGATGAAGTCATATGTATCCTTAATATAACTTGAATGTTTGGTGGCCAATGGGTTCAAATAGTAGTCTATGAATTCAGCTGACCTATAGGTCTCACTGCTGCAGTCAGACACAATAGGACGCCCGGGGGGAATTTGGAAGGGTTTGCTCCAATTAGCCGGCTCTTTGTGGATTTTGGGCAGTAAGTAGAACTGTCTGGGTCTGGGCTCCGAATCTCCAATCAGGTAATTTCTTTGTTTTGCATTAATGAACTTTTTCTCATATAATTTTTGGAAAATGGGGACAATTTGGGTTAATGTGTCTAAATAGATTGGTTTCTTTAGTTTGGAATAGTATTTGTCATTTCTCAGTTGCTTGTAACCTTCCCACAAATACTGCTCCGTGTCCATCACCACCACTACACTGCCTTTGTCAGCTGGTTTAATGATAATATTTTTATTCCGTTTAAGTTCTAGGAGGGCCGTGTTCTCTTCTGGGGATAGGTTTGGTCTAATTCGAGGATTTTGGAAAGAATTTTGGAAGTAGGTGAGGTCTGATTGGATAAGGTTTTTGAGATTTTGGGGCAAATTAACATCAGGAGGAGTCCAATTGGATGCCGGAGTAAAGGGTTGCTTTGGTGAGTCTGATTTGTCTTTGTAATAATCTATAATTTTGAGTCTCCTGTGGTAGTTTTGTAAGTCTAATCTGGTTTGTTGTTTAATGTTTTTGTTACTGCCCCTGGTGGGAATAAAGGTCAAACCTCTGTTAAGCAGAGTCAGCTGGGGGATTGTCAGTTTGGTGTTTTTAGCTAAAACCATGACATTTTTAAACCCCTCCTGGTAAAACAGGCTATCGGGGACACTCAGTTTACCTGTTTCATCCAGTGGTCAAGCATGTGGCAGGCAGTGTGGTGAGTCCAGTGAACTCCATCCCTCTCAGTCTTAAAGTCCTGAGTAGGGAGTGGAGGGATGTGGTCACAGTTCGTGGTGATGTGCTCATTCAGGATCCTCAGGTTGGATTTCTCTTTCAAGGGAAGAGAGCTGGAAAAGTTCAGGACAGGGACCAAGATGGTGGCCTGGGGAAATTTACCTTTCGCCACCCTCAAAGCGCCCTGAAGCTGACGGATGGTTGTGCTGCGGACCTTCTGGTTCCTGCTGTTAATTCCAAAAGCCAGGATCATAGTCTCCACTGTAGCGTTGCTGAGGGCCTTCTGGAGGATGGCCTCAGCGTGGCGAAAGGTCGCCCCTGGATAACTGTCAATTTGCAGGTTATCATGCTGGAATGGGGGAAATCTGGACAGGTTAGAGTCACCTATTATCAGATTGGTCTTTTTCACAGTCAGACCCCAGTCCTGTAATTTTTTACTGGTATTAAGATGTCTGAAAGGTCTGCGTGTAAGTGTGTCAGATGGAGACCGTGTGAAGATCGGCTGGAAAATACTCTGGCTCCGAGTGGCAGGCCGTGGAGGGTCCGTAGGGAGCGGTGTGGCAGACGCCTGTGGTCCAGCTGTGACCTCGTCCTCGACCCGTGGCTCAGTGGGCTGGAGAGCACGTACAGGTAAGGTCCTGACCCCCATGGGCCCGAGTCTGAAACTGTGATGCCGTGGATTGGGGACCCCGCTCGGCGTGCTGGGTCTGCTTTCATCTCCGGACAGGTCGATGAGGTTCAATTCCTCGAGGCAGACACACGGGTTGCCTGGAGGAGGGGGAAGAAGAGGAGCCGACACGACACCCTGTTCCGATGTGGCCGGAGTGGAGATGGCGCTCTGCTCACCCATGGTCACTGCGGAGGGCTGTCTCACTCTGATGTTGTCCCTCTGAGGCCTGGGATCTGGTGCTGCTGCCTGCAGAGAAGGAGAGCTGGATGGAGGAGCATGAGAAGGAGGAGAGGAGGTAAGTGGGGAAGAGGGAGAGAAAGGAGGGGGTGGAGGAGGAGCGGGTGAAAGGGGGGGTGGAAAAGGGAGAGCGGGAGGGGCCCCTGCTTCATCTGGCTCCGAGAGGACGGGGGACCAGTCCCCTCCTCTCTGGTCCGTCATGGTAGCAACTGACATGGCGTTGGTTTCAGGTGGTGCGGTCACCGCCTGAATGGGTGGGGCTGTGTGGACTTCTGCCTGGATGGTGGCAGGGGGGCGGGCCTCAGTCGGAGGAGGGCTGTTTTGTGCCCGTGTTGTGTCTCTGAGCTGTGAGGGTTGCTGCTGTTGGTCGAGGTGGGCTGTGAGAAAAGCCTCCGCGCCTTGGAGGGTTTCTGGCTTAAGTCTGCGGCCCAGGTTCTTCCTGGCCCAGGTAGTGGCGATCTCGAACGGGCCGTGCCAGTCCTGGCGTGGAAACTGGGCTAGCTCGTGGAGAATGGAGGTCATGGCATTCTCATAATGCTCTCGAAGAATAATTAGGGCAGTGTGCTCCCAGTTCTTGGCATTGCCCTCCAGCAGCAGCTGAGTGGCGCTGTTTGGGGAAGCTGGTTTGAGCAGGGTGGCCAGATTTTGTGTGGTCTTGCCAATCATAGGAGGTGCGTCTGGACCAGAGACGTTTTTTAAGTGGTGAGCAGCTTTAATCAGTCGGTGGACAATCCGGACTTTCTGGCTGAAATTCGGGTCATCAGACATGACTCTCACCTGGGTTCGGGAGCTGTCACCGGTGCTGTGGTCGCGGATGGGCCGCTGGCTTGGCTGCTGACGTTGCTGCTGGCGTGGCTGCCACTGATTACCCCATGTCCCGGCACTACGGTGGTTAAAGTACCTGGGTGCAGTGTTGCGGTCAGGCTGGTCACGGCGATCCCAGGTGACGCGCCTCTGTCGGGGTGGCTGGTTAAAGGGACGCCGGTAGCCGGTCTGGCTAAAGGAGGAACCGGTGGAGTAATGCCGGCGGTTCCGCTCGTTACCTCGGGTAATGGAGGCGTAGCTTCGTCCATTCCTCTGCTGTGGCTGGTACCTGCGAGGGTAATAATCCTCCCTCCGGTGTATGGAGCGTGGTTGTGGAGGCCGTTGCTGCAGGCGGCCACGACGGTAGCTGACGCGGGTCCAGCCGTCATCGTCATACTCCCGCATAGTGTGCGACTGGTGGCTTGTACTCACTAGCTGCTAATATGTATAATAATAAGCTATGTTTTTATCGATATGAAATAAAACGGTGCCGTGGTGTGGCATTCATCTATTTATAAAACTTACTGGTGCAAAGAGAAGAGGCTTTTCTTCAATAACACTCGTTTATTATAATCAACTAACAAATATATATATATATACAACAAGTCTGTCGCGACGTTTCGGCTATATTATCAGCCTTCCTCAGGCAGACTTATATACAGAATTATATACAAATAGTAGCTCACGAGTGTTGGCGATCTCCTTCTGCTTTATCTCAGCGGAGCCGGTAGAGGAAGAAGGGGCAGAGGATGTTTGCGCTCAAATTTTGAACGGCCACTCCGCCCCCCCGGGGGGGCCCAATCAGGAAGCGCCGGAGAGGAGAGAGCGCCAACCTCTGGTGAGCCTCGGCATTACAGTTAATCACTGTACAGGTGAGTACAATCTAAAATTATTTACAGTCAGCACACTCCATAAATCTTATGTGAAAAGCGGGTCCAGGACATGAAAATGGGTAACAACAATATT